>CM063500.1:31014083-31041583 GCA_032207245.1 Pardosa pseudoannulata | reverse complement strand
TGGTTACTTCATATATTCTTTATTTTTTATCGTCTGCATTTAATTCATGTATTTTATACACAAAATTTACTTTAATAAAATGTAACAGACAATATATTAAACTACTCGTTGAATAATTGTGTTTTACGGATAATATTTGCAAACAAAAATACCAGTCACAAAGCAAAATCTAATGCTCCTGAAGAATCTGTGCAGATTCAAAAAAGAGTACGTCACAAAGCTTCTAAGTTTACAAACAAAACTGAAGGTATCTTCTGAGGTAGCTTCTGACCTTTAAATACTGGTGGTCAGAATACTTAAAATAGTCCATGTTGTAATATATTATTATTTTTCATGTATTATAACAATTTAATGTTTGAAAATGAATAAATATTATTTCCGCATTATTTGCAGAATACTTTTTGTATAACAACACATGTTTATTTTAATCGGGGCTAACTTGAACCATCCCGAGATTATACCGAAACTATCGTGTAGTTATACTAAAACTATCGTGGTTTTTTTGTTGAAATTATATTTTGAAATCATATGTAATATTTGCATAAAATAGTTTTTAGCGGTTGTTGTCTAACTACCTCAATTTTCCAGAGTAAAAGAAGTATATTAATTGCTAAAAGTTTCGGTTTAGAACAAAAATCAATGAAATGATAAAATTTAAATATAACATTTGATATCGCGAATTATTCTCATCTGATGGGTAGTACTTTTAACTTTGGAGCGATGGTACAATAGTTAATTTTAGTGACGCATTATATACATTTTTTAAATGTATAATTTAAAAGACATCTAAAAAATCATTTAATGACCACACCTGATTTTTTCTCCCATTACGTAAATTTACTATTCTTTCTGCAAAGGTACATTCTTATAATTATTAATCTTTCTAGAGTTGTCTTATTTAATTCTGTAACAATGTATAATAGTAGATATAAGCATATGTAGAGGCTTATCTCTTCAAAATTTATAAATTATCATTTTGAAATAACATAATTTTTTGGTGTGTAAATTGGAATACATTTTAGAATATTATTTTTGCAAACGTTATTAATCGGAAAATATGTTTTCGCTCAGAAATGTTATAAAAAATGACAAAACGGCTTTCATAAAGATTTATAGTCGAGCCAGTTTCCATTTCATAAATTCCTATACATTACCAACATAAATACTCAATATAATAGCGTGTTACGTCCATGAATGAAATATTCCTATAATTCTCAGATTATTTAATCAGGAGATTATTATTATAGTAAAAAATGTATTATATTTGTACAGAAGAGTTTACATTCATGTATTAGCTGATTTTGTACAAGCATAAAAATTAAACAAAACGATTACATTTTTCATATTTTATATTAATATAATCACTATTTTAATAAAGAAAATATACCAGTTTAATACTGTATGGTAAAATAATTCGTAAGTCAGAGATGTTAGAAATCTGCATTGCAGAAAAAATCATTTAAAAATGTCATATTAAGTTAGACAATATTTTATACATTTCTGTTAGAAACATATTGATACTTAATTTTTTTGATATTTGAAGAATATATTATCTATACATTCTAAAATATATTTATGGTTATATTTATTTAACTCTCTAAGATTAACGAATATAAGTTTGAATTTATTTAATACCTTTAGATTACCAACATAAATACTCAATATAATAGCGTGTGACTTTCCTGAATGAAATATTTCTATAATTCTCAGAATATTTCGTTAGTAGATAATTATTATAGTAAAAAACATATTATATTTGTACAGAAGAGTTTACATGACAAACTTAAACATTTTTCATATTTTATATTAATATAATCACTATTTTAATAAAAAAAATATACCAGTTTAATACCGTATGATAAAGTAATTCGTAAGTCAGATATCTTAGAAATCTGCATTGCAGAAAAAATCATTTAAAAATGTCATATTAAGTTACACAAAATTTTATACATTTTTGTTAGAAACATATTGATACTTAATTTTTTTAATATTTAAAGAATATCTTATCTATAGATTCTAAAATATATGTAGTGTATCATACTGTATGGTTATATTTATTTAACTCTAAGATTAACGAATATAAGTTTGAAATTATTTAATACCTTTAGATTACCAACATAAATACTCAATATAATAGCGTGTGACGTTCCTGAATGAAATATTTCTATAATTCTCAGAATATTTCGTCAGTAGATTATTATTATTGTAAAAAACATATTATATTTGTACAGAAGAGTTTACATGACAAACTTAAACATTTTTCATATTTTATATTAATATAATCACTATTTTAATAAAAAAAATATACCAGTTTAATACCGTATGATAAAGTAATTCGTAAGTCAGATATCTTAGAAATCTGCATTGCAGAAAAAATCATTTAAAAATGTCATATTAAGTTACACAAAATTTTATACATTTTTGTTAGAAACATATTGATACTTAATTTTTTTAATATTTAAAGAATATCTTATCTATAGATTCTAAAATATATGTAGTGTATCATACTGTATGGTTATATTTATTTAACTCTAAGATTAACGAATATAAGTTTGAAATTATTTAATACCTTTAGATTACCAACATAAATACTCAATATAATAGCGTGTGACGTTCCTGAATGAAATATTTCTATAATTCTCAGAATATTTCGTCAGTAGATTATTATTATTGTAAAAAACATATTATATTTGTACAGAAGAGTTTACATGACAAACTTAAACATTAAACAAAACGATTATTATTTCATATTTAAAAATAATTAATATAATCATTATTTCAGTAAAACAAATATACAGGTTTATTACCATATGCTAAAAAAATCATAATTCAAAGATGTTAAAAATCTGCATTGAAAAAAAATTCATTTAAAAATGTCATATAACGTTAGACAACATTTTATACATTGTTGTTAGAGTCATACTGCTGCTTTTTTTTTAATATTTAAAGAGTATATTATATATAGATTCTAAAATATATTTAGCATATCAAAATGTATGGTTATATTTATTTAATTCTCTGAGATTAATGAGTATATGTTTGAGATATTTTAATACCACTAGAATATAGGGTTAAAATTACTTAATTTAGGTGTAATATATTTATGATTTAATTCTTTCAAAAACACCAAAACGTTTCCCAAAAATATATCAATGAAGAAATATTCTCCTTATTATTAGCTTTCAAATCATCTAATAAATTTATAAAAAGGTAATTTATCAGTTTTGTGTATCAGGATAGTTATGTAGTCAAAAAACCAATCTTATATTTGAATCTTGTTTGCTACAAACATTCTTAACAGACTTGACAGTAAAATCCGAATCTATAGATTTTAGAACTAATTTCTATATTTATCTCTATTATAATGTAAGTTTGCATCAGTGATCAGGAAGTATATAGTTATAGTCTAATGAGTACATATATTAATAATACATATGTTTTCTTCAGTGTATATAGCAAAATATTTCTTTATATTTATTAAAAAACTTATATGTATTTTCAGGTAAATTACCTTGCGGTTCATAGATTTTGAATATACATTACAGTACACATTAATGTCACTGAAATATATTTTATTCTTTATGAAACATGTTATTTTAAATTCTCGGCAGTATGAATAATAATTATTAAGTTTCATTTACTTTAATTAAGCGGATAAAGATGAAAAACTATTTATTTAATCAAGGATGAACTAGGGTTATCATTTTACACTAACATAAAATAAATTTTAATTATTGGGGAATTACACATTTTATCCATTTTACTATTTTGTTATAATACTATATGATTTTCAAACACAAATTCTAGAAAATCAATAGAAGATATACATTTTATTGTCTAAAGCAGTCTCTATTTGAGTCCCTTTATGTATTTTATATTACTTCAGCTTAAGAAAATTGAGTAAATTACGGTAGAGAAACATCTTCTATTCTTTTTTAGGCTTAGAGTTGTGATTTCAAATCGGAATGTATATCCATTTTTCAAAGCTGTATCTATTGGTGTTTTTCTTTCTTTGTACACTTCACAGTTTTCTTTTCTATTAGTTAAATATTTTTAACGTAAATTAGCTCTATTTTAAGTTTTTAACTATAATATTTATCAAGGGACTTGAATAAACACAGTATGTTTCATTAAGCAGTTTATCTTTTTATTCTTCGAAATGTACTTAATAATTATGTTTGATCTATCATAATCTATAAATAAAGATGAAAACTATATTTTTAAGAATGAATATACATTACGAAAATTATACTTCAGTGATGTAAAATACATTAATACAGTATAAATTGCATGTATTTTATTCCCGAAATGTTGTTGAACTTTATATTATGACTATAAATTAGTGCATGTATAAAAAATTATATAAAAATTCTAAATTTGACTATATTTTAATATTTGCAGAACTGATTTAGATAAATAAATAAAATATATTTAATGTATTCAAAGATATTTTATTGTATTGATTTAGATTACATTTGTAGACACAGAAAATATAAATATATGTGCGTAAGAAACATATCTTTTTGCTTCTAAGTTATTGAACAATAAATAAAGTTAAGCTACTTTCTTGGATAACTAAAGACTGCATAATATAATTCAAACTATAACTGTAAACAAAACTATTTATCTAAGCAATAATGAACTAGGGTTATCAATTTACACTACCATAACATAAATATTAATTATTCGGGAATTATACATTTTATCCATTTTACTATTTTGTTATAATACTATATGATTTTCAAACACAAAATCTAGAAACTCAATAGAAAATATAGATTTTATTGTCTAAACAGTCTCTAGTTGAGTATCTTTATGTATTTTATATTACTTCAGTTTAAGAAAATTGAGTATTTTTTGGTAGCGAAACATCTATTCTTTTTTAGGCTTACAGTTGTGATTTCAAATTCCAATGTATATCCATTTTTCAAAGCTGTATCTACTGGTGTTTTTCCTTCTTTGTACACATCACAGTTTTTTTTTTCTATTAGTTAAATATTTTTAACATAAATTAGCTCTATTTTAAATTTTTAACTATATTTCTCAAGGGACTTGAACAAACACAGTATTTTTCATTAAGGAGTTTATCTTTTTATTCTTCGAAGTGTAATTAATAATTATGTTTGATATATCATAATCTATAAATAAAGATGAAAACTATATTTTTAAGAATGAATATACAATACGAAAATTATATTTCAGTGATATAAAATACATTAATAGAGTCTAAATTGTGTGTATTTTATTCACGAAATGCTGTTGAAATTTACATTATTACTATAAGTTAGTGCATGTATAAAATTCATATAAAAAATTCTAAATTTTATTATATTTTAATATTAGCAGAAATGATTTCGGTGAATAAATAAAATATATTTAATGTATTCAATGTTATTTTCTTCTATCGATTTAGATTACATTTATAGACTCAGAAAAATATAAATATATGTGTGTAAGAATCATATCTTTTTTGCTTCTAAGTTACTGAAAAATAAATAAATTTAAGCTTCTTTCTTAGATAACTGAAGACTACATAATATAATGCAAACTATAACTGTAAACAAAACCATTTTTCTAAGCAAGAATGAACTAATATTATCATCTTACACTACCATAACATAAATTTTAATTATTGAGGGATTACACATTTTATCCATTTTACTAATTTCTTATATTTCTATATGATTTTCAGACAAAAATTCTGGAAACCCAGTAAAATATATACATTTTATTGTCTAAAGCATTCTCTATTTGAGACCCTTTATGTATTTTATATTACTTCAGCTTAAGAAAATTGAGTAAATTTAGGTAGAGAAACATCTATTCTTTTTTAAGCTTACAGTTGTGATTTCAAATTCCAATGTATATCCATTTTTCAAAGCTGTATCTATTGGTGTTTTTCCTTTTTTGTACACATCACAGTTTTCTTTTCTATTAGTTAAATATTGTTAACTCAAATTAGCTCTACTTTAAGTTTTTAACTATAACATTTCTCAAGGGACTTGAATAAACACAGTATTTTTCTTTAAGCAGTTTATCTTTTTATTCTTCGAAGTGTAATTAATACTTATATGTGATCTATCATAATTTAGCAATAAAGATGAAAACTATATTTTTAAGAATGAATATACATTACATCAGTGATATAAAATACATTAATAGAGTATAAATTGTGTGTATTTTATTCACGAAATATTGTTTAACTATTATTACTATAAATGAGTGCATGTATAAAATTCATATAAAAAAATTCTAAATTTGACTATATTTTAATATTTGCAGAAATATAGTCAAATTTGATTTAGATAAATAAATAAAATATATTTAATGTATTCAATGTTATTTTATTGTATTGATTTAGATTATATTTGTAGACACAGAAAATATAAATATATGTGTGTAAGAATCATATTTTTTTGATTCTAAGTTATTGAACAATAAATAAAGTTAAGCTACTTTTTTGGATAACTATAGATAGTATTGCAAACTATATTGAACAAAAATATATGTAAGATTATTTTTTTTAACTTAATATATCTAGGAATACTCTTAAATAATAGCTATAACTTAACAAATACTACTGCTTCTAGTGTAAAACGTAAATATATCAAACATAACTTTTATTATTCTTGTGAATTTTAAAATTTAAATGTTAGAGAAAATAAGTTTGAAATCTACTTATTTTCTTTAAATTTTAAAAGACAAAATAATTAAAACATAATTCCTTTAACTTTTATTGTAAAGATAATGTTATCCATATCTATTTAAATTTTTGTAAAATTTCTAAACACTAATTTAAAATTTTCTTTTATGTAATAAGTTTAATTTATTCACAATTTAGCATAAAATTTTTTATCAAAAATTCTATATTTAAGATTTTATAATTTAAATTAACTATAATTAATTTATTCAATATAATACGTTGTAATGACTATACGTATTAATTTAAAAATTTTTTTATTAATTTTCCATATGTAATGATTTTTCTAAAAAAATTATTTACAATTAACATAAATGAACAATTCATATTAGTAGTAAATTCAAAAATTAAATTAAAATTTCATAAATTATAATTTTTTTTCAAATATATGATATACGTTTTATTTCATCATAAATAATTTAAAATGTAATTTATATTTTTTTCATTACATATTTCAAAATATTTTTATATAATTTTTTTAAATAAAAACTATCCAATATATAATTTTCTTAAAAAATTTTTACAATTTTTGGATTTACATCGGTAAAACAGAACAACTTCTGACAGGTCATCTAGTAGTAATATATAGCAAAAGAATAAACTGTAAAATTTCATAAATTTTCATTTTTACAGTTTTCTTTTCGGAACTGAAACTATATGAAATACAAATACAAGACTTTTATAAACTAAACGAGATAACATAAATTAATTTAGAAAATGTAATTAAAATTAAACTTACATTTTTCAATTTAGGACATATTTCAAAAATACAATTCTTATGATATAATTTGTAAAAATGTAAATAAAAAATTCAATTTATAATACACTCATTGTGTGTAAAAAATATAATAAAGTAAACATTTTTATTAAAAAATAAACCAGGGAAGAAATACTTTTAAAGGGTCCTAATTAAATAAATAGAAAATACCATTACTCAAGTTATAATTTACATGAAGTGCAAATTTAAGAATTTTATGAATAGGTTGCATTAAATTCATCATTAAAAATAAAGTGGGAAATATACATCTTTTAAAATTTTATTCAAAATGAGTGGGGATAATCCAGGTAACCTAAATTCATTTTGAAAATGTAATTCAAAATATATTCAATTCTTATAATTTAAAAAAAAATAATAAAAAAATATATATATATATAAAAAAAATATAATAAAGTAAAGTAAACTTTTACATTGAAAAATTAACCAGCGAAGAATTAATTGTTTATTTTCCTAATTATGTAAAGATAAATTATCATTAATGAAATTACAATAAAAGTACATTTACATTTTTTCAATTTATGACATATAGGAAAAATATAATTCATATAATATAATTTTTATAAATGTGAATAAAAAAATAATAAATACAATAATTTTCATTTATAAATATATAAAATATAAATCTTATATATAATTTTTATATATATATATAATATATATATATATATATATATATATATAATATATATATATATATATATATATATATATATATAGTATAAAGTAAACTTTTTTATTAAAAATTATTCAGGGAATAACTAATTGTATATTTTCCTAATTGTATAAAAAATATAACCATTAATCAAAGTATAATCTGCAAAGTATAAATGCAGAATTAAGAATTATGATTCGCTTGCATTAAACTCAACATTAAAAATAAAATTTAAAAATCCAGGTATATATGTTATATGAATATCCAGCTAACCTAAATTAAGTTTGAAATTGTAATTTAAAGTACACTTACATTTTACAATTTATGAAATATATGAAATATATAATTCTTATAATATAATTTGTAAAAATATAAATAAAAAATTCAATTTTTATAACACTCATTATATGTAAAATATATAATAAACTAAATTAAACTTTTTCATTAAAAAATAAACCAGTGAAGAAGTAATTGTATATTTTCCTAATTATATAAAAATAAATTACCATTAATCAAATTATAATCTACATAAACTGTAAAGTTTTATGATTAGCTTGCATTAAAATCAACATTAAAAATAAAGTGGGAAGTACAGATTTTAAAATTTTATTCAAAATGAGTGGGGATAATTCAGGTAACCTAAATTCAGTTTAAAAATATAATTTAAAGCACACTTACATTTTTCCATTTAATAATATTTCAATTTAATACATACATGAAAAATACAATTCTTATAATATAATTTGTAAAAACGTAAATAAAAATTTCAATTTATAATAGACTTATTGCGTGTAAAAATTTTTTTAAAAAGTAAAGTACACTTTTTCATTAAAAATAAACCAGAGAAAAACTAATTGTATATTTTCCTAAATAAATAAAGAGAAATTACCATTAATTAAATTATATTCTACACGATGTGTAAAGTTAAGGATTTTATGATTAGCTTGCATTAAAATCAACATTAAAAATAAAGTGGGAAGTACACATTTTTAAAAATTTTATTCACAATGAGAGGGAAGAAAAGAAAAAGTCTTTCGAATAACAAGCTTACTCTGCATTCCTAAAAACAGCCTAATTTTCGAAAGTTTTGAATATATTTTCTTGCAATTCAAGTAAACTTTTCTACTCCTCAGCCACCTAATGAGTTTAGCTGTGGGATGCACAAACTTTGTATGTGCAATTTTCTCTTTACTCCAAACAAAGTTCACCAGCAGACTCTCTCTCTTCAACAAGAGACATGACTATTAAATTAGATTGGAGGTAAATTAAGTTAACGCCGTACTGAAAGAAATCAAAGAAGTACTGGATTTTGGTAAAAGTCATTTAGAAAAGTCTGGTAACGAAAGAAAAATTATTTTATTAACTGGCTACTTCTTGTATTTGTCACTTATAAATAATGAGCAATACAGATTTACGTTTCTGATTTTGGAAGAAATTTTCATTGGATTCTGATATAATAGAACATAGTGAAAGATTATAATATATAAAGTCAATATTATATATATATATATATATATATATATATATATATATATATATATATATATATATATATATATATATATATATATGTATATATATGTATATATATATATATATATATATATATATATATATATATATATATATATATAATATATATTATATATATATATATGTATATTATATATATATATATATATATATATATATATATGTATATATATATGTATAAATATATATATATATATGTATATGTATATGTATATATATATATATATATATATATATATATATATATATATATATATATATATATATATATATATATATATATATATATATATATATATATATATATATATATAGATAGATAGATAGATAGATAGATAGATATAATCTAATATATAATATCTAAATGTTCATTAGCATTTTTAGTCTTATCTGAGAAATATGTAATTCATGCTCGTATTCATTTTGAGAAACATTCCTTGATATTTTTAGTACTAATACTAGAAAATATATCACCAACGTTTTAAAAATCTTTTTTTTTTCTTTTTAACTCTTAAAAACAAATTTCACTGTTTGAGAGTTGGTGAAAAGTTTCAATTTTCAAAATGTTTGATTTTAAAAATATTTATATTTTAAACATAAAAAAATCTGCACATTTTAAATTAATTATTTGCCAATATATCAAATTAAAATACAGATATAGCAAATTAATACAAATGCATTAATTTTCAGAATTTAGTATTAAATTCATTATATAATTCTGTTTCTGTATTTGAAAATTTTTTGATCATGTTATAGTATATATCAAATATTTTTCATAGTGCCATGAAAATAGATTTCTGTCTACTTCCTGTCTACTATATTTCAGCCGAACGGTGGCCGAATGGTTAGGGTGAAGGCCTTCGGTAGCGGAGTTTGTACGTTCGAATCCCACTATGGCATGGATATTTGTAGCCGTTCGGAATCGGCTTTAAGCAGTAGGTCCCGGTCTCATTAGCCCTCGTGTTGCAATATGTAGACAGTAGCACTCCAAACCAAACTAAACAAACTATCTACTATATTTCAGTAATTTAATTAGGCAAAAATAAACTAAATATACATAAAATAAATACTTTTCTTAATCTTTATTTTTTCATTTAATTTTATACTTTAATTTTTTTGTATATTTTATTAAAATATCTAAGGAACATTTATATGTACATAAATAAATTTTCAATTTGTTTTAAATAATGAATATTGTAGACATCTATAATTAAAATATAATTTTTGAAATGTACTCTAATTGTAAAATATAATTTAAGAAATGAACTGTAAATGTAAAATATTTCCTGATGTCATTTTTATTTATTTTAATACAAGTGATAATTTATTTATTATGAAGTCAAATTTTTCAAGTTACTTCATTGTTATATATTTTAATAAACACTGAATTTATCAGAATTTACAAGAAAAATAAAATAAAAAATAAAAATTCAGTCTTGAAAATCTTTTTTCTTTAGACAAATTTTTTTTAAATATATTTCAACTCATCAATTGCGTATAGGGCTATTTAGGATTTTCAAATTACGTATTGCTTGGTTGGTTTTTTTTATAATATAATTAATAGATATTCATACGTAAAAAATCTAGCTGAAAATTTAAAATTTTAATCTTACACCTGTGTGAATTATTTTTAATGAATTGATTTTTTTATTCATCATCATATAGCTGAAATAGTTACTACTACAACAAATAATGCAGATAATACTAATAAATAATTTAAACAGTTATAAAATAATTATTTTTAATTTTAACAAACGTATATTTTAAAAATATCTTCGTACCCAATAGCAGTATAACTTTTAATTCATCTTAATGACTATAAAATGAAAACTAGTTAAATAATTCAGGGTAATTCTAGTAAATTGTTTTTAAATTTAGAATTTATACTTAACAATGAAATAATTATAACTATACTTTTTACAGGTAAAACTCATATTTGAACTTTGTTTACGGTCAAAATATGCGTATGGATTAAATTGTCAAAAGTGTACGTGAACGACATTCACATCAATATTTTTACCTATAATTTTTTTGGAAAAAACAAATATTACATTTTTAAAACGATTAAGATTTTACCCTAAAAAGGAAAAATTAATTTAACATATTGTTAATATCATATTTAATGTTTAAGCAAACTTTAATTAAATTATATATAGGTGTGTGTGTTTGTGTGTGTGTGTGTGTGTATAATATGGTCGTCATTTAAATTTAAGTAATAACCAATAGAAGGCACTAATGAAATTTAACTTCTTGGCATTTGTAAAATACAAACTATTTTTCTTCAAATTAGTGGCATCATAGAAATCAACTGCATATTTTTTTCAATGAATATTTAAAAGAAATAAGTAAGCAAAAAATGGCGTCAAATCTCGTCAAGGGTGATTAAAATCAGTAGTAATTTCAAAGAACATCGATACTTTGAGCAAGACGATTGAAGAACATCGACATGTCAAATATCGTGAGATAGAGACTTAACTTGGCATATTACCGACATCTATATATTCGATATGAACAAAAATTACCTGTTAAAAATGATTTTTTCCAGGTGGATTCCATAAAATTTGACATGACATAAGAAGGCTCCTGCAAATTGGTGTAAAGAAATGTTAGGAAAAATTAAAATTGGGATCAGCAAAATATATACACAACATTGTCACAGGCGATGAAACTTTGATACATTAGTATAAGCAAGAATCTAAACAACAATCTGGGTGTTTGAAGATCAACAGAATTACACGAAAGTTTTTCATTCACGAAGCATTTCCAAGAAAATGATTTCGTGTTTTTTCTGTCTTTCAGGAAATATCACAAACAGTGATTTAGAAGACCAAAAAACTGCTAACGCTAATGGTATACAGAAATTTGTTTTCCAAAAGTCATCAACGAAATCAGGAAAAACAAAACTGGGCGCATCATTCTTAATGACTACAACGCCAGTTCCCACACATCACCTAAAACAATTGATTATTTGAAGGACAAAAATATCGAATTATTGTTCTATTCCACATACTCTCCTGATTGGTTGTCTAACGAATTTTTCTTGTTGTTTTATGTCAAGCCAAAATAAGTGGGTAGTGATTTTCATCACCTAAACGATCTGTTGTCTTTCAAAACCATAATTCTGAGATATCAACTGTACAATGGAAAATCTGTTACAAGAACTCGTTTGAATGTGAAACGGTGTAGTACACTGCTGTTGTTACTTCAAATACATTATTGTACTTTAAATGAATAACCCAAGTTTGCTTTATATCATGTTTAATATTCATTATAGCAAAATGTCACTGATCTATATTACAAAATACAAATAAATTAGTGAGAAGAATATATATTAAAAAATACTTAAAAATATATATAACAAGTAAAAAGTAAAAGAAGCACTCCACGTGCTACACTTGATAGAAAAAAATGCCAAAATCGATGAGTATTCAACATTCTTTTCCCTCCTTCTAAAAGTACTCCAGCAACTCTATACTTGTTTGCGAAAAACTCTTTCAACTCGTTGTCATTCCATTATTCTGTTTACGATTAATCCTATCCCGGAGCTGTCCAAATTGACCAGAACTCCAGGCATGGACCTGAATCGCCTCTTGGCGGCCAACCACAACTCCCCAAACTTGCTGAAGTTTAAGTGCAGACTTTTCCATTGGCCACACCACAAGCCTCCTGGAGTCGCAAAAAAATACTTGGGCATGCAACACACAACATATGAGTGCGAAGAGCAGATCATTTTCGCAAACCTTATGTAAAACATAGCTGAATTCTCACAGAATGGATGGAAAAATGTATAAGCCTTAAAGGTAAATATTTTGAAATGCAATAACACAGTTTGTTGTCCCAAAATTCTTTTGTGTTTTTTTGAAAAAACTTAAAGGGCTATATATATTTATTTATATACATATATAATTAACCCTGCGAAAAGTATTCCGCTGCTACATCGAATTAAGTCGGTGAGGAAGATGCATAGACATCTAGACTATTGCAGTACTATGCAGTAAACCTCGTTGGAGAGAACCATCACAAATCCTAGTCGTATACAACCTATACTGAAGAGTTTCTAAAAATGATATGTTACTCTTTCAAAGACAGATATTGAATGATCAGGAAAACTGGTGTGTGTTACAGAGTTCAACCCTAGAGAGAACCGAAGAGTAAATATTACCCACGGAAAGTAACTTAATTAGGTAATTAACAATAAAATGTAACTTAGAGAAAAATTGAGAAATTTCCTAATGACAAAAAATTTACACAATTTATATCTATCACAGAGAAACCTTTGAGAAGTAGGTTGGAAGAAATTTATGTCACGACACTCTTTAGATTTAAATTTTGCGACTGAGAAGACATATTTGAAGGAATAAAAATGAAAAGAGTAGAATTTTTAAGTGATTTTAGAGTGTAATAATTTGCATATAGCACACACATGTATATATATATATATATATATATATATATATATATATATATATATATATATATATATATATATATATATATATATATATATATATATGTATGTATATATGTATATATATGTATATATGTATATATGTATATATGTATATATGTATGTATGTATCTATGCATGTATGTATGTATATATGTATATATATATATATATATATATATATATATATATATATATATATATATATATATATATATATATATATATATATATATATATATATATATATATATATATATATATATATATATACATATATACATACATATATATATATATATATATATATATATATATGGAGAGAGAGAGATTGAGAGAGTGAGAAGGACAGAGAGAGAGAGAAATGTGGGTGGCTTTCTCATCTCAATTTCTACTTTCAAGATTATTTACATTTTACCTTGAGATGAGTAAAATTTCAGGTTAATATATTACTAATACTGTATTTGACACTTTACTTGTTTAGTCAAAATCTAAATTAATTAATTTTGAAAATCATCATTTTAATTAAAAGGAAAAATATCATTTCTTTCATTTCATAATAATATTAAATTGAAAAAAAAATATTAGTTTAAAATTTAATAAGCTAAATATTCATATCTTCATATGTAGATATTTATTTTTCACTATTTCTGAAAGTGTGTATGAATCATTCATCCAAGTAAACCTATAAAGTGAAAGTTTCATTGAAACAGAAACTATTATATGGATTGGTAATGAAATTTTCGCCTTAACTGAGAAGATTAATGATTCACGCCCAGACAAGCACAATGGATATAATAATTTTGAAATTAACGGGCCACTCGCGTCAATTTCATAAATTACTTTTTGCCTGTCGAGTTAGCTACATATTAAAAGTATGCGAAAAAAATAATTTATGCTTGATATTTTCTTTGAATATAGTTGAGAATTTGGACTCCAATTTTAACAATATACACACAATATTAAAGCAAAATTTCTATATAATATTTTGCACGCACACACACATAGACATATACAGGTAAAGAAGAAAATAAAAGTAAAACCCATTATAAAATTAGTCATTCTTCAATCTTATAATAAATGGCTGTCTCGTATGACAATAGTGTGCCATCTAGTAACGAGTAAAGTGAACATAATAGTCATGTATTTTGCAATGTGCTTGCAAATTCATGAGAAAATTCTGTTTGATACGTCCAACTTCTCCAACGTAAAAAGAGGCATGATAATTAGAGTTTACCTCGCTGTAATATCCATGTCCAAAACAGCCAGCCTTGACAGTGTTTAAAAAACGTCTGTGTCAGGGGACATGACAGCTTACATAAAACTTGTAAGGTATCTTCTGCAAAACCCAACACTGGACGAATATCAAAGTTCAATGAAGTAATAGACAGGTATTAAATAAGATAATCGAATAAAATGGCTACACGTCCGCAGATAAGATATGAGATGAATATCCACCTTCTGAAGCCCTATTCAGCGAGAACTGCATGCTGAGACATCCGTGGTACAGTAGCTATTCCAATTGGTGCAGCATGCTATTAATATATTACTGTGGTGTCGAAACCACCTAAAGTGGACACCACTGGAATGAGAACAAGTCATCTTCTCTGATAAAATCTCATTTACAATGTTCCAGACTACCGGATATGTGTTCATCTGACGAACATCAAAACAAGAATTTCTTTTTCACTGCATGCTTCCAACCGTGAACCATGTTTGAACACATCGAACGTGTGAAAAAGGCCGTTGTCGTCTTGGAACACGGGGTGTTCTAAAATAGAACACAGCATAGTTTGAGGCATAGGGTGAGGATGATCCGGAAGAAAGCTTCAGTAATGGCGATATTTTTCTGTGTATAAAGGGCTTTCATTTTCTGAGGGTTTGATCAAAAGCTACCATTACTGAAGCATTCTTTCGGATCATCTTGTGTTCTCTGCCAGAACATCTTGTGTTCCAAAAAGACAAAGTCCCTGTGCACACGTTCGCTGTGTTCAAACATGGTTACATGAGCATGATGATAAAGTGGAACATTTAATTTAAGGTCCTTAGTCCCCTAATCTCAATATTATTCAGCATTCGTAAGGTTATTTTGTTTGTATATATATATATATATATATATATATGTGTGTGAGTGTGTGTGTGTGTGTGTGTGATGTGTGTATACTTGTATGTAATGATACTATACATAAATAAAATAAATATGTTTCTTTCCAATGAAAATATTTCCTGTATATTTATACAATAATCCATATAGATTCTTTACAATACTACTTCAAATCTCTCTTTCTCTGTAGTTCTTCATGTGTATAAAGAAGTGGCAACTTCAGAAAAATAATTTTCAAAATTCCTGATGAAGGAATTTTGTATTTCAATTTTCATCAAAAAAGAAAAGATCTCAAGATAACAAATATTTGCATAAGCAAAAACCTCTGAAGAAAATGCTTATGTATCCGAGTGCTTTGCTTACGCTTCAGTGACCGTTCCTAAATAAATGAAGCATATAAAATCAGTGAAAGATATTTTTTGCCATTAACACCTACGTTTATATTTCTTCATATTTTTAAACGAAATGTTTTAATTTCAAGTCGTGATGTATGGTACGTTATTCAAAAGTATCGTTCAGAGTTTTTAATTTGTCAATTTTATTTTCTTCGGTAATTGTCCTAATTAAGATATTAATTTATTGTATACATAGAAGTAGTAAATATATTATGATATTATAATGAATTACAACTCCAAAAACTTTATTTCTATATAAACTCAATTTAAAATTACACATGATTTCTATATTTGGAAATTAATGAAAAAAAATATGAAGTGAAAATAAATAAGCGTTTACAGAAATAAATATACAAATATAAATATATAATGACGATTTACCAAAAACATGTGGTTTTTCAGACGTGTAGAAACAAATACGTCGCTTTAGTGATCTTTAGTAACATAAATAATTTGATAATGAAAAACGAATGGGTTTACTAATAAGGAACAACACCTAAAATAAGGAGAATTTCAAATTGGAAAGAAAATTGATACATATTGCCAAAGACTTAAAGTGTTTCCAAATCTTGATTTACAAGTTGTCTTAATTTACAAGAATAATTGGTGAGAATAGCTGAGGCTTGCGGGAAAATTGTGAGTAATTCTATCTTGCATTTTAAGAAAACTTGTCTTTTAAATTAGTGTGCAGACCAATGATGTCAGTGTGTTCAAACAAATGTACAAAAAATTAAACTAAATGAAAATTCAAAATTTAGATATTATAAAAACGTAGTAATAATATTTTTTTGAATATATTACTAAATTTTTAATTTGTTTATACTTAGTCAATTTAATTTTCTTATATAATTGACATAATTATGAGAATATTTTATTGTATACTTAGTATTAGTAATTATATTATGATATTAACTGAAATTACAAATAAAAAGAATTTATTTCTATATAAACTTAATTTAAAATTACACTTGATTTACACTATATTTGGAAGTTAATGAACAAACGAAAGAAAATATGCAATAAAACTAAGTAATATTTTACAGAAATAAATATACAAATATAATTGTATTATAATGAATTACCCAAAACATATTGTTTTTCAGATTTGTAAAAGCAAATACCTCGCTTGCGTCATCTTTAGCAACATAAATAATTTTATAATGAAAAATGTATGGGTTTGCTGTATAGGAATAAAATTTAAAATAAGGATAATGTCAAATTGCAAAAAAAAATGATACATATTTGCCAAAGACTTAATATGTTTTCCAAGATATGAGAGCAAAATTGTCTTTAATTTCCGAGAATAATTGATGAGATTACCTGAGGGTTGCGGAAATATTACTAGAAATTCTCTTGCATTACAATCAAAATTCCAATCAAGGAAACTTGGTTTTAAATTAGTTTGTAAACCAATGATGACGTTGTATTGAAACAAATGTAGAAAAAATTAAAATAAAAGAAAATTCAAAATTTAGATATTATGAAAGGGAAGTAATAATATTTCTTTGAATGTTTGCTTAAATTTGTAATTTGTTTATAATTTTTGAATTTTATTTTCTTGTATATTTGACCTAATTATCAGATTTTTTTATTGTATACATATAATTAGTAATTATATTATGATATTATCTTAAATTAGAACTCCGAAAATTTTAATTCTATATAAACTCAATTTAAAATTACACTATATTTGGAAGCTAATGAACAAAAGAAAGAAAATATGCAATAAAACTAAGTAAGATTTTACAGAAATAAATATACAAATATAATTGTATTATAATGAATTACCCAAAACATATTGTTTTTCAGACTTGTAAAAGCAAATACCTCGCTTGCGTAATCTTTAGCAATATAAATAATTTGATAATGAAAAATGTATGGGTTTGCTGTATAGGAATAAAATTTAAAATAAGGAGAATATCAAATTGCAAAGAAAAATGATACATATTTGCCAAAGACTTAATATGTTTTCCGAGATTTGAGAGCAAAATTGTCTCTAATTTCCAAGAATAATTGATGAGATTAGCTGATGGTTGCGAAAACACTGCTAAAAATTCTGTCTTGCATTTCAAGCGAAATTCCAATCAAGGAAATTTGGTTCTAAATTAGTTTGTCGACCAATGATGACGTTGTATTGAAACAAATGTAGAAAAAATTAAACTAAATGAAAATTCAAAATTTAGATATTATAAAAACGTAGTAATAATATTTCTTTGAATATATTACTAAATTTTTAATTTGTTTATACATTGTCAATTTAATTTTCTTATATAATTGACATAATTATGAGAATATTTTATTGTATACTTAGTATTAGTAATTACATTATGGTATTAACTTAAATTACAAATACAAAGAAGTTATTTCTATATAAACTTAATTTAAAATTACACTCGATTTATACTTAATTTGGAAGTTAATGAACAAAAGAAAGAAAATATGCAATAAAACTAAGTAAGATTTTACAGAAATAAATATACAAATATAATTGTATTATAATGAATTATTCAAAACACATTGTTTTTCAGACTTGTAAAAGCAAATACCTCGCTTGCGTGATCTTTAGCAATATAAATAATTTGATAATGAAAAATGTATGGGTTTGCTGTATAGGAATAAAATTTTAAATAAAGAGAATATCAAATTGCAAAGAAAAATGATAATATTTGCCAAAGACTTAATATTTTCCGACATTTGAGAGCAAAATTGTCTCTAATTTCCAAGAATAATTGATGAGATTAGCTGAATGTTGCGAAAATATTGCTAGGAATTCTGTCTTGCATTTCAAGCGAAATTCCAATTAAGGAAACTTGGTTCTAAATTAGTTTGTAGACCAATGATGACGTTGTATTGAAACAAATGTACAAAAAATTAAACTAAATGAAAATTCAAAATTTAGATAGTATAAAAAGTAGGAATAATATTTCTTTGAATATATTACTAAATTTTTAATTTGAGTAATTATATTATGATATTAACTTAAATTACAAATACAAAGAATTTATTTCTATATAAACTTAATTTAAAATTACACTTGATTTACACTATATTTGGAAGTTAATGAACAAAAGAAAGAAAATATGCAACAAAACTAAGTAAGATTTTACAAAAATAAATATACAAATGTAATTTTATTATAATGAATTACCCAAAACATATTGTTTTTCAGACTTGTAAAAGCCAAATAAATTTAGATATTATGAAAGGGAAGTAATAATATTTCTTTGAATGTTTGCTTAAATTTGTAATTTGTTTATAATTTTTGAATTTTATTTTATTGTGTATTTGACCTAATTATCAGATTTTTTTATTGTATACATAGAGTAAGTAATTATATTATGATATTATCTTAAATTACATCTCCGAAAATTTTAATTCTATATAAACTCAATTTAAAACTACACTATATTTGGAAGTTAATGAACAAAAGAAAGAAAATATAAAGTAAAACTAAGTAAGATTTTACAGAAATAAATATACAAATATAATTGTATTATAACGAATTACCACAAACATTGTTTTCCAGAATTGTAGAAACAAATACCTCGCTTCCGTGATCTTTAGCAGCATAAATAATTTGATAGTGAAAAAAATATAGGTTTGCTAAAAAGAAACTATATTTAAAATAAGAAGAAGTTAAAATTGCAAAGAAAAATGATACATATTACTAAAGACTTAATATGTTTTCAGAGATTTATGAGCAAAATTGTCTCTAAATTCCAAGAATAATTGATCAGATTAGCTGAGGTTTGCGGAAACACTGAGAGTACTTCTCTCTTGCATTTCAAGCGAAATTGGAATCAAGAAAACTTGGGTTTTAAATTAGTTTGTAGATCAATAATGTGAATATGTTGAAATAAAAGTTGATAATCGCAAATTAAATGGAAATACAAAATTGAGACATTGAAAAACATTAGTACTAAGATTTATTTGAATATATAATTGAATTAAATTTCTTTTATAAATTTTATTATAATTGAAGTTTTCAAAAAAGGCTTTGAACACAATGGAAATATGTTTTATAAAATATATTTCATTTCTTAGTTTATAGTGGTGCTTTTCTTGTTTTAGTAAAATGAATTTCTTGAAAAATTTCTATTTATCTTTTAATAATATTTACCTATAAGCGTCTGAGCCGGCATTTTCCTCATTCACAAAATCGCTCTTAAAGCGGTCGAGCGGGGTTTTTCCGCTTCTTCCTTCCCCCTTGCAAATTTCTTTGACTGACACGGGGGAGGGGCTGTGGTTTAAAACTAGAAATCAATTGGTGCATTTCTGGAGTAGAATGTATTCCACTTTTTTGTCTAGGGTTGTCAAGGACCAAGTTCCGGCCCTGATTGCAATTTTTTGTATAGCAAAAGAACTGTCCAAATTTATACTTAAGAATTTTACGTTTTGATAATTGTTTGTTTAGAAAAATATTATGTTGTTAACAAGTTAAAATATTTATGGTTTTAAGAGCTGCTTTTTATCATAAATAATATGTAAACTCTTAAAAATGAGAATTTCTCCTCATTAAATAATTTTTATATTAACAGAACACTTAAAATAAGGGGAATTTCCAATTTCAAATAAAAATAATACATATTACCAAAGACTTAATACGTTTTCCGATATTTGAGAGCAAAATGGTGCCTAATTTCCAAGAATAATTGATGAAATGAGCTGCGATTTGCGAAAACATTGCTAGTAATTTCGTCTTGCATTTCAAGAGAAATTCTAATCAAGAAAACTTGGCTTTATAATTAGTTTGCACACCAACAATGTCGGTGTGCTGAAGTAAAAGTAGATAATCTCAAATTAAAAGGAAATAGGAAATTGAGACCTTAAAAAGCATTAGTAATAACATTTATTTGAATATATAATTGAATTAAATTTCTATTATAAATTTTATTATATTTAAAGCTTCCAAATAATGCTTTGAAATGACAAAATGAAAATATATGTCATCAAATTGATTGCGAAAACATAGCCAGTAATTTTGTCTTGCATTTCAAGAGAAATTCCAATCAAGAAAACTTGCCATTTAAATTAGTTTGTACACTAAAGATGTCGGTGTGTTGAATTAAAAGTTTAAAATATTATATTAAAAGGAAATACAGAATTTATGCATTAAAATCCATAGTAATAAGATTTCTTTGAATATATAATTAAATTAAAATTCCTTTATAAATTTAACTATATTTAAAGCGTCTGAAATTTGCTTTGAACAAAATGAAAATATATTTCTTCAAACATAAATTTCATAAAGATGAAAATATATAATAAAGTCTTTTATAACACTATTTCTTGTTTTCGTAAAATATTTCGAAATAATTTCCATTCATCTTTTAACGGGATTAAATAAACTATAAAGTAAAGCGTATGTGCATTTAAAAATAGCCTAAAGGATTTGCATTGTACTAATAATTCAATACTGTTAGAAAAATATTTCTTTTCTGATAATTAATATGTTAATTTTAATATATGTTAATTTTATTAGCTTTTCAAATAATTACATTTCTATTATTGTAATGAAAAAAAGTATATCGAATTATTAAAAATTATGAATTTTCTTACAAAATATTATTTTGAATCTGAACAAGTAGTAATGAAAAGGAAAATACTAATAATGAAAGAGGGAAATGAATTCTATCTATCTATCTTTCTAACTATATGCATACGCACACACACAAGAACACACAAATGTACACACTGAAGAACACAAATACAAGCACGCACACATGCACACACATACACAGAAGCACACTTACAATAACACACACACACACAAGCACACACATACAAAGTATAACGTCACTTTCGGTGCAATAAAAAACATTTTATTGAATATATCAACATCAGTATATGCACTGGCATACTGGCCGCACATCAGGTTCATATCGCAGTAGTCACGAATGGAATACATGGCCACCAAATGAAGACTACCAGTAGCGGCAAGATGCAGTCTATTAAATACCAGTTCAGGCTTAATGTCATTCCATGGTGCGCGTTTGCATGACGCCATATCCTCTGTCAACATTATAAACATTATTGTTTCGAAATACATGGAAATACTGTTGTTGATATGTTGAATAAAGTGTTTTTCTTGCACCGGCAGTGACATCATATTTTGATTTTCGCGTGTACTTTTGCAATTGTAACTATACACAAATAAATTCTTAATTTTCTCTCTGAATCGTAATAAATTTTAGACTTACAAAAGGGTAAAATAAGTTTTATTGACATAATTTTTATCAACCTATATACGAAAAGATAAAAGGACTGGGAAAACAGAAAATAAACAACACTTTAAGTAAAATTTTCAAATCATAACGATAACGGCAACATATTCACGAAGGTTTAAAATATTTCTCAAGATTTAAGCAAAAAAAAGTTTCTTCTAATTTCCTAGAGTAATTGATAAGATTAGCTGCGGGTTGCGCAAACATTGCGGGTAATTCTGTTTTGCATTCCAAGGGAAATTCCAATCAAGGAAACTTGGCTTTTAAATTAGGTTGCGGATGAATGATGTTAGTATATTGAAATAAAAGAAAAAATAAAATAAAAATAAAAGAAGTGAAAATTGAGATATTAAAAAAAGGAGTAATAAGATTTCTTTGAAAATTAAATTTAAGGGATTCTTTTTATAAAACTTATTATTATTAAATAGTCAAAATTTGCTTAAATCAGAATGAAGATTTTTTATGAACTTTATACTGGTTGGGAATCATATTTAAATTGATTTTTTGTAGTCTTAGATGCCATTAATTGGTAAATTGAATACTGTTAATAATTTTAAATTTATTTTAATGGGATTAAATATAATATATTTACATATTTTGGAAATTTGTGTACATATATGTGTGGGCGAAGTGATTTGAATTAAAATTTGAATATGTTATATTTTATAATACATGTCAAGAATATTGAAATTTGCTTTAATATATATTATTCGACTTTTAAATTATATTTAATATCCTTAATTAAAAATACAACATTAGCAGCTGGTTTTTTATTTCAGTCATGTAAATAAAATTCTATAAAGAATCTTATTTTAAATCCTTCTATTTATTCTGAAGAAACAAAGAGAAGGAAGTACAAAAGGGTAGAAAAAATGTTAAAAACAAAATGTCTTGTATTTTATATTATTTGTTAAAAAAAATTATTTTGTTAAGTAAAAAAGGCATAACATACTAAACAATTTAATTATTTTATATTATAAGCTTTATTTACTTAAGCATTTTTATTACAATATATGTACATTTTTGTTCTTTGATTAAAAGCCCTTTGATTATAAGTTTTTTAAATAAATTATATTTTTTATCTTTTAAATTATATTTAATATCCTTAACGAAAAATTACATTATTAAGAGTTGGTGTTTTAAGTTATGTAAATAAAAGTGTATGAAGAGTAGTATTTTAAATCATTCTATTTAGTCTTAAGAAAGAAAGAGAAAGAAGTAGAAAATATTAAAAACAAAATGGCTTGTATTTTATATTATTTGTAAATAACTTATAAACAATTTATATAACAATTTCATTTTGTGACTACAATATGCATAGCATACAAAAGATTTTAATTATTTAAGAGCAATAAGCTTTATTTACTTAACACGTTCGCTGCCGAACCTGACGTCATATATGCAGTTTCCCCTATATTGATCACGCGCTGGCGCGTGATCGGCAGCGAATGTGTTAAGCATTGTTAATGCAATGTATGTATATTTTATTTTATTTTCTTATAAGCCTCATGTTGACGTGTTTTATATGAATTATATATTTTATATTTTAAATTATATTTTATATCCTTGATTAAAAATCACAATATTAAGAGTTGGTATTTCATTTAAGTTATGTAAATAAAATTCTTTAAGTTATATTATTTTAAAGAATTATATTTAGTTTTAAGAATAAAAGAGAAGGAAGCAGAAATAGGTAAAAAAATTAAAAACAAAATGGCTTCTATTTTATATTTTAAAAAAATTCAATTTTTGATGTGCAAAAGGCATAACATATAAAAGAATTTAATTATTTAATGGTAATAAACTTTATTTATTTAAGCATCGTTAATACAATGTATGTAGATATAATTTTTTATTATATGCACCACGTTTTAGTTTTATATTTAAAATATATTTTTTATCTATTAAATTATATTTAATAGCCTTAATTAAAAATTACAATATTAAGATGGTCTTTTATTTAAGTTACATAATTAAAATTTTATGAAGGATCTTATTTTAAATCATTATTTTTAGTCTTAAGAAACCAAGTGAAGAAAGTAGAAAATGGTAAAAAATCTTTAAAAGAAAATAGCTTGTATTTTATATTATTTATAAATAAATTACACATTGTGACATATAGAAGGCAGAATATACAAAAGAATTTCATTCATTAATGTCAATAAGCTTTATTTATTTAAGCATTGTTAATACAATGTATGTAGATTTTATTTTCTTTGATTATAAGCCTCATGTTTAAGTGTTTTATTTAAATTATATTATTTATCTAATAAATTATTTTTAATATCCTTAATTAAAAATTACAGTATTAAGAGTTGGTATTTTATTTAAGTTATGTAAATAAAGTTCTATAAAGTATCTTACTTTTTATTATTCTATTTAGTCTTAAGAAACAAAGAGAAGGAAGTAGAAAATTGTAAAAAAATATTAAAAACAAAAAGTCTTGCATTTTATATTATTTGTAAAAAGATTCATTTTGTGACGTACAAAAGGAAAAACATACTAAAAAATTTAATTATCTAATAGGAATAAAATTTATTTACTTAAGCATTATTATTATAATATATGTAGATTTTATTTCTTTGCTTATAAGCCCCATGTTTAAGATTTTATTTAAATTATATATTTTATCTTTTAAATTATATTTAATATCCTTGATTAAAAACTACAATATTAAGAGTTGGTATTTTATTTAAGTTAAGTAAATAAAATTCTATGAAGTATCTTATTTTAAATCATTCTATATAGTTTTAAGCAAAAAAGAGAAGGAAGTAGAAAATGGTAAAATGTATTAACAACAAAATGGCTTGTATTTTATATTATTTATTAATAAATTCCTTTTTGTGACGTACAAAAAGGTATAACACAATAAAGTATTTACTTATTTAATGTCAATGAGATTTATTTACTTAAGCATTGTTAATGCAATGTGTGTAGATTTTATTTTCTTTCCGTATGAGCCCCAAGTTTAAGATTTATATTTAAATTATATATTTATTTTTTTAATGAAATTAATAACCTTAATCAAAAATTACAATATTGAAATTTGGTGTTTTATTTAAGTTGTGTAAATAAAGTTCTATAAAGTATCTTACTTTAAATCATTCTATTTAGTCTTAAGAAACAAAGAAAAGGTGGTAGAAAATGGTAAAAAAATATTAAAAACAAAATGTGTTGCATTTTATATTATTTGTAAAAAAATGCATTTTGTGACGTACAAAAGGCATAACATACAAAAGAAATTAATTATTTTATCTCAATAAGCTCTATTTACAAAACATTGTTAATACAATGTATGTAGATTTTATTTTTTTTTATTAAAAGCCTCATGTTTAAGTTTTATTTTTAAATTATATTTTTTATCTTTTAAATTACATTTAATATGCTGGATTAAATATTAAAATAATAAGGAGTGGTATTTTATTTAAATTATGTAAATAAAATTCTATGATGAACCTTATTTTAAAACATTCTGTTTAGTTTTAAGAAACAAAGAGAAGAAAGTAGAAAATGGTAAAAAACATTTAAAACAAAATCGCTTGCATTTTATATTATTTATAAATTTCAGTTTGTGACTTACAAAAAGCATAAAGTGCTATAGAATTTATTTAATGGCAATAACCTTTATTTATTTAAATATTGTTAAAGTAGAAAATGGTAAAAAAAATATTAAAAACAAAATGTCTTGCATTTTATATTATTTGTAAAAAAATATTTTGTGACGTACAAAAGGCATAACATACTAAAGAAATTAATTATTTTATCTCAATAAGCTTTATTTACATAAGCATTGTCAATACAATGAATGTAGATTTTATTTTCTTTGATTAAAAGCCCCATGTTTAAGTTTTTTTTAATTATATTTTTTATCTTTTAAATTACATTTAATATGCTGGGTTAAATATTAATATAATAAGGAGTGGTATTTTATTTAAATTATGTAAATAAAATTCTATTATGAACCTTACTTTAAAACATTCTGTTTAGTTTTAAGAAACAAAAAGAAGAAAGTAGAAAATGGTAAAAAACATTAAAAACAAAATCGCTTGTATTTTATATCATTTATAAATTTCAGTTTGTGACTTACAAAAGGCATAAAGTGCTATAGAATTTATTTAATGGCAATAATCTTTATTTATTTAAATATTGTTAATACAATGTATGCAGATTTTATCTTCTTTGATTATAAGACAAATGTTTAAGGTTTTTTTTTTTCACGAGTGTAAAATGAATATTAAGACATGTTACAACCTATTTCAAAAACTAAATACAAGACATCAGTTAGTTTCTAATGTCTTTAAAAACTAAGTATAAAAAACACCGTCTTTAATTCTAGTTATTTCAATAATTACATACTAAGTATTTATACTGCTTTGCTAAATGAAATGTTTTAGATATATCTTTTTGAATTTTTGTTGTATTTTTTTTATTAATGTGGCAGTCAATCCGCCTACTTTAAAAAACACATCGGAGTAACACTTTCAAATAACAAGTAAGAAAAATTTATATATTTTTGAGGAGAGCTATATGTTTTGAAATAATTAGTATATTTGTTCACTATAAAACTAGCATATAGCCTATCATATGATGGGATCAGTACCATTTTTTATATTCCAGAATTACCCTATGAGGTAGGTAAAAAATGGTTTATTTTTTGGCTGAGAATT
>CM063500.1:30989083-31009083 GCA_032207245.1 Pardosa pseudoannulata | reverse complement strand
CAAATCATGCAAACTCTTTTCTTTATCAAGTTCTGTTTCTAAAATTTCAACAAAATCTAAAGCTTAGCTCACTTAAAAAATATATAAAAAATCTTCTAATATTTATATATAAATTATAATTTAACTATAGAAATATACAAAGTACTTATTTCTGATGTAAACTGAAAGCACATGCTTAATATGCTTTATTTTTTTGCTGTAATGTACTTTTATTTATAATTAATATTAGTGATGCAAAATTACATTTAGGATGTAACTTTACATCATTAATATTAATTAATTTAGTAAACATAAGTCAAATTAAATTAGTAAATATAGTAAAATATTTTGTGTGAGTATTTTGATGTTTAAATTGTATACATATATGTCAAAATATAAAATGAAATAAATTGTTGTAAATAAATTAAAAATAGATAATAAATCTGTTTAAAAATAATTAGATATTTTCATATTCTAAAATTTAAAGATAAATAAAAATAAAAAAATGTAAAAATTGTATTAATTATTATATTTAATCTAAAATCATTTTGTTCTTATTTTTTTTATTTTTTAATAATCTAACATTTTATTTTTTTCATTTTTGTTTTTGTTTTTTCAGTTTCTTTTGTTTTTTTTATTTTAAATATAAAATCTTAATTTCTGTTATGATGTTTTTTGTCATAGATGTGTGCTTTTTATCTTATTATGTATGTTGTTTTCTTCTTTTTTATATAATAATTATTTCTTGTAATACCTTATTAATTTTTAATGTCATTATCTGTTTATTTTATGGTGTTTTTTGTGTCTTTTGTTTGATCATATATATGTGCTGAAATTATCAGATGTTTTTTGTTGTCACGTTTTATTTTGATCATATTTTTTATCATATCATGTTTTTTTATAAACATATCTTATGTTGTTTTTAGTCATATGTTGTTTTTAGTTTTTGTATTTTTATTTATTATATTATTTTGTTTTATCTTATTATTTTTTGTATATAATTATTATAATTTAAATTTATGTTTTATATTTATATATTTTTATATAATTATAGGAATCTATGTATCCATATTTTGTAATAAAATTGTATAAAATTACATATTTTTTTTATTTTTTTATAATTAATTTGTACAAAATTTACTATGTTTTTATGTTTTATAATACATTTATCTATAAAAATGTTGTTATACTATCTTAGATAATTTTGTATAATAATATATAAAACCTTATATTGTTTATATATATCTAATATATAATTTTATTGTAAATAATAATCAATTAATATATATATGTATATAACTTGTGTGTATATTATATATATATATATATATATATATATATATATATATTATATATATATATATATATAATTGTCAAAGTATCAAAGTATCTTTATCCTAGTTTAATAGTGATGTTCTAAATTTGATGTAAATCAGTTTCGCGAGAGTCAGTTGCGGTAATTGACAGGTAATCCTTCACAAAACTGTGAATTATTCTCTCCAAATATTCTGGTTAAGGAAAAATTATGCAATTATTAGATATTTTTCAATATGTACCACACAGACAACAATACTCCAGTAATTGAACAAAAAAGTCCCATCTTGAAAGTTATCCCGCAGGAGAAACATATTTTATCTATTCTCCTCTTCACTGAAAATCAATAGTATTACATGGTCCAGATATGACCCGTTCCGTCAGAATCACTGATTCATATGATGCACAGATGACCACCCTAGAGGAAGATTAATGCGAATTAGATTACAGCGAATCTGTCAATACGTGGAACAGCTTGTAACAAGAACGTGTAATTTATAGGTCATTAGACAATCACTTTTTTCTACTTGTTAGGGAACTTTCTCCCAAACACGGTAACTAAATATTATTTGTCGACTGTCAAACCTTAAAAATTAATTTGCGCTAGACTCTTCTTGTAAAAGTTGAAGAAAAAAATTCACTAAAGAGGAACATTTTTGCTGGGCATTTTGAGAGGTTATTAACTAATAATGCTAGACTCTTCTTGTAAAAGTTGAAGAAAAAAATTCACTAAAGAGGAACATTTTTGCTGGGCATTTTGAGAGGTTATTAACTAATAAATCTTTGAAGAAAATTTTGGGACAAAATGAGCAGTTAATTTAACATAGATGTTTTTATTAAATTACGAGGAAGATTTTTTATAAATTATAAAAGTTTAGAATGAACTAGTTTAAAAAAATTGAGATAATTTTGAAACAAATGTATGAAATAAATCATATTTATTTTTCATATAGAATTTGACAGTTAAATATTAATCTTACATACGACATACACTGTATTGCAGTCTTTATGGTATAGAAAAGATGTCTAGAATTTAATATGGATTTAAAATTTTTTGCATCACTTTTTGTCGGCTGACCATTTTATTTTATTTTTTACAACATACTAGTCTTTTGATATAGAAATTTTAGACGGGTGATATAGAAATTTGAATCGCTTGATATAGCAATTCCAATGGCTGGATATAGAAATTTGAAGTGAGTGATATAGAAAGTTTAAACGCTTGATATAGAAATTCAAAGGCTTGATATAGAAATTACAAACGATTTTTATATAAATTTCAAGTACTTGATATTGGCATTTCAAATGCTTGATATAGAAATTTCAAACGCTTGACATACAAATTTCAAACGATTGATATAGAAATTTTAAATGTTTGATATAAAATTTTCATTCACATGTTTTGCTTTAATTTAACGTCGCACCATTTTCCTAAAGTGTTAGCTAGCTGATTGTTTTTTTATTTCTAATTAAATCACTGACATGCTATCAGTTTTTTTTCTTTAATTTTAACTTCGGGATAATATATTCTTGTATTTACCTTGTAACAAACAATTAATTTACCTGACTCTTAGGGTACTTCATAATTCTAGAATATTAAAATTTTTACTGATTCCGTCATATGATGTGCTATATGCTAGTATATATATATATATATATAAATATATATATATATATATATATATATATATATATATATATATATATATATATATATATATATATATATATATATATATAAATATATATATATATATATATATATATATATATATATATATATATATATATATATATATATATATATATATATATATATAAATATATATATATATATACATATATATATATATATATATATATATATATATATATATATATATATATATATATATATATATATATATATATATATATATATATATATATATATATATATACATATATATATATATATATAATATATATATATATATATATATATATACATATATATATACATATATATATATATATATATATATATATATATAAAATATATATATATATATATATATTATAATATATATATATATATATATAATATTATATATATATATATATATAATATATATATATATATATAATATATATATATATATATATATATATATATATATATATATATATATATATATATATATATATATATATATATATATATATATATATATATATATATATATATATATATATATATATATATATATATATATATATATATATATATATATATATATATATATATATATATATATATATATATATATATATATATATATATATATATATATATATATATATATATATATATATATATATATATATATATAATATATATATATATTATATATATATATATAGAGAATATATATATATATATATATAATATATATAATATTTATTATATATTATATATATATATAATAAGAACAAAGGACCCTGTTTAATGGAGATGTGCTAAATTTCACGTAAATCAGTTTCGCGGGAGACGGTTATGATAACTGACAGGTAATCCTTCAGAGAACTGCGAATTATTTCCTCAAAATAATCAAGTTAACGTAAAATTATGGAATTACCAGATATTTTTGAATGAGTATCACACAGACAACAATACTCCAGTAATTTAACAAAAAATCCCCATCTTGAAAGTTATCCTACAGGAGAAACATATTTTATCTATTCTCCTCTTCTATGAAAATCAATAGTATTACATGGTCCAGATATGACCCGTTCCGTCAGAATCACTGATTCATATGATGCACAGATGACCACCCTAGAGGAAGATTAATGCGAATTAGATTACAGCGAATCTGTCAATACGTGGAACAGCTTGTAACAAGAACGTGTAATTTATAGGTCATTAGACAATCACTTTTTTCTACTTGTTAGGGAACTTTCTCCCAAACACGGTAACTAAATATTATTTGTCGACTGTCAAACCTTGAAAATTAATTTGCGCTAGACTCTTCTTGTAAAAGTTGAAGAAAAAAATTCACTAAAGAGGAACATTTTTGCTGGGCATTTTGAGAGGTTATTAACTAATACATCTTTGAAGAAAATTTTGGGGCGAAATGAGCAGTTAATTTAACATACATGTTTTTATTAATTTACGAGGAAGAATTTTTTAAATTAAAAAAAGGTTAGAATGAAGTATTTTTAAATTGAGATTCTTTTGAAACAGATGTATTTAATAAATCATATTTATATTTCATGTAGAATTTCACAGTTAAATATTAATTTCACATACTACATACACTGTTTTGATAGACGCATTGAAGTCTTTATCGTATAGAAAAGAAGTCTGGAAGTTAATATGGATTTAAAATTTGTTGCACCACTTTTTGTCGGCAACATTTTAATTTGTTGTTTACAGAAGACTAGCCTTTTGATATATAAATATCAGACGCTTGATATAGAAATTTCAAATGCTTGATACAGAAATTTCAAAAGTTTGATATAGAAATTTCAAACGCTTGATCTACAAATTTCAGACGCTTGATATAGAAATTTCAAATTCTTTATATAAAAATTTCAAAGTCTCGATATAGAAATTTTAAAGGCTTCATATAGAAATTCCAAATACTTGATATAGAAATTTCAAACGCTTGATACAGAAATTTCAAACGCTTGATATAGAAATTTCAATTGTTTGATATAGAATTTTCATTCACATGTTTTGCTTTATTTTATCCTTGCACCATTTTCCTAAAGTGTTAGCTAGCTCATTTTTTTCATTTCTAATTAAGTTACTGAATTGTTGTAATTTTTTTTATAATTTCAACTTCGGTATAATATATCATTTTATTGAAAGTAATGAATACAATATAGATCGGTATATATTTTACCAGACATATAGTTTTCCTATAAAAGTATTTATGATAGAATATATTTCCTTATACATAATTCCTTGAAGTTTTTTATTTAAATTTTTTTAAATAAATAAAGCATAAATTAATGTAAATTAATGTATATGTATATATGTCTTTGTTATAGCATTCTAAGTTTTATAACTTTTCTTTATTAAAGTTTTGAAATTATACTTAATATCATTTACGAATTAAGTGAAAAATTGGATTCACTAAACTTTACCAAACAGATATTTTAACCAAATTGAGTGGTTTTCAGATGAATTATACATTAGTAAATTAAATGTTAAATAGAATTAGAAATAAAGGAAGATGCAATATATTTTACTCGAAATATTTTATGTTAATTTTCAAATTATACTTTTTCAAAGTATGTACTGTGAGTACATTTTTATAAAAAATACTGTATGTATATTCTTAAACTTTAAAATATTTATTCTCGAAATTTATTCTTTATACTACATGAAAATAGTTAATAAAATTTGATTAAGAATACTTTTTTGACTTTGGTATTGAAAAATAAAATAATGAGAAAATATTTTAAATACTTTTAAATCGCATAAAAAGCGCTTACTGAAAAAAACATAAAGATAATGCTAAAATAATCTCTTAAAAGTTTCGAAATTTTCAGTTTATGAATTCCTTAGATTTTGAAATAATGTTGGTAAAAATTTTTAAAGAATAGTTTTTTGAAAAGAAATAACTTGACAATAAAAGGTTTCATACGTTTTTATGCAATTGCTTGAATTTTTAACCATAAACTTATATATTATGTGAAATATTGATTTTTTTTGTATTATAATAGTTCATTTAGCCAGATACAAAATTTAAAAATTAAACCTTTAAAGATTTTAGATGTTTTCTCCCGTTAAATTTCTTTCGAAATAATGATAATTTTATAGGATTTTTGTTAAAATGTCGTATTTACACACCTTATGATTTCTAATGTTATTGGAATATTGTTGGGAATTTTAAGATAAAATTCTGTACAAAAGTACATTTATGCGGAATGTGAAAAATTTGAAAGTTTTTTAATTTTGATCACACATTTTTATTTGTTATTTATTTTTAAATTTATTATTTTTTTGTATTTCTTTTGTGTTTTGTATTTTTTGTTATCTTTAGATTTGCCAGATATATTTTGATATCTGTTTAAATTCCACGTAATTATTGGCAACTATATATTTTTTAACCTTTGATTGGGAGTAACATGATCGTGCTCCTAATACATGCATGAACTAATCCGACCTCTATTTCATACTTGTCGATTCTTGTTAATTGTTTTGTTTAATTCCTCACGTGTATTTATAAGAAATGGTATTATGGTATACATTACATTTTTATGTGAAAAATAATCCAGTTTCTGAATTAGAAGAAGAGCAAGAATACTATTTCTAGGGGATTCTTGCACATTGTGTAATTTGTTTATTTGCGAATGTCATAACATTCCTTTTTTTACTTTAATATTATAAAGTTTGACTTACACAAAAATACCCTGTTTGTATCTTTCTCACCATGCTCCTAATTATTACCTTGGTGTGACGAAAAGTTACTCTTTTATCTCATAAGCCGCTCAGAATTTTCAATCATTCATGTCCAAGATGACATCATGTATACCAAGAGCGTCATTTGGCATTCTCCTTGGCGAACGCCGCGCTGCAATAGTTTTATAAATTCGCTGTTTTTATAATATCTCACCACTCCACACATTGGCATGATATTAGTACTGCGCTTGGCGATGTTCCACCATGCCGCTCGGCGAAAGGAACTTTGATGAGTTTAATACAGCCCCAGTTCTCATCCCAGCAGCACATCTATACACTTGACTTGCAGTCTTGATGCCCAACACCCAGGATAGTGGCAAAAAAGAAGGCTGGACTCCACTAAAAGAAGAGAGACCTGGACCGCGTCCTCCGTAGTTTCCCTTTCATAGTCGATATAAGTGCTATTTTTTTGTTTTCTCCATTTCTTTTTTTAATTTAATTTTTTTAATTTTAAATGTTCAACTACTTGTCAATTAATTAGTTAATTTTTAATTTCAGTTTAACATCTTGGCTCAATAAATTCAATTTATTCTATAATGACTTCTCCTCCTCTTTTAAAAAGTCTATTTCGTTTTTACTATAAAACTTAAGACATAAGTTGTCGAATAGCCTAATTTAATTTAAATATTAAAAATTAGGTTATGGTCATAACGTGTACTTCACTATACATCACCACCTCATCAAATGCTATATTTTTTATTGTCTTTTCCGCAATTTCTTTTTTAAGTACTAATCTGTTATGCTTTGTAATGTTTTGCAAGACTCGGACCCCACCTTGGAAATACCCCCCATAGACCCCAATTTACTTAAAAAATGAAAACACCTCCATAGCGAGGAAATATTGTAAGTTATTTTTAATTATATTTGTATTCTTGTATAAAAAGAAACTTTCAATGCATTATAAAATTATCGTTATGGGTTCTACCAGCAGAGAATTTGACAATGACGGCGAATTACTTGAATATGTAGAAAGGATTGTGGATGACGATGACTACATTGAATCGGAACAGAAAAACCAAAATATGGAAGTTTCAGAAGATAAAATCGACAACAGCGACGTTATAATTTCACTGCGAAAAATACCGTGTATAATTAGTGAAAGTTCGGAAAGTAAATAATCATATAACAGTGAAATTGGCGATGATATATCCAGTTATTCAGATAGAGAGGTAAAAAAACATTACAACAGGGTCTTCTCATGATCATCATGAAAATTCTGCACCACATGCAGTGCATCAAAAGGATAAAAAATCTGATTAAAAGGGTGCGACTAATACTTGATACAGTTGATCCAAAACACTAAAAATACAATTTATGAAGGTGAGAAGAGAAAAATGAGAGCTAGTCTCATAAAGATGAATAAAAACCAATACGTATGAGAAAATCAAATAAAGCAGGATGAGATCACCCAAAAGGTCATTTAAGCTTATGTGTACTAAAATACATCAAATTTGTAAAACGAGATACAGCAGTTAAAAATGATACTGTCAGCTGGCAGTCGCAGCGAGGACAACGAGGAGGAGAGTATGAGAGGTAAAAAAACATTGCAACAGGGTCTTCTCATGATCATCATGAAAATTCTGCACCACATGCAGTCAACCAAAACATGCACCACCTTCAGACTCCAAACTAATTATTTCAATTTATGTAGAGTGACACTTTTAGCTAGTTCTTTAAAAATCATGTAGTCTGTCAAAGGGTTAATATATGTATGAATGATAGATCCTTACTTGATACCGTTATTTTACTACATATATTCTGGATACCTGTTTATGTACATTGGTCGTCGCTGAGGTATAATGTTATTTTATGTAATTGTTTTATTAAAGTAAAAACTATTGTGTAACTCCTAACTTGTTATAGACGCATGTTTTGTAGTCATGGAATATGTAGATCCTTAATTAATGAAGTTATTTTAAAGTAGGAACACACTTTATGTGACTAGCAACATGTTTCAGGACACCTATTTTCAAACTGTGTTCGTTGATGTACATTCTTATTTGATGCAGTTAATTTACCGAAGAGCCAATCTTCTGTTACTGCCAACGGGTTATGGACAGCTGTTTTTGTACTTTGGTCGTAGTTAACAAATCCTTCCTAAACACTTTTGTCATTGAGAATTTAAAGGCAGAACTTAGTGTGAGTCAATAGCTCTCACTTCGGCTTCGCCAAGATTTGGCAAACAAAATCCCTTGTTCTTTGGGACTATGTGCTACATTTACTAAATCGTCTACAGTCGAAGACTAATTTTGACACATTATTTTTTTTTACTAATTTATCGTAAATTCTCCATAATTAAACACTTCTTTGTTTGAAATGTAGCAGCAAGTCTTTATATTTTTTATAAGGAATATCCGTCTATTTCTTATTCAGCTCATATGATACTGGTTGATATCTGGTCTTTAGTACGTTTTGTGCTTTCTAGAAGTACTTAGTAATATTACTTAATGGGAAGTAATCATCTCCAAGTCCACAATATGGTTAATATACGAAAGGAAAAAATCATGTTAGTTTTACAGGGTAAATTGCACTGTGCTTACTTTTTATTATATGCTTACTATTTTATTATATTATTGAAATTGAATTTATAATTTATTTATTTTGGAAAGTTTTTATAAAAACATTCACATGCATTTTTTGTATTATAATATTTTTTGTTATTATTACTCAGAAACAATTATTAGCAACAATGGAAAAATGTGAAGTTTACTGACATTGAAAATATCTTGCAATAAACCAAAAAGCCTCAATTATTGGGAAGTAAAAGATTTGTGGTAAGTAAAGGGATGCAAAGAAAAAAAAAGTAAAATTTTGAGGACAGAGGAAATTCACAAGTGTAATCATCCATGTAAAAAATATTGGCATTTATATTCAATAATAATTATAAATATTGTTAATTATTTTGATCACTGATTTTTTTGTGAAAATTATGTGCTAAATATCCAACAGAATTTGTTTATTTGATCTATGAATTTTGTTTGGATATCAATGTATACAAAGAAGTAAATGATGAATGTATAGTGTAGTTTTTATCTCTAACTCTGTTACCATATATTCCTTATTAATCTCAATAGGTTTGTAAAAAAATATCATTTCTGCTAGAAAAACTGAGAGTTTTTTGCCTCCTTTTAAAAATAAATCTTGAAATATATTAGTAAACTTTAGCTTAATGTTTTGTTAAATATACATATCTATATATGCAAGTTTTATTAAAAGTTATTAGTAATTTTCATTAGGAATAGTTTAACATTTCACAGCTTAAAAATTCCTTGAGATATTGGTTAAAAAAACGTGTTAAATTTTAACACTTTTTAAAAGGCATTTTAATGATTTCTGTATGTGTTACTAGTATTTATTACCTAGATATGGTAGCAAGTGCATTCCACAAATTTAGCTAATCAGCTGAGTAGTAAATCAATACTGATACTGAACCTACTAATCTTCGAAACCACGAAAATTTAGGTTACATCTCCTGTCATCTGTAATATTAGAAAATAACTTCATCTATAACCCACTAATATAAATTAAAGGTAATGCATTAATTATACAAGGAAAATAATAAATGAATTTTATGAATACTATTAATTCAGTACATACAAAATTAATTAAAATATACTACCATATTATTTTCATGTATTGAATTTTTAATAATTTTTTACTATAAAACTACACATAAAAATTCATAAATATTTACTGTTTTTTACAAAGATTTTAATTGTATATATAAATTTTTATAATTATGCATGAAACTTTATATATTTATTTTTTTTGATGATTTATATTTATCTATAAAGCTTTAGTTTCTAAGGTTAAATTATGACTGATAGATGATTTAAACCCAGTAGCAGGATTCTCCCCTATTCGTTGGGCTAACGAAGTTCGACGCTACTGGAAGGTTCTATAAACTACTAAAAAGTAAAGATATCACTCCAATAGATTGACCAGCATACTCTCCTGATTTAAATCCCATCTAACGTCTGTTGGATACATTGGGGAGACGCACTGCATCACGCTTACATCCTATGGAGAACACCCAACAACTCAAACAGATGCTGATTGCAGAATGGGCACTCCTGACACAATAAATGTTGGACCAGCTGGTTCTGAGTATGCGGAGGCGGTACGAAGCCACCATTGCAATTAGGGGAGGGCATATTCCATATTAAGGAACATATACTTGTTGTTGTACCTCTTGGATAGACAATCATGACACACGATATTATGCGTTAAATCAAGCTTGTTTGTGTTTGATTTCATACCGTATGCATTGTATTCGTTTTTCAGCACCGATGCTTTCGTTATCCTTAGCGCACATAATATTCTCCCTCATTTCTGAATTCCATGTCTCTCAGATGAATTTTCTTGGAGTTATAGCAAAAAAACCCACCTGTTGCTTAAGTTTTGCAAGACAGTGTAAATCACTTCTGTGAAGCCTATAGGATTATGAGAAATGGGCCAATAGCCCTCTGAGTTTCAGTTCAATCTTATATTTCATCAACGAGGAACTGCCGGAGCCGGTGGTGGGGTGTGAAATAGTGTGTGAGATTAAACATAAATGTAAATACAGTAAAACACTAGGATACTGAAATACTTCTAACTTCAGATACAAAATTACAAGAAGAAAAAAGGTCAAAACCCAAGATATTCTTAATCTATTCTTTCAGTTGTTGCATTATAAAGAAACGATTGATTAGATAAACAGAACTTATAATTTTTTTTATAACTTGAAGTACTTTTTCTAATTGAAAATGAAGATATTGACAAGCATATATTTGACATATCGGCCTGCCAGATCCAGTATTAAGTAAAATATTACAGAGATTAAAGTTTGCTGTCATTTTAATTAAGATTAATGGATAAAACTTGAAATTAAGGTTATGACATATCAGTGTAGTAAAATAATCACAGTAATTTTCAAATTAGGGAAAATATGTTTGTGATAAATTAGAAATTTATATAATATTTTTAAAAATGAAAAAAAATATTATAATTTTATAAATAAAAATATCATATCTTAAACACTGTAACCGAACATTAATACAGGAATCAATCATAATTTAAAAACGTTAAACCCTAATTATGTAATTTTAAAATATAAATATTTAATAACCAACAAAATGTTAGAAAATTCAAGGATACGCTATTTACATTCGTAGTTTCACATCTGAGAGCGATATAATGATTTATTAGCTAATAAAAAATACCATCAAATACTTCTTTCATACTTATTTCAAAAATAAAAATGGTGATACTTAACAAAGAAGTAAGGAAGAAATGTCTCCTTAACTGTGACTATCTATCCTTCATTACTGAATAACACTTACATTGTGGTACATCAGATCAGCAATTCAGAAAAGGGGAATATTTTTTCTCTCGTTGAAGAACTTACAATTGCTGCCTAATGATATATTAATTACACGTTTTTGCTGTACTGCATTTTGACACAATCGCTGTTATCAATATCTCATTAATCTTCTTTTGAGAAGATGACCATTACGGAATATATATTACCATTCTCGCAAAACCAAATTTAACGATCAACGATAAAGAGAACAAATTGAATAATTTGATAAATTGGGCAGCCGTAAAAAGCAATTATTTATATGGAAGAGGGAAAAAAAATCTTTCAGCTTTCGTATAGTTCTTGTGATTTAGTGTAGGTTAAATGAATATTGAGCTACATAAGTATGTACCTGTTTATTTCAAGTTTTTCCTTTCTGCCTAATTTGTAGTGACATTGTTATAAATTATAATTAATTTGATAATAAGTGCGCCTCCTAAACTATATGTTGATTTAGCAACTTAAATATGGACTGCTAATGGGAGAATATTTTGACAATATCCAGAAGTAACTTTTTAAAGACGTCACTTCTAATATAAACATAATTATAAGTATTCAATAAATTACATGCAAATAAAATATATGAATACAAATAATATAGTACCTGGTAAGACTGCAAATGTCGACAAAATTATTCTCATATTAAATTTCAATATGATATTAACCCTCCAAGTGGAACACACTGAGGAAAAAAAGTCTCCAAAAATATGCTAAAATTTCATTGTGTCAGTGACCAAAGTGTTCTATGATTTTTTTACTTCACCCTTTGTCGACTAGATTGGAATACGGGAAACCCACCCTAGTTACTGTCCCTTTACTTCCGTTTATAAATAGATATATAAATAGACATTATAGATTGTTCATTTTTAATCCACATAAAGCTCGTCAAGTCTCGAAGATCATCCCATAAGAAATAATGGGTTCTAAAAGTACAAATAAAAATATTCTTTAAGAGAATGATTTCTATCTCTTTTACGAAAGTCATCCAAGCTATTTAAGTGGTGCAATGAGAGATACATCTGTTACCGCAAACGAAATACTTCGAAATAGAGATTTACAAAGCCATGAAAAGCTATCAGCGTCTTTGTGCCTCAGGGAGTAGGTGTGCAGTTCCTAAACAATCGACCTGACCCTCCTACCTCAAAACTCCATGGGGGAAAACACTGGCAGAAATGTACATTACATCCATTTTCGGAACGTTTTTGGAGGTCGAAAATTGTACGTGACAACCGCTTTGAAGACATCATCGCTTTGGCGGAATTGTACGTGTGAACCGCTTAGAGGGTTAAGTGCCACTCATAAACCATATGTCGATTTAGCAACTGCTATGGGGATAATGAAGAACTAATGTGAACTGTTAATGGGGATATATTTTGACAATATCCAGAAGTAGCTTTTTTAAAGACGTCACTGCTAATACAAACATAAATAATAAGTCATCAATAAATTATATGCAAATAAAATATATGAATACAAATAATACAGTGTCTGGTACCATCATAAGGCTGTAAGGTCGAAAAAAATATTCTCATATGAAATTCCAATTAATTTGACAATAAGTGCCCTTCCTAAACTATATGTTGATTTAGCAACTTAAATGTGAACTGCTAATGGGGTAATATTTTGACAATATCCAAAAGTAACTTTTTAAAGACGTCACTTCTAAGATAAACATAAATAAGTATAAGTCTTCCATATATTACATGCAAATAAAATATATGAATAGAAATAATATAGTACCTGGTAAGACTGCAAATGTCGACAAATATATTCTCATATTAAATCTCAATTAATATGATATTAAGTGCTCCTCCTAATTCATATGTTGATTTAGCAACTGCCATGGGGATATTGAAGAACTAATGTGAACTGTTAATGGGAATATATTTTGACAATATTCAGAAGTAGCTTTTTTTAAAGACGTCACTGCTAATACAAACATAAATAATAAGTCGTCAATAAATTATATGCAAATAAAATATATGAATACAAATAATACAGTATCTGGTACTATCATAAGGATATAAAGGTCGACAAAAATATTCTCATAGGAAATTCCAATTAATTTGACAATAAGTGCCCTTCCTATATGTTGATTTAGCAGCTTAAATGTGAACTGCTAATGGGGTAATATTTTGACAATATCCAGAAGTAGCATTTTTAAAGAACTAAATTTTGCTAATAAAAACATAAATAATTATAAGCGTTCAATTAACTATATACAAAGAAAGTATATGAATACAAACAACACAGTACCTGGTAATATAATTGTTGTAATGTACATACAACACTAACACCAGTGTTCGTTTACAAAGGTGGAACACAGTAAAAATATAATACATTATATTTGGACTAAAATATTTATTCTGTACACTATTTACAAATTTCTACACTACTTAATTTCCATATAACATTAACAGAAATTATTTTGATTTTATATTCATCAATACACAATGATTATTACAATTCTCTTTTGTTATACGTTATATCTTAATCAAAATATTGAATTACTAATTGAGGCCTAAATAACCACCATGTACATGTTAAATCTTTTTACCTCCAGACATTGCAGGGGAGCAGGCTGGGGCTTTCATCAGGTTGTACGATGGTACTGGATTTCGGGCGTAAAGGGCGTAGGTACTGGCTTAGCGGCCGTTATTTTGCTCTACGTCTATGCTGGTATGCGGCAGGGCTCTCTGGATGTCCTACAACTCTTCAATCCCGACCTAGACTTAACTTTCTTCACTCCCTTCCTTACCTCATCACCTCGGTTTTAACCGCCCCTTTTTGTCAATCTCTTGTTGGTGAGATTTTTCTCACATCTGTATCCCCTTCCGGGGTGCAGGTGGGCTCATTAAAATATCCCCTTTTGTGAAAGCTGCAATTATTTTTTAGCCCCTGCCTCCATAACTCACTGTTATATCTCTGTCAGAGCTTAACTGTTACGCTTGTGCCATTCAGAGTTCATAATTTTTGGATCCTACTGTGTCATGGATGTTTGTAGCCTTTCGGAATCTGCTTTAAGCAGTATGCTCCACTCTCATCGGCCCTCTTGTTGCAAAAATAGACCCTAGTGCTCCAAAGCAAACGAAAGGGTTCAACGATGGCCGATTGTTTAGGGTGCTGTCCTTCGTTACTGGAGTTCGTGGGTTCGAATCCCACAGTGGCATAGAACTTTGTAGCCGTTTGGAAGCGGCTTTAAGCTGTAGATCCCGGTCTCATTAGCCCTCTTGTTGCAAAAAGTAGACCGTAGCACCCCAAACCAAAAGAAAGGCTTACCCGTTTGTCTTAGTTCATTTAGATTCTAACTCACGTGCTTGTATCAATCTTGTGGGATTAGAAAGAACAACCACAGCAATGAAAATGTTGCTAAATATTACACAAATTTTTCTCTATTTATTTAGAGGTTTTACATGTATGTTAATTTAGCAAAAATATAAATATAAAAAATAACTGTTTTAACATTTATTATTTTAAAGACCCTTTCATAATAAATATTAATATACACTTTTTAAAATTAATTTTAATCATTAATATCTATTTTTTTAACTAATAAGCTATATTAATATTTCTTTAAAACCACATTTATATCTTGATATTATTTTTTAAAAATATAAAGAAAAGTTTAATGAATTCCAATGACGAATTTACAAAAGAATTTTTGAATTTATCAAATAAAAGATACTCTAAATTAATAAAAATTAAATACAGAAAATGTATGTATTTACAGGAATAAACGCACATATTTGCTTTTGAAACTTGACAAAAAATCCAAACACTGAATTTTTAAAATATGTAAAATCATTTTACAAGTTATTAATAATGTATAACAAAAGCAGGAATGTTGAATAACATTCTGAAACAATTTTACTTTTTCTATAAGAAATGTAAAGCGAATTTTACAGTTTGCTAAAAAATATACAAGTTTATTTTACACATCAATAAAGGTTTTGTTTGTTTCAAAATCAATTTCTTTGAAATTTTTAGATGATTCAAAAATTATTTATTCTAAAATTCTCTTTTCTAAACTTATTTATTAATATATTCTTGTGATGAATTTATAAGTCAGTTTTTAGAAATCATCAAACAAACGACACTCTAAATTAATAAAATTTAAATACAAAAAAATCCAGTATTTATAGGAATAAACGCACATTTTAGGTTTCAAAACATGACAAAAAATCCAGTCACTGAATTTTTAATATATGCCAAATCCTTTTACAAGTCATTAATAATATATAACAAAAGGAGGGATGTTGCAGAACATTCTGAAAATATTTTACTTTTTCTATAAAATTCATTTTTAAAATATGCATAAGAATATTCAAATTTATTTCACATATCGATAAAGGCTTTGTTTGTTTCAGAATCAATTTTTAGGAATTTTTTTAAATGTTTCTAAAATTTTGAAGAGTTTCTAATTTGCGTAAATAATTACTTAAAGGTTTTTAGAATTCATCATAAAAAAGATACTCTAAATTAATAAAATTTAAATTCAAAAAATGAATGTATTTTTAGGAATAAACTCAAATATTTTGCTTTTAAAACGGGAGAAAAAATCCAGTCACTGATATGTAAAATATGTCAAATCATTTTACAAGTCATTAATCATATATAACAAAAGCAGGAATGCTGTCTAACATTCTGAAACAGTATTTCTTTTTCTAAAAAAAATTGTAAAGCTATTTTTAAAATTTCCTAAAAAATATACAAGTTTATTTCACTCAGCGATAAAGGTTTTGTTTGTTTCAGAATCTATTTTTAGCAATTTTTAGATGATTCTAAAATTATGAAGATTATCTAAGTTGAGTAAATAATTACTTAAACGTAAATTATTAAACCCAATGAAAAAGTAGTTTTAATATTTAGAAAATCATTTAAATATTTTTCAATGAAAGGTCAAAATATATATATATATATATATATATATATATATATATATATATATTATATATATATATATATATATATATATATATATATATATATATATATATATATATATATATATATATATATATATATATGCATTGCATATACCGTTTTATTTTATGCTTTGTATTGCTTACTTGATTTTTTCTAAAACAATACTTACTTAAAGGAAAATGTTAATTAAAGGCTAACTGCCATTATGTGCTATCGATATTTTATCAGTAAACTATTACATAATGGTTTTGTTAAAGAAATGTTTAATAACTAACATTAATCAAATCATAATGTCTTTATCGATGTTTTTATTGAATTGAAAATAAAGAAATTGCTTGTTTTTAAAATTGTCCTTTAATATAATTACTACAACTACAGTTTTTTCTAGATAGCTACTACTTAGATTAAAAATTATCTTTTTCATGAATGCTTCTAATTTTTTCACATAGAAGATATTCGTAACAAGGTTCTTCCTAAGCCCTAACACACAAAGAACAGGATAGGAAAGATCAGCAGTCTCTTGAGAAAAGTTTGATCTATTTCTTTTTCGAAAGTGACACCGGAAACGAATGTTAGATGTCGGTTATCTTGTTATCCTCTGCCACATATACTAGAAAGAAATGAAACGTAGAGAAAAATAAGATTGGTATTGGGATTTGTGTAGAGAGTTTATTTCCCGGTAGATATGCATCATGTAGTGCCATTATGTATTACATACACTTTCAGAATAATACTATGAAATATCTACATCCAGTAAAGTGTTTGAAAATGCTGATTTACATACAGTGTGTTTCAAAATTGACCGTATATTTGAAATATCAATAAAAACTAAATGAATAGTGATAGAAATTCACAGTTTATTGCAATATGCTTGGGAAAAGTAAATTTTCCGGCAGACAGACTTTAAATTTAGTTATAATATTCCACAACAGATAGCGCTACAGTCTGAAAAATATCTAACAATATTTTTTAGATTTACTACAATATTTGTCTGTGTGGACTCTTAAAAGACCAGGTTTACCGCCACTATCCTGGAACAATTGAATAACTGGAACAGTACATCTGTTCTGCATGTGAAGCCATCTCGCCTGAGACTTTTACATGAGTTTCTGATAATTTCTTTCTAAGAAAACGCCATATTATCGCTGCGCATGGTGGATATCTGGAAAATATCGTAGTTTAATTCTTTCCAGACTGCAGCGTCATCTGTTGTGGAACATTGTAACTAATTTTGAAAGTTTGTCTGCCTAAACATTTAATATTGTCCCAAGCCTATTGCAGTCAACTGTATATTTTTTTCACTGTCCGATTAGTTTTTATTATTTTTTCAAATATACCCGTCATTTTTGAAACACCCTGTATGATTTTCTCCACTTTCTTCCATACTTTAAGGTTAGAGAAAAGTTATTTAATAAAGTTAAAATTAGAAAATTGATATGGATTTATAAATATCAACAAGTGTATATCAAGAAATAGATGGAAATTATACTTTCCGTATAATCTTTCAGCAAGATGACACAATGACCTGCTGAACCAAAGTGTGACATGTACTTGACAAGTAGTTTTCAGATATACCTACGTTCCTAAAGTTTTTTTTGCCTTTTTCTCTTTTTAAAATTTTACTTCAAAGAAATTATAAATTCACATCAAAATACTTATCAATATGATTTGAAATATGTATTTGTAATCAGACATATTTTATATACGTGATCTTTTTAAATAACAAAGATAACAAGCCTCCTCAAAGAAAAACTTTATTTAAAAATTCTAAGATACACACACTGCAAAAAAGGAGTGATTTAGAATACTACCTTTTTATAGTTCCGATTCTTATAGAATAAGTTAATTAATAGATTTACCAATTTACTGAAAACGACATATAAAAAAGTCAGCATTTGAATCGTAGAGTTACAAGGTTACAAAGTTAATTACGCCTAAAATGTAGGTTTTGTCAACAATCCAAAAAGATGAAACTCTGTAATTTATTAGTAATCCATATTCTTGTTGGGATATTTCAACAACTTCCCCTGGAAATTCATCAATATTTTACTAAAATGAATATTATAGCAAAGCCTCGGATAGAGGTACAAACTTATGGTATCCAAGTATTTCTTGAGTTCAGGTGAATTCCAATTGACACCATATACTGAGCTGAAGAACTATAAATAATAGTGAAAGTATTTTAATGACACGTAAAATCTTTATTGCACTATTCAGTATGATTGTAGGTCATATTCCATAAACACCCGAACTTTTTGAAACATTGTGCTAAATGATACATAATATTTATTTACTGTTATCTTCCAAGTTATATGATCAAATAATTTATACAGATAAAAAATTTTATTTGTTCAGGAAAATAATGAACTCTTGTCAGAACTCTAATTTTTCTGATCAACCTAGTAGTACTTAGTATATACTGCAATGTAATGCATTATTTCACGAGCTTAAGCACTGATAACTAATCAGCACGACAGTCTTGTAGTACTATCAGGTGAAACTGCTATATATCACTTAGATTTTCAGCAGTTTTTAGCATCAAAAAGTCACGTAAAATGCTTATCAGTGCTTATCGCAGTCTAATGTTTATTTTAATCTATATTTTGTATAACATACGAGTTGCGTATCGTAATTCTATGCATAGACTATTATTTTTTTACGTTTAATAAGTTGCTGTGTTTCATTTTTATCTGTATTTTTAGCAAGGTATTCAAGATTATTTTTGACATCTAAATAAATAAGAAATATTTATTTGCTTTCGACACCAATAAAACTTATTTTACATTAGTAAGTACATGATAGTCTTGGGGTAATGTCTGGTGAAATTGCTATATCTCACTTATATTTTCAGTAGTTTTTACACCAAAAAGTCACGTAAAACTCTTATCAGTGCTTATCTCAGTCTAATGTTTATCTTAATCTATATATCGTATAACATACGATTGGCGTATCGTAATTCTACACGTAGACTAGTATTTTTTTACATTT
>CM063500.1:30971583-30984083 GCA_032207245.1 Pardosa pseudoannulata | reverse complement strand
AGTAAGTCACAATGCGAAGGAATAATATTAATTAACGGGGCTGTGATTCTAAATTTAAGGTGCCAGTAAATGAGCGTGTACCGCCATATTTAAGAAAAATGTGTTTTAGAATTATATCATTACATATGTATAACATATATATATATATATATATATATATATATATATATATATATATATATATATTGTATTTAAGTAATAAATACCTGATGTTTTTTATCTCATTTTGAGTTATATTTATAAAAAAGTATTTCACTTTTCATTTTTTCAGTAAAACATTAAAAAATATATAATAAGTTTCTGAAGAACTTGAAAATTTGTTCCGTTAAAATATTTAATATGACGATAAAATTCTTCATTTTACTTTCAAATAACAACTAATAATTTAACTAGAATTAATCCCTACTCTTTCAAACAAGTAACTATTTTAAGAATAATTTTTTTCTTGTGTTGAAGAGACGTAACAAGTTTTTGTTTAGACAAGCATACAAAGAACAGGATAGGAAAGATCAGCAGTCTCTTGAGAAAATTTTGATATATTTCTTTTTCGAAAAGTGACTCAAGTACCGAATGTTAGATGTCCCTTATCTTGTTATCCTCTGCCAGATATACTCGAAAAGAAACGAAACACAGATAAAGATTTAGCGTAGAATTTGGGTATAGAGTATTAGCCGGGAGACATGCATCAAATAGTTTCATGATATATTGCATATATTTCTAGAATTATTCCAGGAAAAATCTACTTCTAGTAAGGTGTTTGAAATTATTGACTTTTTATATTTTTTACTCTAAAAGATCTATTTCGATTTCATTATGATAGCAATGCAAATAATAATGGCTGTATATGCACAAAATATGAAAAACAACACTTAAAATACAGTGTTTAATTTTACTTGGATATCTGCTAAACGATAAAATGACTGGAAATAGAGTTGCGTGATTAACCAATACATTTTTACAAATATTATTTTATTTGAAATGTTTACATGTACATTACATAAATTGATTTTAAAAAATCTATGATTTTAGATCTAGAAAATAAATTTTTGTCATATACGGTTTAGTGAACATTTACCTTACAGGTATTTTGAGCACATTCTTAAGACAACTTAATGATATAATTTCGAATCACTTACGCGATTGTTACTGTTATCTAATAGAAATTTATCATACTTAGTAGCGTATTGGTACTGTTTATATTCTAACTCTACAACCTTTATAATAAATTTTATGTATTATTTTATAACTATCTTTTCAGAAAAAAATTCTGTTTTTAGTAAAATATTCTTTATTATTCTGTAATATTTTGTAATATTTGTTTGTAATATTTTTGTAATTTTTATATTCTGTAAATTATTCTGTTTTCTATTTTTCTGTAAAATATTATATTTTAATAATTAAATAAATAAATATTTATTTATTTCTAGACATGGACGTATTTTTCAAACAGTTGTATATTGTTGAGATATATCTTATCACACAAATATCCAAATAACAAACCATTAATTTTATAAAATTTATGTCGATGCTCTTAAAGTAATTATTATTTTTATTCTCAATTTTTCTTGTGTAGAGACTTAGCAATTTCTGAAGACCTAACAATAATGTTGAAACTTTTACAAATCTTTAGAGGAACGACATATTTCTTTCGAAAATGACTTCGAAAACAAATGTTACATATTTGGATCATTTTATAATCAATAGCATATACTAGATATGAAATTGCAATGAAAGTAAATGTATTTTTAGCACCATGGAGAAACTTCTTTCTTACAATCACCCATAAAACATTTCAGAACCGTGTTGACTTTCAAAAACTAAATACTTAACGAGAACGACGTATAAGATTACAAGTCTTTAGAGAAAACAAAAATTTCTTTTCAGAAACAAATGTCATATTAAACGAATGTTACATATTCAGGTTCTTTTTAATCATCGGAATCATATACTAGATAAGAAATTACAGTGAAAGTAAAAAATAATTTTAATTCAGTGACACTTTTTTAAACATTCACCTATACAACGCTGCTGACCATCGTTGACTTCCAAAGAATATTTAACAAACAGGAGGCTAAAGTTTACAAACCTTTAGAAAAAAATATACAATTATATTTCAGAAAGTGACATCAGAAACGAAGGTTACATATCTTGGATCTTTCTATCATCGGCACATATACTAGATAAAAAATGCAGTGTTAATAAAATATATTTCAACAAAGTGGATGCACTTCATTAAGCATTCGCTTATTCAACGCTGCCGATCATTGTTAACATGCAAAGACCCAATATTTTATGAACTGGAAGCAAAGTTACTAGAACCAAACCTTTAGAGAAAAGATACATTTCGGCCATTTCATAGACACATTGAACTACTGTTTATTACTTTTTCTATAAAGAATATAATATTCAAACATATATTTTTCTGAAGCAATTATAACATCTAAGGAAGAATTTTGCCACAAATAAAGAATTTCCATTTCTACTGTACGTGTTTAAAAACTATAAATTCCCGTCACGTGTGTTACATGTATAACTATCACACCCGTAACAGCATATTTATATTTTAAAAAATATAAAGAAACGGATTTTTTTTTATTTTGTGCCAAAATTCTTCCTTAGGTGTTATAATTGCTTTATAAAAATATAGATTTGAAATATTATATTCTTTATTGGAATAGTATTAAGAAGTAGTTCAATGTATCACACTCGTTTCTATGGAATAGTCAATTTCTTTTCCGAAAGTGATATCGGAAAGGAGTGTTGCAAAACTTGGACCACTCTATTATCGAAAACTTACACTAGCTAAGAAATTGCAGAGAACGTAAACTAAATATTTCTTAACATTGGGAAATTACTTTCTTGTAACGCTTTCGCTCATAAAACACTACGGATGTTTTAATAATTTTACCAGAGAAACACCATATAGACGGCTCATATTATTCCCTAAAACATGAAAAACAGAGAGAGGCTTCTCTTAATTTAGAAGCAGTGACCAAGTAAAATACACCCAGGCTTAAACTGCTATCTCCAGATGTATCGTTAGAGAACTTAGGAAATGTTGCGACCATGAATCTATTTTAAGTGCCCCAGCTACTATTAACGTACGCAGGCATCAGCCCCCAATCCGCAAACCTCCGTTAACAGATCACTTCCTTTGCCGATTGAGCTATCACAACACTTAGCAGAAATTATTAACTGAAAGATATGTGTAAAAAATTCTTCTTAATCTAAATACATCCAGAAGCAATTTAATACATTGCATGCAGTTGTGAAATAATTTATAGACTGTAAACAGCACAGTTCTTAAAAACGTTGACATTTTGATATTCTTCATTTGAAAAAAAAACATTTGTCATTAGCTTTTAAAATTAATATATAAAAATTTCAAAATGTAAAAGAACAAAGCGTATGAGTATGCAACTCCTTAAATGAATATTTGCTCAAATAAATTAAACCTGTTTCCTAATTTACATTTTGTTTTTATTTCAGTGGTATTCAAGTCAATAATAATCTTTCTAAAATATTACAATATTTGATTTACAGAAATAATTTTTATGATTAGTTTAAACTTTTATATATGTAATATTTAATATTTGGTAACATTTATAGTACGTAACACATTTATTTTTTATACTTTATAATTTTTAAGATATAACTTTAGAATATTATTGTTACTGGAGTAATGCTTCAAGATATTTAAATTTATAAAAAATTGATGCCATTTCTTTATGTTTTTTATATATAGGTCATTATTATCGAAATTACATGAGTTTAAAAATAAAATATATCAAAATTGTTGAAATCTTTCAGAATTATTATGAATAAAAATATTATTTTTTTTTTACAAAAATAGTTTTAAAATATTATTTAAGCTTTTAAATATATAATATTTATATTTTATAACATTTACAGATCTTAACACATTTGTATGTTACACTTTGTAATTCTCAATATATAGTTTAAGAAAGTTATTAAGAGTAATATTTGAAATTATTTTATATTTATAATCTCATCTTATTTCGTTCTTTATATTTATAAGACCTATCATGATATTGCATGGATTTATAAAAGAAAATATATAAAAATGTGTACACGCTTTACGAATTATTATGTATAAAAATATTATTTGATTTACAATAATAGTTTTGAAGATTATTTAAACTTTTATACATATAACATTTATATCTGATAACATTTACAGATCTTAACACATTTACGTGATACACTTTGTAATTCTCAATTTATAGTTTTAGAAAGTTATTAAGAGTAATATCTGAAATTATTTTATATTTATAAACTGATATCATTTCTTTGTTTTTATTTGTAGGACATCCTTCATGATATTGTACAGATTTAAAAAATGTATGTATAAAAATTGTTGCACGCAATCAGAATTATTATGTATAAAAATATTATTTGATTTACAATAATAGTTTTAGAGATTGAATTAAACTTTTAAAACATATCATTTATATTCATAACATAAAAAGATCTTAACACTTTTATGTTAATCTTTTTAATTCTCAAGATATAGTTTTAGAAAGTTATTAAGAGTAATATCTGAAATTACTTTATATTTATAAACTGTTATCTTCAGTTGCTTTTATTTATAGGACCCCATTCATGATATGCGTAGATTTAAAAATATATGTAAAAACAAAAATTGTTGAAATCTTTCAGAATTATTATGAATAAAAATATTATTTGGTTTACAAAAATAGTTTTAAACATTTATTTAAACTTTTAGACATATAACATTTATATTTGATAACATTTACAGATCTTATACCATTTATGTGTTAACTTTGTAATTCTCAAGATATAGTTTTAGAAAGTTATAATATAAATATCTAATTTATTTTATAATTATAAAATGAAATTATTTCGTTGTTTTTATTGTAGGACCTCCTTCATGATATATTTACATAAAATTTTAAAAAAGAAAATATATAAAAATTGTCCGCTTTCAGGATTTAAAAGGGACTACCTGAGAATTGGGTTCCTCTTGGCAAATTTGGCTAAAATATTGGCGATATTTATTATAACACAACGATAAGCCATCCAAAACATTAAATTTCTTGCTTTTTCTGGAGATTTTAATTAATGCACAGTGCGCTATCGTAATAGAATTATATACTCTTACTTAATTAAAGAAACCTGCTTGAAAATAGGACATTTATATTTATGGGCAATTATTCCTTTAACAGTCTACAAACGCAACAGCTGCATATCCTTAAAAATCATCCATAGTGAACCATTAATGGTTTGATTTATATAAATGTTTAGTCATTGTGCACTTTTAACATATAAGAAAAGAGTTACACAAAGAGTGTTGGATGCAAATATCATATAAATTATACTATAGATACAGATTGTTTGGACACTGAGATCAGTAGAAAACGTTGGGCGACCATTCTTAAACTATTATCGCAAATTTGGCGATGGAACCCAATTCTTTAGTCAAGACGAATAAAAATATTAAATAATCAATTTCATTGTCGTTGAATTGTCTCTGAAATAATACTTCTACTACTTTAATTAATTTAAATTGCTGCTCTTTGAAATAATGTTTTGTACAGAAAAATTACAGAGTTTTTGTCTATGAAGGAAGTTACTTGCAAGTGTCTTCGAGAAAGAATCGAGTCAGGAAATTTTCGCAGTCTCTTGACAAAAAAGCTTAATCTGTACTATTTCTAGAAAAGTGACTATGATAACAAATGCTATTAGACTCTTATAATGTTATCCAAGTCACAGATATTAGAAAAATATTAGAAGAGATACTAAATTGACAACACTTCATAATTTTTTTATTTATAGGACAGTATTATAAAATTCATTTTCATAAATTGAAAAAGTAAAATATATAGAAAATGTTGCATGCTTCTAGTAACATTGCCGATTAAATTTCTTTGTTGTTATGGAGTCTCATCCCCCTTAAAATTTCGAAACTTTTGAATTTTTCAAAATGATATATTATAGATTGAAATGTTCTACCCATTTAAAGAAAAAAAGGCAAAAAATATCCGCTTAGTTCAAAAGTTACATTAAAAATATAAAAGACAGTCTATTTGACACACTATTAAAATTTAAAAGTGATTTCTGTGTTTTGCAGTACACTTGCCAGTTGTTTACTTTCTCCTTTAAGGGCTGGTTTTACCAAAATTGCTTAACTGTTAACCGCGTTTTATGTATCTTAAAACTGAGAATTAAATCTCACCATTGGTTGGCGTTATGGGTGTTAAGGTGATGACCGACAGAATGTCTAGGTCAGATACCCGTATAAGCAGAGTACTCGTAAGAAAATACAAAATTGAAAAAAAGCTAATTTCTCCTGCTGAATTTTGTTTATTTTGAATATAAATAAAGGTGTAAATAGGAATAAACATGATAATTAGCCCATTAGGCCAAAGGGACCACATTTGGTTGAAGATATGCAAAACATGGCGCGTTGGTCTTAGAAGAAAAAAAATGGTGTTCGAAGTGATGCAGAAGAAATTAATCTCCACACTCCTGCTTCCTTGCTGTTCCTCTTATGAGGCCCGCAGATCTCTCGAAAAAGTTCGTTGGACAGCGTTGCCTAGGCCGAAGATTGCTACTTCACGGCTAGCAGTCCCTCTTGACCAATGGGTTCAAAGGAGGGTCACTCACTACGCTTTCGCTTCTAGTTCAGTTTTCGCGCTGGCTTGTTGAATTGCAACTATTTGTTACAATCGGTTAACCGTGATTAGTCGTCAAACGACTTTGGGGATACTGGCCATAAAATGATTTTTCCCAGAATGCAATTTTTAATGTTGCCCGCATGATTTCTCAAAACCCATTTCATATTTCTACATAAAATTTTCAGCTATTCAATATAATAATGCTTTTTTGTGATTGAAATTCTTGTGTTACTATGACATGAATATTTTTGGTTTTAACTAGGCTTACATGTACATGTGAAAATGAACTCAAACATGGGGAACATTGTAAACATGTTTTAAAAATATAATATAGTTTAAACGTGTAGTTTTTCAGTTAGGATCAATTTTAGAAATATGATGTTTATTTAACACTTAAAAAATAGCATTTCTGTGCAAAATATTTTTGTAAACGAGTGTTCAAGTCATAATAGTTTTAACGAACAATAAAGTAAAGTTGTATACATTTCTAAAGTGTTTCTTATTATTTTTACTCTATTTTACTTTAAATACTTAAGTTTAATTTCTTAAAGAGATATATAACACATTTCGTCAAAACATTTCAGACTTTTTAGTGTAAAAACATTATGGAATTTCGAAAAATAGTAACAAAACCATGGTATCCTTAATTTATTTCTGAAATAGTACGCCTAATATTTTAATTAGTCTGAATTACTACTCACTGAAATAATGTTTTGTACATGATACTTATATTTTTTGGTCAACAAAGAAAGAGACTAACAAGCTTTCACGATTTATTGCGAAAGAAAAAGGACAGGAAAGATACGCAGTCTCTTGAGAAAAGCTTAATCTGAACAATTTCGAGAAAAGTGATATTGGAGACAAATGCTATAGGTCTCTTCTCATGTAATCTGTGCCACAGATACTCGAAAGGATTAAAATATAAATAGAAAAAAATAGTCATGAGATTTCTGGAAAAAATTTCCCAATATGTTTACAAAGCATAATATTTTGCACAAGTTTCTGATATAAGTCTGTGGCGTTCTGATGTTAACTGCGTCGAAGAATCTACCTTCAAATGCAGATTAACATGGAATGCACATTTTCCTCGATGCTGCGCGAGCGAGCATGGGCAGTATATAAAGTGAGAGGCACAGCTAAGTCGAGGGCCTAATTACTTCACTCAAGACTGTGGAATTACCGTGCTTGACGAAAAGAACTTTTCGCCAGACTGTCACTTGCAAAGCCGCAAGTGTTATAAACGCCCTGATGATTTTATGTTTTACATTTTACACTTCATGTTATGTATCAGTTTCTGAATAAAAAAGTTTTGATGGAAAGCTCTCTTTGACGATTAGTTTTAACCCTACCTAGTTTTAACCGATTAGTTTGAACCTAGTTTACATCGTACGGGCGCGGTTACCGTGCCTTTAATGATTTGGCCGTACGGCGTGCGGGCAATCCGATTTTTTTTCTTTCTCACTATTTGTATTTTAATGAAAAATTAGCCGTATAGATGTCCACAAGAGTTTATTTTTCGAAGAGTATTCTGTTTAGTTTAAAAGCAGGGACTTTCTGATAGGTTTTGCATTACTCCTCGAGTTTTTAACTTTGAGTTTTTGGGAACTGAACCAAAGAGACTTTTTAGAGGTAATTCCACCTACAGACAAAATCTAACACGTGCAATCCAGTGCTTTGTGTGTTTACTGAAGAAAAATGACAGCGGCAAAAGAATTAGAAATGAGACTAGGTATTTTTGTCCCGATTATAACTTTGGACTATGCCTCTTGCACTCTTTCAAGATTTATCGCACTAAATCTGATCTTTGAAAAAACAGGTTAAGTAAATGTACTAGTAGTACTTGCATTCGAAAATAATTGTGTGTAGGAATGGTAATGGAAAATATTTGTATTTTTTATATTCAAAACTGTAAACTTAATTCCCTGTTGGCTTACGTGAGAGAGAAAAAAGACAATTTGTTAAGTAGTAAGTTGTTATACATGCTTAAAATAGTTAGAAATATTACTTTTAATAGCATTTTCCAGCTTACAAATGCAAAATGAACAAAAACATGTAATAAAATAATGTGATATTTTTTGGATCGAATTCGTGAAAACATGAAACTGTTAAGGGGTTAATCCACTTCAGTATACATCATCGTCTAAATAAAGCCTGTGTATAGTAAAGCTTTTAACATTAATATGTTTTACTTTTCTTTTCTCTAACAAATATCAGTAAAATTACTACTGAAAAGCGAAATAAAACACAGTATGGCCACAATCAAACTTTCCTACTTTAACTGCCCCCCCCCCTTTTGACGTTCGTCCTTAGGTTTAGCGAAGTGCCTCCTGGCCAACACTGTCACACAAAACGTCTTTATTTTCTTTGTCGGTGCTTTCACAAACGCCCAGCTCGACACATTCCAAAAGTTCGGGTATCATAATGACCATTACCGGAATGCATTTTTCCAATTGTTCGGCGTTTACAATGTTCGGCACTTTACACTGCCCTACAGTTTGCTTTTTCAAACACTCATCTTAACACCGACAAAGACGGACGTGCCATTTACAAATATGTCACCCAATCATAGAGAGTACTTTCAAAGGACATGAGTAACAAACAGTCTGCATGAGTAAGAGACTAACTTCTAGTTAAGTAATAATTTCTTAACATGCGAAGAATTATATAAAGTAATATGGCATCATTACATAAATAAGAAATCATATTTCATATATATAGTGGACTCCGCTTGCTGTGATCAGTTTGGGACACTTTCATTCTGATAACAATAACAAATTGATAACAATAAACGATATTCAAGATTAGATAAATTAACTCCCCCTCCGTTTAATTCACACGTACTAAATTTCAAAATAAAATGAAAAATCACCTTATATTTATGCACTGTATATTATCCATTATAACAATAAACGATATTCAAAATTAGATAAATTAACCCCCCCCGTTAATTCACACGTACTAAATTTCAAATTAAAAAAAAACTCACCTTATATTTATGTACTGTATATTATCTTTTAAAACGCAAGAATTATATACATAATTTTAAAAAATGATCAAGTGTTGACTGTTTACAATTTTTACCTTTGCACTCTGTTCATTTTGTTTATCCCTTCCAGTAATTTCATCACAATTTTTTCAAAATTTTGCACAATAGATTCTGAGAAATGTTTAACTACTCTGCATCATTTACTGACTCATTTTTTTCTAACCTGTCATAACGATTTAACATTTCGATCTTTTCCTTTAACACTTTGATGATAAGCCAAAATTGCAAATGTTCACAACGGCCATAACTTTTCTTTCTCAGTTCCGGCGCCTCCCCGATAAATTTGTATATTTTCAACATAAAAGGCCTATCCCCGATCTAAAAAATATTGAGCTCTGTTAAAAAAAAACAATATTTAAATTTTAAGAAAGGAGTAATTTAGATCTCTATTTATAAAGGTGTAATCGTAAACCTTGGTTTTGTTCCTTAACCTGGAAAAATATTTCAACAAAAAGTATTTTGTTGAAAAATATAAATAATTAGTTAATTTTTAGGTTTTAACAACTAGATTGGAGTCTTAAGATCTAATTAAAAACATCAACACAGTTAGGTACACTATCTGCTCCAACAATCAAACTCCAATATTTTTTTTTATAACTGACTAACATCTTTGATAGCCATATGAAGTGTTAAAAACTGAAGGACATGGCTATCATATCGGATAGCCAGTGTCTCAACGGAAATATCACTGGATATCACATATGATAGCCATGGCAGTCAAAGTGTTAATGTTAAATTATTTCGCTTTTTGGTTTCCGTATCGACAAGCTGCATGTAAGCGAGCAAGGCATAAAATGTGAATACGCTCCTTCTCAGTTCCGGTAAGAACGTATTGTCTTCTTATCTGACAACCACTGACCACCAGCAGGGTGTGCGAATTTCTGAAAAATTCCAAAAACGTTCAACACCTCCCCCATTGTTCATTCCCCTTTCCCCTAAGAGGGAGAGGGAGAATTCTCGGAAATTCAAACAACACCGAAGGGAAAAAAGAATGCTTTCCTTCTGAATACATTGTGAATATTCCTTTGCCAGTTAAAATGAGGTGCCAGTTTAAAGATCTCATAAAGCGATAATTTTAGCATACAAATGAAGAGAGAAAATCTGGACCAAGTGATTTCGATAACAATAAGCGACTGATAACATTAACCGCGATCACATTAAGCGGAGTCCACGGTTATAAGTAAACCTAAAAGAAAATGACCTACTTTCATTACCGGAGTCAGTAAATTTCAATTAAGCTGCTTGCATGGATATTTGTTCCGTTTTGTAACTTGTTTTAAATATTAGGTTACAGTGTTATAAGCTGTCGTGTCAATAAATATTCACCGCAACTCGTTTTAAATATTAGGTTACAGTGTTATAAGCTGTCGTGTCAATAAATATTCACCGCAACTCGTTTTAAATATTAGGTTACAGTGTTATAAACTGTCGTGTCAATAAATATTTACCACAACTCGTTTTAAATATTAGGTTACAGTGTTATAAGCTGTCGTGTCAATAAATATTCACCGCAACTCGTTTTAAATATTAGGTTACAGTGTTCTAAGCGGTCGTGTCAATAAATATTCACCGCAACTCGTTTTAAATATTAGGTTACAATGTTATAAGCTGTCGTGTCAATAAATATTCACCGCAACTCGTTTTAAATATTAGGTTACAGTGTTATAAGCTGTCGTGTCAATAAATATTCACCGCAACTCGTTTTAAATATTAGGTTACAGTGTTATAAGCTGTCGTGTCAATAAATATTCACCGCAACTCTCTAAAAAATAAAATCATATTAACATATTTGAATATTTTGAATAAACGTAGTATTAAAATAAATGAAACCGAATAAATGAGTTGAATTCTACTGAATATTTAGAAAAATGTGTGGTAATTTTATTGGTCAAAATTGTTACTTTTTAGAACAACTTCTAATTTTAGATCAAATTCATAAAAGCAACACAAAATGACCACGTAATATGCTAGGAAACATGAGGTATCCTGTAGTAGAAACTGCACTCATTAAGCCGAAATATTAATTTTTGATGGTGAAAAAAATAAAATGTTCTAAAATAAGCCACAACTGTATTTTAAAAATATAAATATGTAGACTCATAACCAAGGCACCTACATTCTTTACCGGAGTCAGTAAGTTTCAATTAAGCTACTTGTCCCGGTTTGTAACTCGTTTTAAATATTAGGTCGTAGTGGTATAAACTGTCGTGTCAATAAATATTCACCTCAACTCCCTTAAAAATAAAACCACAATAATATATTTGAATATTTTGAATATACGCAGTGATAAAATAAATGAAACTGGATAAACTAAATAATTTTTACTGAATATTTAAATAAAATGTGTGATCATTTTTTTGGTCGGAATTGTTACTTTTTAGAACAACTTCAGATTTTAGATCAACTTCAGAAAAACAACACAAAATGACCTCGTAAGTAGCTAGAACAAATGAGGTATCCTGTAGTAGAAACTGCACTGATTAAGCCGAAAAATTTATTTTTAATGGTGAAAAAAATAAAATGCACTAAAATATGGCACAACCGTATTTTAAGAACATAAATATTTAGACAAATAAGCAAGACGCCTAATTTCATTACCGGAGTCAGTAAATTTGAATAAATCTATTTGCACGGATATTTGTTCCGGTTTGTAACTCGTTTTAAATATTGGGTCGCAGTGTTATAGGCTGTCTTGTCAATAAATTTTCACTGCATCTCTCTAAAAAATAAAATCCTATTAACATATTGGAATATTTTTAATATACGCAGTGGTAGAACAAATGAAACCGAATAAA
>CM063500.1:30959083-30964083 GCA_032207245.1 Pardosa pseudoannulata | reverse complement strand
CACAATTAAAAAAATTGAGCTATCATTTCCTATCCGTAAAGTAAGGATCTAGCCGTAAGTATGAAACTTAATTTTATATTACATTCATTAGAAATGAATGTTCTATAAAATGAATTAATTACATCATGTAATTTACATCAATATTTTTTTAAGCAATTCAAATAAGAAAAGCAAGTAATATATAATTATTAAATTCATTTTAATTTTAAAATATGAAAATATTAAAATTACAACAAGATATTAATTCATTCTATAGATAATAAACATTTATTTAATCAAGGAAAATTTCAAGGAGATAGACTTTATTGATGTTTTTAACCTTACGGATATTGGTGAAAATTATAGTTTTTAGAAAAAAGCCTCTAAACATAAAATAACGTAAAAGGAACATATCTCATAAATTTAAATTTATTAAAATCCTTCAGATACAGAAGTAGTACCTTCAACTAACATCGGCTTTAATTTGTACAATTTTCTTTTCTTTTTTTTATCCTGTCATGTTTGAAAAGTTTGGAGATAATCTCGTTTTCATCAAACTTTATGTGGGTTACATCAGATTTCTAGAATATAAACAGTCTCCGGATATGTCATATATCGAAACATATACTATATACTACATACTCTATACTCCATATTCTATATACTATATATAATGTACTATATACTCTATTCTATATACTGTATATAATATACTCTATACTCTATACTCTATACTCAATGCTCTATATTCTATACTCTATTCTACATACTATATATAATGAACTATATATTATATACTAAATCTATAATTCACGATCTACAGTGAAATTTTAAAAGCGTGATTTTAATAGTATCAGAAACATATAAAGAAATATAATTGGTTTTATTTTTTGTAAAATTTTGGGACGTATAAAACCCGAGGATCCTTAAACAAACATCTTATTTCTCCAAATACGAAGGTTAAAAAATATAAAATACTTCGTACAGTCCTTATCTTTTCTATATTGTTTTTAGGATTTTCATGCAGTAGACATTACAAAAAACACCATATGAAAACGTTTTGTGCAAGAATGCTTAATTATGCATTTTGCCATGCATCAGGTAGGAACTTGGAGATACGTGAAGCAAACTAATTAGTGAGAGTAAATAATCTAATAAATTACACTGATAAAAGTTTTAAAATTCTACATAAATGAAGACAAGATAAGTATGATAAAGAGGTGTGGAAAATTTTAGTTTAATTTTACTGAAAAAATTATAATTCTTAAATTTCAATAACTATTTTCTTGAAAAATGGTTGAGTCAATTAACTTAAATATTTTAAATCATATTTTTAAAATAAAATTTGAAAAAAAAAACATTTCTCAGGTTTGATTTTCACTTATTTGCCTAATTTAGCCTCATTATTTTTTAAAAATCTAAAAAAAAGGAGGAGGAAATTAGATTTTTCACTGATTAAATAGTCAGAATTTAAGAAATATATTCATGTAAAATGGAAACCTTTTTAAATAAAGAAAATGGATTTGTGATAAAAAGTAAATTTCACTTCAATATTTTAATAATACCTAATTAAAATATTTTATTTTAATTCTCAAATTTAAGTTTATATTTACAAATTTGTTTTATTTTATATTAAGTACATTTTGGGAAAAAATCAGAAAGGTATCGAAAATAAAACATTGAATATCGATTTATTTTTTATGTTCCAAAAAGTTACGATTAAAAAAATAAATATATTTTTTAAAAAATGGAGATTTTATAAATCACATAATGTATGTAGCTTATATTTATTCAATGGATTAAAATATTGATTCAGTTCTTTCTACTATTCTTTGAATTATAAAATAATAGCAGAATTATTCTTTTATACTTGAAATTATACACACACAAAAATATTTATAAATCTAGTTTAATATATTAGAACAAAAAATTGTAGCGTCTACTTCATTCTTTAAGTAACCATTATTATTCTACGTTAGAAAAATTTAATATCAAACTTGATAACTTTCTAATGCAAGACCATTTTTTATAAAACAGAATGCATTATATTCAACATGAATAATATATGTTTAAAATTATGTAATCATGTAAAATTTATTTTAATAATGTGATAAAGTTAACTTTTTATAAATCATTAAATTAATAAAGTATTGATTAAGAAGATTGGTGGTAAAACTAATCTAATTATGGAATTGATGTTTGAATTTCAGTTTTATGTATAAGTTAACACTTTATTATAATTCTAACTTAATAAACTACAAATCGTTTTATAACACAATAGCAGAATTATTCTTTTATAATTGAAATTATACACACAAAAATATTTATAAATCTTGTTCAATATATTACAACAAAAAATTGCAGCTTCTACCTTATTCATTAATCATTATAACATTCTGTAATCAGACAGAAAAATTGAATATCATTCTTGATAACTTCTTAATGCAAGAACCATTTTTATAAAAAAGAATGAAGTATATTCAACATGAATAATATTTGTAGCAAAATTATGTAATCATTTAAAATTTATTTTAATTATGTGATAAAAGTAACTTTTTATAAATCGTTAAATTAATAAAGTATTTATCAAGAAAGTTGGTGGTTAAACTAAACTACTTCTCGAATTGATTTTTGAATTACAGTTTTATCTATGTCTTAACAATTTATTATAATTCTACGTCAATAAACTACAAATTGTTTTATAACTTAATAGCAAAATTATTCTTTTATACTCGAAAGTATACACACACAAATATTTATAAATCTTGTTCAATACATTAAACAAAAAATTGTAGCGTCTATGTGATAATGGATGTAGTGTCTATGTGATAATTGTAGTGTCTATGTGATATGGTTTTAATTATGTGATAAAAGTAACTTTTTATAAATCGTTAAATTAATAAAGCATTGATTAAGAAGATTGGTGGTTAAAATAATCTAATTATGGAATTGATTTTCCAATTACAGTTTTATGTAAATGTTAACACTTGATTAGAATTCTAACTCAATAAACTACAAATCGTTTTATAACGTACACCACCTACTTTAATTAACTATTAACATTTTATGAGGGAAACATTTTATGTGGTAGAAACTGAATGTCGAAAAATAAATGTATTGTATATAACTTATATTGCTGTATATATTATTTGCCATCCGTATATGGAAATTTAAATGCAACTATTCTTATCTATGTCACGTCCATGATTCATTACAACCTGTCAGATAAATCTAATCGCAGTGTTTATGTACAGTTGGGTTGCAAAGGAAACACGTCTGACATAAATACGTGACAGCTGCATTACGCAAGCTATTTTAGAGTTTAATAACACTCTTACGTAAATAAGCAATATTTTAGACGTATATTAACATTAATTTTGTGATAAAGTCTGTATACAATTTATAGTTATGTGTCTATAATTTATAATTTTATAAATGCTGTATGGAACATTCGTTTGTGTAGACTTATGGCGATATATCGGAGTTGGTGCTACACCTGAATTATAAAAGAATAGCAGAATTATTCTTTTCTACTTGAAATTATACACAAATATTTATAAATCTAGTTCAATATATTACAACAAAATATTGTAGCGTCTACCTTATTCTTTAAGTAACCATTATCATTCTATTATAGAAAAATTTAATATCCAGCTTGATAATTTCTTAATTCAAGAACTATTTTTATAAAAAAGAATGTAGTATTATTAAACATGAATAATAGTTATAAGAAAATTGTGTAATCATTTATAATTTCTTTTAATAATGTGATAAAAGTAACTATTTATAAATTGTTAAATTAATAAAGTGTTGATTAAGAAGATTGGTGGTTAAAATAATCTAATTATAGAATTACTTTTTGAATTATAGTTTTATGTATGTGTTAACACTTTATTATAATTCTAACTTACTAAACTACAAATCATTTTACTTAAAATTATACACACACAAATATTTATAAATCTTTTCAATACATTACAAAAAAAAATTGTGGCGTCTTCCTTATTCTTTTTGTAACCATATCAGCGTACAATAGAAAAATTTAATATCAAACTTCATAATTTCCTAATGTAAGAACTATTTTCATAAAATAGAATGTAGTATATTCAACATGAATAATATTTGTAGGAAATTTATTTAATCATTTAAACTTTATTTTATTTATGTGATAACAGTAACTTTTTTGTAAATCATTAAATTAATAAATATTGATTAAGAAGATTGGTGGTTAAAATATTCTAATTAGGGAATTGATATTTTAATTTTATGTATGTGTTAACACTTTATTATAATTCTAACTCATTAAACTACAAATCGTTTCATAACGCAATAGCATTGTTATTCTTTTATAATTGAAATTATACACACACAAACATTTATAAATCTAGTTCAATATATTACAATAAAAATTGTAGCGTATACCTTATTTTTTAAGTAACCATTATTATCCTAAGATAAAAAAAATTAATGACAAATTTTATAAGTTCTTAATGCAAAAATTATTTTTATAAAAGAAAATGTAATATTTTCAAGATGAATAATATTTTTAGAAAATTTATATATTCATTTAAAATTTATTTTAATTATGTGATAAAAGAAACTTTTTATAAATTGTTAAATTAATAAAGTATTGATTAAGATGATTGGTGGTTAAAATAATCTAATTATGTAATTGATTTTTGAATTACAGTTTTATGTATGTGTTAACACTTTATATTAACAAAATTCAATAAACTACAAATCGTTATATAATGCACACCACCTACTTTAATTAACTATTAATATTCTATGAGGGAAACATTTTATGTGTTAGAAACTGAAAGTTGAAAAATAAATGTATTGAATACAACTTATATAACGGTATATATTATTTGTCATCCGTATATGGAAATTTAAATGCAACTATTCTTATCTATGTCACGTTCATGATTCATTACAACCTGTCAGATAAATCTAATCGCAGTATTTATGTACAGTTGGGTAGGAAAAACTTCTGACATAAATACGTGACAGCTGCATTA
>CM063500.1:30941583-30954083 GCA_032207245.1 Pardosa pseudoannulata | reverse complement strand
CGTGAAGGTCGACTGCATTTTTATTACTGCTAAGATGATAATGCTTCTCCTTGTCCAGTAGCCAGGGCAAGTAATATGGGGGCTATATATATATATATATATATATATATATATATATATATATATATATATATATAAATCGTGTCTGGCAAATGCAATGGACACATTTCTTTTCATAAAAGCCATTTATTCACTTCTGTATTATGCTTACTCAATATGACGGTTAGCTTTTGGGGAGCAACTTCTAGACAATAGTTGCCCACTCAGGACTTCCTGATGTAAGTTCACCAGATTTGTATTTCCAAGCGTCCTCTTTTCGTTCGAGCAACCATAAGCCCTTTAATTATATGCCTCATAACATACATATCCTCTTTATCAAATAGTTTCCCATAAAGATCTGAGAATCATTCTCTAAAAACCTAATTAATTTTAAAACATATATGTAATATGGGCGAGACTCATTCAAAATCACGACATAGTTTATTTCTAGCAAGAAACATGAATTCTATACAACTGGAAACCACTCTTACAGCCTCGTACACATATACAATGTGATCCCGCACATACACTTTTCATGTAGGGATTCCTCAGGAAAAAAGACTACGAATAATCCCTAAACACAATTGGTCACTTGTTAAAAAATACCCACATTTAAAGAGAACGCGCTAACTATTGGCTAAATTAGTACAGACAGAGGCTGAATTAAGTCTATAGAGTGTCTGGAGGGAAAAATCATAATTGCCGCGTAAACCCCGAACTTACTTTATGAACCAAAGTTATTAAATTAATATTAAAATACGTAAATAAGGGATTTTAATATTACATATATATAGTGTTAGATATATCCATAAATAAGATTTTTCCCTTTTTTATTTATTTTTTGTAATGATTATTATTCCAAGAGATTTTTAATGTTCAATTTATGATGTAGGAAATAGTGACTGGCTTACAAGAGACATTTTATAATAAAAATACTATGTTTCTTTAATAAAAAAAGAAGTCAATGAAATAAATGTTTTATCATAAATATAAATGCAAAAGATAGTGTATATATGTTTAAAAGTGTAAAGTAAGTACAGGAAAATTGCAAAAAAGCGTAATAATTATGATAAGGTTTTTATATAAATGCAAAACTTATAAAAAATATAGCATAAGTCCAAAATTTTGGAAATAATAAATAATTTGAAACAATTGCAAAATATGTTCAGTATTCATAAATTTGAAAGAATATTTAAATAGAAATGTCTAGGAAAATATCAGATAATTTTTTTTTGTACTTTTTAACATAAAGTTAAAGATAACGTTTATTGAGATATATTTATACAAGATTAATTTTAATTTTGCATTTTTTAAAATTTAATTGTGTAAACCGGATTGTGTTTTTAATTTTTATTTTATCAATAGGAAAGATTTGAAATCTTAAGATGTATATTTAAACAGGCTATATTTGTACAAGATTGATATATTAATTTACACATGATATGTATTTAAGATATATATTTATACAAGTTTTAATTTAATTTCATATTTTTCGCCAAATAATTGTGTAAACTGAAGTGTGTTTTAAATGATTTTTTATTTTATGAACAAAGATTTGAAGTCTTAAGAATACGTGGGATAGTTTGGAATCGCTGTGTATTATTGTATTAAAATTTTAAGGGAAAAATATTTTATCGTTAAAGCATATTACTTCATAATATCATCAGGAAATGCAATATAAATTTTTAAATATTACGTACGGAACAGCTACTGTTGCTAATTAAGATATTTTCTGTCGAACAAATGAAATCTCATGACATCAGAACATACACAACTTCTAATTAGAACATCGAATCAGAGTGTATGCTGCATTTTGAATGATTAATGTTACATTCATGATTTATATGTTGGGTTTAGAACGAATTCGAAATTATATATTAGACATATGTAAATTGACCAATAAATTAAGTATAAATGTTTTATTTTATTGTTGTGTTATTTGAAGCTGTTTAATTTAATAAATTTAAAATTTTTTAAAAATAAATATGATATAAAATTTCATGTTAAAATGAAAACTTTCCATTAGTATAAAATATTTAATTTTTGTGAAAACTGTTTTTCGTATTGTGATATATACATGACCATATATTGTATTTCAAATTTGAAAATTCAAAGTTTTAAAGGCCATTGAAATAAAATATGGTAGATGAATTATAGGTTACAAGGATCCTTGTATATATTGCATGCGTATGATTACTAAAGATATAATTAAATTTAAGAAAAAAACTTATTATTTTAAAATAACATACTATAATATCTCAAAAAATTTTTGAACTTAAAATAGTATATATTTAAAATGTATATATTTAAAAAAATGTTTCAAAAGTTTTTCTTGAAAAATTAAAAATTTATCATTGAAAAAAAGAAAAATAGTTGCCCACTCAGGACTTTCTGATGTAGGTTTGCCAGATTTGAAATTGTAAGCGTTCTCCTTACGTTCGTGTGACCACAAACTCTTTAATTATTTGCCTCATAACACACGTACTCACGTTTTTAAATAATTCCACTTAAAAATCACAAAATATTCCCCTTAAAAACTTTAGTAATCTTAAAACCTGGACATATATATATATATATATATATATATATATATATATATATATATATATTATTAAACATGTATCCCATGTATCCCTAAATGTAATGTTTTTTTTTTAATTTCTATATTGTAAAGATTAGTATTCCAAGATATTTTTATTCAATTAGGTTCTCAATTATCATATAAAAATTTATTCGTAATAAAAAACAACTGTTTAATTTATAATTTATAAATAATTGACTGGCTTACAAGATATATTTTATATTAAAAATACTATGGTTTTTAAATAAAAAAGGAAGTCAATGAAATAAAATTTTTCATAAATATTGAAAAATATCATTAATATAAAATTTAGTATTTAAAGCATATATTTAAACGTAAAAGGTAGTGTATATATTTTTAAACGTGTACAGTAAGTATATTAAAATTTTAAAAACTCCGATAATTATAAGATATTTATATAAATGCATAAGTTAAGAAAAATGTAGCATAAGTTGAAAATTTTGAAAAAGATAAATAATTTGAAACGCTTGTCAAGTATGTTCAATCTGCATAAATTTAAAAAATAATTTAAAAACAAACGTCAAGAAAAATATGAATTTTTTTTATTTTGTATTTTTAATATAAGGTTAAACGTAACGCTTATTTTATATTGAAAATTGAAAAAAAATTAGATGCCCACTCAGGACTTTCTGATATAGATTCACCAGATTTGTATTTCCAAGCGTTCCCGTTTCGTTCGCGTGACCACAAGCCCTTTAATTATTTGCCACATAACACACGTATTCGCGTTTTCAAATAGTTCCCCATGAAAATCCCAAAATATTCCCCTAAAAACCTAAGTAATCTTAAAACCGTGACATATATATAGTGTTAAACATTTATCCCTAAATGCAATGATTTTTCCTATTTTTATCTCTATATTATAAATATTAGTATTCCAAGAGATTTTTATTAAATTAGATTCTCGTTTTCCGTATAAAAGTTTATTCTAAACAAAAAATAACAATTCAATTTATAATGTAAGAAATATCCACAGTCTTACAAGAGACATATTAGATTAAAATATACTATGTTTCTGAAATAAAAAAGGAAGTCAATTAAATAAATTTTTTCATAAAAATTGAAAAAGAAATTAATGTATAAATTAGTATTTAAAGCATAAATTTGAAAGTAGAATATAGTGTATATATGTTTAAAATTGTAAAGTAATAAGTAATTACAAAATGTCAAAGAACATTCATACAAAAACTCTAATTATAGGTCAAAATAAAATAAATGTCACATTTTTAATAAAGTTCACTTTTAAAGTACGGTAGATGCATTATAGATTACAAGGATCTTTGTATAGATTATACACATATAATTACTAAAGATATATTTACGTTTAAGGCAAACCTATTGTTTTAACACTACATATTATAATATCTCAAAAGAACTTTGAACCTAAATTTGTATATATTTAAAATCTACGTATAATTAAAAAAAATGTTAGAAAAATTGGCATTTTTTCCTGAAAAATTCTTTAATATATAAATTAGTATTTAAAGCATAAATTTGAAAGTAAAAGATAGTGTATATATGTTTAAAAATGTAAAGTAATAAATAAATTCAAAATGTCAAACGGCATTCAAACAAAACACTACTTATATCCCAAAATATAATAAATGCCACATTTTCAATAAAGTTCACTTTTAAAATACGGTAGATGCATTATAGATTACAAGGATCTTTGTATATATTATAATCACATGATTAATAAAGACATAATTAATTTTAAGGCAAACTTATTCTTTTAAAACAATATACTTCAATATCTCAAAAGAAGTTTGAACTTAAATTTATATATATTTAAAACTTAAATATATATATTGACAATGTTTGAAAAATTGGAATTTTTTTTCTGAAAAATTAAAAATTTATCATTGAAAAAAAGAAAAGTATTTCACCACTCAAGATGTAGGTTAGCCAGATTTGTATTTCCAAGCGTGCCCTTTTCGTTCCTTTGACCAAAAGTCATTCAATTATTTGCCTCATAGCACACGTTTTCAAGTTTTCAAATAGTTCCCCATGAAAATCCCAAAATATTCCCCTAAAAACCTAAGTAATTTTAAAACCGTGACATATATATAGTGTTAAACATTTATCCCTAAATGCAATAATTTTTCCTTTTTTTATTTCTATATTATAAATATTAGTATTCCAAGAGATTTTTATTAAATTAGATTCTCCTTTTTCGTATAAAAGTTTATTCTAAACAAAAAATAACACTTCAACTTATAATGTATGAAATATCTACAGTCTTACAAGATACATATTAGATTAAAAAATACTATGTTTCTGAAATAAAAAGAATTCCATTAAATAAAATTTTTCATAAAAATTAAAAAATAGCTTTAATATATATATTAGTATTTAAAGCATAAATTTGAAAGTAAAAGTGTATATATCTTTAAAAGTGTAAAGTGCATAGTAAATTGAAATTGACAAAGGACATTCAAACAAAAACACTACTTATAGTTAAAAATAAGATAAATGTCCCAGTTTTATTAAAGTTCACTTTTAAAATATAGTAGATGCATTATAGATTACAAGGGCCTTTGTATATATTATACGCACAGGATTACTAAATATATAATTAAGTTTAAGAGAAACTTATTGTTTCAAAACAACATACAACAGTATCTCAAAAGATCTTTTAACTTAAATATACATATATTTAAAATGTGTAAATATATTTTAAAATGCTTAAAAAATTCTAATTTTTACCTGAAAAATTAAAAATTTATCACTGGAAAATGACGCATGTATTTAAAAGAATATATAGGTATTAAGAACATCAAAGACAATTGTAACAAAGAAGACTGGAAATCTATATAAGAGTAGATTCCAAATTTTGGACATAACAATATGCTTTAAAATGATTTTAGTAATTATACGCGTGTGATTACTAAAGATATAATTAAGTTAAAGACAAACTTATTGTTTTCAAACAACATACTACAATATCTCAATGAACTTTGTACTTAAATTTGTATATACTTAAAATGCATATATTTAAAAGAAATGTTTAAAAAATTTAAATTTTTGCCCGTAAAATTAAAAATTTATCATCGAAAAATGACGTGTGTAATAAAAAGTGTAGGTATGTATTAAAAAATATCAAAGACAGCTGTAACAAAATAAGACTGTAAATCGATGTAAAAGCAGATTCTAAATTCTAGACATAACAACATGCACTAAAGTTGATTATTGTAATTATGTGCGTATGATTACTAAAGATATAATTAAGTTTAAGACAAACTTATTGTTTTTAAAACATATTACAATGTCTCAAAAGAACTTTGAACTTAAATGTGTATATATTTAAAGTGTATATATTTTTAAAAAAATGTATTTAAAATTGTAATTTTTCTTGAAAAAAAAATTTATTATTGAAAAAAGGAGTATGCATTGAAATGTGTATGTATGTATAAAAACAACAAAGATAGCTATAACAAAATAATTCTGCAAATCGATATAAAAGCAGATTCCAAATTTTGGACATAACAATATCCTCTAAAGCGAGTATTGCAATTACATCAATATGATTACTAAAGATATCATTAAGTTTAAGACAAACTTATTGTTATAAAACAACATACAGCAATATCTCAAAAGAACTTTGAAATTAAATTTCTATATATTTAAAGTGTATATACTTAAAATTAAAAAAAAATTGTAATTTTTATTGAAAAATTAAAAATTTATTATTAAAAAAAGTCGTATGCATTTAAAAGTGCATGTATGTATTAAAAAACATCAAAGATAGCTGTAACGAAATAAGTCTGGAAATCGATATAGAAGCAGATTCCAAATTTTGGACATAACAACATGCTCTAAAGTGATTATTGTAATTCCTATTAAAATCGCGTAATTTGGCAGCTGTTTATATCTCAATTCCGATAAATCGTTCCTTGTAACTAGATAAAGCAAGAAAATTGTAATGCTAGAAAAGTAGTGGAAAAATTAGCATATCTATTAGCAGTGATTGATAGTCACACGAAATATTGATTTCTTTCAACGTGCTGTGCAGAGTTGCGTGCAAGTTGTTATTTATGATGATACTATATTCCTAAATAACCGATATTTGCTGTTCAGTAGAATTAGTTTAGGATAATATTATAGTAAGTTTTTTTTCCTAAAATTGCCTTGAAATGCGTAAGTTGTTAATTTATTTTGAAATAATTATTTCCTTAAATATAATGTTTTACTTAATATATATTAGGAAAATAATTAATAATTTAACAAAATGAAATTTCTGTCAAACATAGAATTTGAAAAATTTCACTTTGCTTGTGAGTACGGTACTCCTTCGTATTTCTTATATACAACAAAATAAAAACTAAATTAAGAAAAATTTTATTTTTACATAATCACTTCTGAGTCAATGTACTAATATAGTCCTCCTTCTAACCAAACTAAAAACAAATATAAATATAAATAAAAATGCACTGGAATTCATTTTCAAATGATTTTATTATAAATATTAACGATTTATTAATTTTATCATAAATAATATATTTTAAATAAATATTTACTTAAAATGCATTATGAAAATCATTATTTAACAGATAAATAGTATATAAGATTTTAGGAAAAATATTTAACAAATACTTATTAACAACTGATTATAAAATTCGTATTAAACATGAAATTTGAGAAAATATCATTTATGTTGTAAAGGGGATAATTTTGGAATGTTTTTCATATAAAGAAAATTGAAAGTTTAGGGAATAATCAAGAAAACTTAGGCAATGATATATAAACTTATTCTTGAGATAAGCTAAAAATACGAGATTTACACATTTATTTAATAAAAATAAGATTTTCCATAAAAATTTTTAAATCAATATGCTAACATACTCAGCGTACTTACAAATATACAAAATTGTATATATATATATATATATATATATATATATATATATATATATATATATATATATATATATATATATATATATATATATATATATATATATATATATATATATATATATATATATATATATATATATAATATATATATATATACATATATATATATATATATATATATATATTTATATATATATATATATATATATATATATATATATATATATATATATATATATATATATACATATATATATATATATATATATATATATATATATAATATATATATATATATATATATATATATATATGAAAATGTGTGTATGATATGTATATATTTATATATTATATATATATCTTTTGTTATTCTGTTTAGATGTGTATTGGTTAGTAATAATATTTACTAAAATATGCTCTTTGTGTGCATTCTATAATTAAAATTGCGTATGAGCACCTATATATGTATATTTTCGTACCTCTAAAACTTGAAGTTTTTGATTATGTATTTATATGTATGTACGTATTACTTCTCTATAATTCCCACACATACATATAATATATCTCTGCAGCTCCAATGAACTTACAAATTCATAAAAAGTGAAAATGTGTCATAATTAAAATGTAAACCTATTAAAAGGTAAAATAAATTATTTTCATGAGCAAAAAATGTATTTTTCTTAAAAATATATGAAATTATGATTTTTTAAAAAATATTATAATTTAATATCCAAAAAAGTAAAAACATATATAAAATTAAAGTTTGATAAAAAGTTGTGCTTCTTATAATTCTAATATTTACAACCGAATTTAATATTATAATGTACCACGTGGTCCATGAGTACAAAATCAAAAACTTATCTTTTGAAAGAAAATTTTTTGCGGTGACCACTTTGACTATAAAACGTAAATTGTAGCTAAATATAGAAAAATTACTTAGATATTAATTTCTGATATTCAATCTTCCTTTGAAAAAAACTACAAAACTAGTCTATGGGAATTATTCAAGTAAATTTTAATTATTCCTTATTTAATATTGATAAATTATCAAATACAATGTGTAGTACTGATACATTTATAGGTATATTATATCAGTGTAAATGTGGATTTAATTATTTAAATATCATAACTATCATGTAGCCCGTCATAAGACGGTATCCTGAAACTTTTTAATTTTCTAGAATTGTAAAGTACTTTATGACGCAGATAAACAAATGGTTTGTTTTTTGGCTGTGAATTATCTGGTACACACTCAATAATTTGTTTATATTTACTGACCGAATGTTAGTTGCCAACTTTAATTTATTTTGACATATTACGTGATAGGATGGACAACAGAGGTTTTAAAATTAGCAGCGATTATTTGCCCGTATGTACGAATATTGTTGAAAATTTAGCGAATCGATCGCAAACCGTGTGGTTATGTATAACAAACAAACAAATAAAGGAACAAACTTCTTAAATTTCAAAGATAAACAACAAACTGTAGATATATATTAGTTCGTGAAATAGACTTTTAGATTTTGTTGTTAACACCGGTGATAAATTTTTCATTTCAGCAAAACATAATCGATGATTAAATTTTAAATTATCACATATGTACCTAATCTATTATTTAAGACAAATATAAAAGAAAATTATATACGCAATATCTAAGTTCTGTGATAATTAAATTATTGCATTTAAAAAGTTCTTATTTCAGACAATATTTAAATAATTTAAAATAAGAAATTATTATAGGAGATCGTAAAATATGTAATGTTTAAATATTTATTGGGTGATAAATTGATAAATTTAATCTCCTGCTCTTAACAAGGGACAATAGAGCTTGAAATAATAGTATTAATCGCTCGAAAAGGGGTCAAGGGTTGGTTTCGAACATTTTGGAATTTGCTTTGAATAACTCATCAAAAATCCAATATGGATGCCTCTATCAATTCCACGTTCAACCGCTTCATAAATTCGAGGACAGACGGACAGATAACTGAGTCTATTATTATATAGGGGATGTATTTTGTTTTATTTTCTTTTAGTACATTAATTAATTTAAAAAATATTTTGTTTTCGACTTTTTATATGCTCTAGCTTTTCACGTAAGTATGTCACGCTATACTAAACGTGACCGCCCGGTAATTAAAAAAAGGCTGGATTGTACTGTTGTATATTATAGTAATTAATGAAATGGCGTCGTAATAAAAATAACTAGTTGTGTTGGTTGGTTGAGATTTTGGAATTCAGACTTACCTAACTCTTGCTTTACATATTTATCCACCTAAATATTGGTGGTTTCTCATTTTTTGTGTCTGAATTTGAATTTAACAGATTGATGCAGAAAATCACCAAGAAATTTGGCGAATTCTAGCTAACGAAATGCAACTTTTCACATGTGCAAGTATGTCTTCCCCTACTAACTCCAGACGCACTACATTTTCGTATTTAATGCAATATATTTGAACCTTTCTCTCGAAACTGTGGTTGACTTTTTCGTTTAGTTCTTTATATGAAATTCGACACACTCTTTTCATTTTGACATATATCTATATTAATTAATCTTCCCTGGATGTTCAATATTACTACAGAATTAAAATTTAAATGACGTATCAAAAGATAATTTGAATAGCTTTGAAATAAAGAAACAAAATCAAGTTTATTATTTATTCCTAAGAAACGAAATTCATTGCAACTTATAATTCTGTTTTTATTAGATTTAATATAACTTTGGGGAAATAAATGCCTTAAATGTTTATCAAGACAAATGTTACTATATTATACCCAAATAGTTTAAGTGAATTATTTCTAGCAAAACAGACATATTACGTAAAATCTTTTGTTATAGTTATTGAATGGGAACAAAGAAAAAAGGCTAACCTTTCTCAAAAACATTTCGAATATTTGTAGACCATAGCAACGTATGAAAAACCTAAGAAGCTTATGCTTATGTGACTACATTTCTTTTATTCACCCTAAGCCTTTTGAAACCTTATAAATGACTACTATAAAGGAAACTTTTTAAAGAAACATGTTTGTTTCCAATGATAATATTGAAAACCATTTAAGAAGTTATATATACTGTGTAAGAAGTATAGAATGTAGCTTTTCTAACGAATTGCCTTTAGATATGATATGTAAATAAATAAATATATATATAATTACTAACATCATATATTTTTCTTAATTTAATACAAATAATATGCTTTATTCTATATGGATAATTATTACATTTATTACATATTGAATATATTTATAGTCTGTAGACTGTTATTAAGAAAACTTTTATAAAATATAATCTGATTAGAAATTTATACGGTTTTTGCCTGGCCAATCACATTAGCTTCTTATATACGAGTAAAACTTCTGAGACCTCTTAGCATGGACTGAGTTGATAAAAAGAAATGTAAATTAATATACCATTCGGAATCATTCAGACGTAGCCTTGATATCTTAATATTTTAAAGTATATATATATATATATATATATATATATATATATATATATATATATATATATATATATATATATATATATATATATATATATATATATATATATATATAATTAAAAAGTAATTAAAAAGGCAATAAATATATAAAGATAAAGCATTGGAATGAATTGGAACAGTACTTTCTATACTTGAAGCAGTGGGGAGGGAAATTGTGATCCCTACACTCCAGTTAAATATCCACTTTAATCAGCTGACAAGCCCCCGATCTCCATAAGTAAAACCAAGAAAAACAGAATCATTGTCTAAAAACAATACATTAAAAAATAAGACTATAAACTAAAAGAAAAATTAAATCAATATATAGCAATTAACCATGGCATGCATTAAAAACTACCACAAGGACATTCAATATCATTATAAAACCCACTAACAAACCTTATACTATTTATGCATATACTTAAGTTCAATCCCCAACTTCTTCTTTACTTGGTTTAAATGAAGTGGATTTATTAAATCTAGTACAACTTATCAAGAAATTTAATATAATATATGTAAATAAATAAATAAATAAATAATCAAAATTATTGCACTTTAATAGGTAATAAATATTCTTCTCTCTTCCCCATTCTAAATCCTTAAAATCTATTTTCCTAGCCGAAAACTGTCTTAATTAAAGTAGTGTTCTTGAAATAAAATTCTTTCAAATATTTCCCAAAAGTTTTTCAAGTATTTTCTAGATGATGCAGAAAAATGGCTCATTTTTTCCCATCCAAACTAAGTTCCATTTTCTTGTTAATAACATAAACTAAGCTGCTTTCTCTTTTGAATTCTTCTCTTCGCCACTCACAATGGTTCAACCCTGGGCTAGCCACGTTTTTCGATGATCTTCTATGTTTTTCCTTTGGCTGAGACACATGATGTTCTCTTAACTAAAATAAAATCTAAATTCTTCTTGTATTTGTGTGCTTCTCTTCAATGTTCCACGACTGACTTTTAAGTTTGTCTAGCCGCATTGCCTTCTCATGCCCGGGCAAGTAGATACAATAGGCCCTTAATATTTGGTGACCTGCAGATAAATTTTTCCCGTATTTCAAAAAGACACACACACAAATATATATATATATATATATATATATATATATATATATATATATATATATATATATATATATATATATATATATATATATATATATATATATATATATATATATATATATATATATATATATACACACTATATATATATATATTATTTATTTTTATTTAATAAAATGCATCAGCATAATGCATGCTGGGAGCATATATAGATATATAAGAAATATTTCCCAATATATAAATATAATAGTACCCTGTTTCCAATTAATTTTATATATATATATATATATATATACAGTTATAAATGATATATACCTGTATTATATATATCAACCAAAAATATTTACCTTTGTTTATTATCCTTCATCACCTTTGTTTAACATTTCACAAGTGAAGTTGACGAGTTGTTTATTCTTTAAAAACTTAAACAGTTAAAATGATTTACCTGTATGTTCTATATC
>CM063500.1:30934083-30936583 GCA_032207245.1 Pardosa pseudoannulata | reverse complement strand
AATATGTATACACTTCATGTACTTCAGAAATCCTACCATGCGGTATATAGCTTTTTAAAAGCAAGTAACAAATTTAAAAATTATAAAAATTTAACAGCCCACATGTAATCTTTCAGTTCCGATATTGCTGACTTTTTCGACTAATACCACTGAAGTGTCACTTTCAGTATTAAAAAATTTTGAGTACTCTATATTAATTTAACTCTCAATGATATTCGATTTTCCCAATCGTGACAGATACCAATACTTAAGTAAAAAAACCATATATCACCAGAAATACAAATAACGACATAAAATGTATATACATTTTATGTGCTTCTGAAATCCTACAACGTGATATATAGCTTATTAAAAAGCAAGCAACAAATTTAAAAATTATAAATATTCAACAGGCCAGAAGTCGCAAACTGTCAGTTAAGAGATTGCTGCCTTTGACGACTATTACTACCAAAGTGTCACTCGGAGTCAAAAAAATTGAGTACTCTATGTAACTTTAAATCTCAATGATATTTGATGTTCCCAATTGTCACAGATATCACTACTTAGGTAAAGAAAACAGTATATCATCAATAAGGACCTAAACATTGTATGCACTGCATGTACTTCTGAATCCTACAATGTTGTATACAGCTTATTAAAAAGCAATCAACACATTTAAAAATTATAACTATTTAACAGTCCCCAACCCACAACTTTCAGTTACGAGATAGCTGCCTTTATTATTTTTACATATATAAATTTAAATTTCACTGATATTTGATGTTCCAAATCATGACAGGTCGTACTACTTAAGTAAAGAAAACAATATAACATGAGAAATACAAATAACGATCTAAAAATATGTATAAACTTCATGTACTTCTGAAATCCTGCAATATTGTATATAGCTTATTAAAAAGCAAGCGACATATTTAAAAATTTTAAATATTTATATTTTAAATATTGAGTACTCTATATAAATTTTGAGTTACATTTATAAAGAGTACTCAAAAATATTCGATACTATTCGATGTTCCCAATCGTGACAGATGCCACTACCTAAGTAGAGAAAACAATATAACATGAGAAATACAAATAACGATTTAAAATATGTATACACTTCATGTACTTCAGAAATCCTACAATGCGGTATATAGCTTATTAAAAGCAAACAACAAATTTAAAAATTATAAAAATTTAACAGCCCAGATCCCGCAACCTTTCAGTTCCGATATTGTTGTTTTTTTCGACTAATACCACTAAAATGTCATTCTCAGTGTTAAACAATTTTGAGTACTCAATATAAATTTTTGAGTTAAATTTATATAGAGTACTCAATAATATTCGATAATATTCGATGTTCACAATCGTGCCAGATGCCACTACTTAAGTAAAGAAAGCAATATAACAGGAGAAATACAAATAACGACCTAAAAATATGTATAAACTTCATGTACTTCTGAAATCGTACGATAATGTATACAGCTTATTAAAAAACAAGCAACATATTTAAAAATTATAAATATTTAACAGACCAGAACCCTCAACCTTTCATTTTCGAGATTGCTGACTTTGATGACTAATACCACCAAAGTGTTACTCTCAGCATTAAACATTTTTGAGTACACTATATATACCTTTAAATCTCAATGATATTCGATGTTTCCAATCGCGACGGATGCCACTATTTAAATAAAGAAAATATAATACAAATATATTTTCTTTCTTTAAAATATAATTTACTTAATATCACCTATACCCATTATGAGCTATAATTCTGTACTTGAAATAGTTTATCAAAAGCAAGCAATATATTTAAAAATTATGAATATTTGAAAATATTTAATTTGATTGTTGCGATCTAAAATTTGCATATAATAGTATAAAATTTTCTCTATATTTAATTGACACTTAAATATTCTAATAATCTTGTCGCTATTACCCATCAAGACGGCTGTATTTCTGTACTTGAAATGGAAATTTTTATATATGAAAATTGTTTTATTGATTGAACTTAGTGAAACTAAAATTTTATGGATCTAATTAAATTGCTTTTATAATAATACTAAAGTTGAATATGCTTTGATGTCTATCTTGTAAATTTCAAAACATCAAACTAGAGATAAAAATTATAAATTTCTGCAAATTATTTCTTTACTTAAATAAGTTATTTATATTTTGTTTGATAGCTATAATTTAATATTTTATGGAAATATTAAATTGAATGTTGCGATCAAGAAATTCATACAAGAAATAATGGAAATTTACTCTTTCTTAAATTTCCATCATTTTAATTTTACTTTTCATTAGGTTTACCTATGTTAAATCATCAAATTATTATTATTATTATTTCGCTACTTCATTTATTTTTATGCATTTATTATATATATATATATATATATATATATATATATATATATATATATATATATATATATATATATATATATATATATATATTTCATACATACATACATACATTATATATATATATATATATAATATATATATATATATATAT
>CM063500.1:30874083-30929083 GCA_032207245.1 Pardosa pseudoannulata | reverse complement strand
GTTGTGAACAAAGTTTCTGAGATGTTTTACCAGAAAGAAATCGTTCGAATTTCTCGGATTTTCATTGTTTTTTCGCAGTTGTAACAAAATCAGCGGTAGAATTGGTAATCTGAACTGTTACACACGTGAAAAGATATCTGCTAAAATATTCTGATTTCAACGAGAATAATAAAAATGAGGCAGTTCTATGGCGATTATCTGAGAGAGAGTATCCATTGAAATTTTGTCCACATCTGTTACAAAATATATATCTATTGTAATTTGGAAAACAATCTCTCATTGCTCATTATCAGCTTAACATTTTTTGGATTTTTCGTTGAAATGAAAAGAGTTTATAAGCAATTAATATATAAAAATTCCTTCCTTCCTGCATAATCCTTCCTCGAAAATATTCAATTCCTACATATGCTGATATTAACTTTTAATCGTAAGCACAGTTTTCGGTTTCCGGGAGCATTCCAGAGAAAAAAAAAGTCAAATGATTCTACTTTATTATTAGTGATTTGATTTAACGCATCATTGGCTATAAAGTCTGAAGCTTCCACATCCTGAACTAACTTAAACGTATTAAATGGAAGTGCTAAAGGGGCAGTATTAGGAAATTCCTGCTTACAAATCTAAAAGCCATATATTTTACTGAATCATATAATTTAATGTCTTTATAGTTTTTATTTGTTTTCAAGATTTCAGATAGTCATAGTGCTATTACTACCTTTCTGTTAAAAAAAGTTTGTTTAGTTGGAAACACTTACCTTAAGGGAGTTCTCCCTGTAAGCAATTCGATAGTATAAACTGTTTTTATAGATATATACCACGTGGTGGTGGTATATGACTGCGATTCGCAGGTTTGGCCATGGATTAATTCCACAGACCTTTTGTATAACAATAACACGTGTGCATTGGTACATTTCACACGGAATTGTATAGGGATCAAATGTTTTGCTTGTAAATTTAGTTATTCAGTTAAATATCGATAGATAAAAAATTATGTCATTCTTTAACCAACTTTTCGTATTTTATATTGAAATATATATAAACAATATATATATATATATATATATATATATATATATATATATATATATATATATATATATATATATATATATATATATATATATATATATATATATATATATATATATATATATATATATATATATATATATATATATATATATATATATATATATATATATATATATATATATATATATATATTATATATATATATATATATATATATATATATATATATATATATATATATATATATATATATAATATATATATATATATATATATATATATATAATATATATATATATATATAAAAAGTTAATTTTAAATCTAAAATGATTTTTTTAGTCAACCTTTCCGTTCTGTGGTTCCACATAGACTGATGTAAAAACTAGTTTTTATTTGTCTAAATTTTTCATGAATCTCTTTAGTAGATAAGAACATTAACCTGTATATACCGTTATTTTTGTACCTACAAACAAACCACGGTGTTACACTAATTTGTACTATACGTGACCAGATCTCAAATATCAGTCGTCAGAAAATGTACTAGTACATGTCCTGTGTTTATAGTATCAATCGTCAGAAAACATACTAGTACGTGTTCCACACTCAAGTATCAATCGTTAGAAAATGTACTAGTACCTGTCCCGCATACCATATGCTAAGACAACAGTCGTTTCATATACCAGGAAATGTGGAGACAACACTACGCAGATATAAATTATCTTATCTCAGAAAAAAAACTAAGCAGTTGCTTAAGATTAAGTTATAACTGTAATAATCGAGAATTTATCCTACATTAATTAAAGAAATTCATTTTTAAATGTTACATTATCTGGTGATTTTAAAAGCTTTAAGAGAATAAAAATGATTACCTATCTTAGCAACTAATCGTTTAGATCTATATTTCATGCTAATTTATAAATAGTGATGATACAAGTATTAAATTGCATAAACTAAAGGAACAAATTATTTCTATTACAAAAAGAATATGAATGAAATTAGAGACGATAATCTAACAATTACGATAATAACAAAGTTTTCTGTCTTTAGTGACTAAGTTACACGTTTCATTGTATTCCTTCAAAATGTCATTTTTTTCGCTTTTATCTAGCACGTATGCAAAAGATAATACAAAAATATTAATAAAATACATAACAATTCACCTAATGGAAGTTCCTTGGAATAATCGTGAAATATTCAATATTTTATTGTAAAGAAGCTTTAAAAGAATCTATAAATTTTATGGTCTAGAGTGAAGTTAAATATTTTTATGACAAGGATGTGTCAGAGAATAGAACATATTTTCCTATCATAAATGAAACTTTTTTTTCCGGGTAAAGAAAACGCGAAAATTCAAGAATTCCTTTAATACAAATATTTATGCTATCGAAACTTTAAAAATCTGAACGAAATTTAAAGATTATATTTCTTCTTTTAGTGTTATATTTTTATACTTATACTTTTTACATATTTGACTGAACAATATTATTTTATGATTTTCAACTATGTATAGATGGATATTTCATATTGATGATTTATACATAGTGAGTCTAAAATATTTTATAAATATAAGAAGAATGGATGGTAGTAACTATCCAGTCTATCATTAAGTTTAATGGAACTAACAGTTAAATTCCACTGTCAGAAAAAATTAATAGCAAAATAAGAATTCTAAAGTTAATTTATATTAGTAAACATGAGCGAATAGTACTAAAAGTTGCAGAGTCTCATTTTTCAGAGGAAACTCAAGGCAAAAGTTTCTTGTAGCTGTCAAGCACTTGTTAACACAGGCTAATGTTCTAACCCATTACCAATAACAAATATTGGTATGTGAAGACAGATAGGGATGGAAGTATTGAAACACGTAAGTTTTTGTCCACTCCCTTAGGCAACCAATATCATGACTATGCAGACACTACCAAGGGAGCCATAAAATGTACACAGTTAAAAAGAGAAAATTCATTTTGTGATATAAAAATAATCCTTAAAATAGAATACAATCAAACAAAATAAACTTCATTATGTAGTGTAGTTTTAATAATTTGGCAAGATATAAGAGCCAACCACTTGATCACCCAGAATCCCTGTTCAGATGTTCATTGCAAACATCTGCAAAATTTTATTGCAATTGGTTTTCTGAAATCATCAGAGATGGATTACCGTATACCCTTACTGTCAGTCCAGACATGTTGATTTCAGAGATTGAAAATACTTATCTGATGAAACCGGATTACTTTTTACGTTTATCGTCAGTCTAAAGGTGTTGATTGCAGGGATTAAAAATACTTATCTGTTGAAACCTGCTTTACCACTGAATATATAAGAGCCAACCACTTGATCACCCAGAATCCTTGATCAGATGTTCATTGCAAACTTCTGCAAACTTTTAACTCAATTAGTTTTGAGAAGTCATCAGAGATGGATTACCTTTTATATTTACCGTCAATCCAAAGGTGTTGATTGCAGAGATTAAAATACTTATCTGTGAAATCTGCTTTATCACTGAATAAAACTAATGCAGAAAATTATGGATCTTTAAAGCGAAGGGTATACAGAAAATGTTTCTATAAGAGGTTTTTTTTTCCAATTTAAATCTCAAAACTAATTCATAAATTCTTTTCTATTGCAGTATACAGCAATCTTTATAGGAGGGTTATAATCCTTATATTAAGCCCGTAGGGAAGCCAATAGCTACTCCTTATTTCGAGAAAGTATTTCACAATCTGCTCAATGGTTGTAAAGAATTTTAGGTTAATATTTCACATTTTACATAGAGGTCCAAGTGTCCGTAGTGTAAAATGTATATGTATATATTGCCGCATAAAGAAGCTCACCCAACTAGCTCAGTGGCCGAATGGTCAAAGCACGCAATCCCGACCCGGAGATTGTGGGTTCGATGCTTGACATGGCAGTTTATCCAAAGTACGGACTATTAATCTAAAAATGTTATTTATTGTTTCCTTATGTTCTTGAATATTCTAGATCTTTCTTTAATATGTAAATTAGTTATTTCTCGAATATTCTGTTCGGGTATAAAAGCTGATACCCACTAGTTGTAGGCAACTTCTCGGTCTTGTGAAGTTGCTAGTTGCTACTTAACTTCAATAAATTCTTCTGTTACGATAAACGGTGTGTTTATTCGAATCTTCGTGACAAATGTGGTGGAGGCGCCGGGTAACGATTTCGCCATTGTGGATAATTCTGACAGTGTTCGCAGAAGTCTCCGTTTAAGAGGATTACCTCCGGAATTCGGCCTTTACAACCCAGAAAAAAGAAAGAAGCAGATAATGCCCGAAGATACAAAGCCAGTCTTGGTAACTCCTACCTGCTCGCCTGTAAGGAAATCCTCAACCTTCCGTGGGGAGCCTGGAGACGACCCTCGGAAATGGCTTGCGGAATACGATCGGGCAGACAAGTTCAACAATTGGGATGAAATGATGTGTCTCGCAAATGTCTATTTTTTCCTAGACGATACGGCCAAGCAATGGTACCTAAATAATGAAGATATCTTGGACTCCTGGGACGCATTCAAAAAGGGTTTAAATGAACTTTTGGGCGATCGCCACAGGTGCACTAAAAAGGCCGAAGAACAACTGAAATGTAGGGCTCAAAGGGCCGGAGAGAGTACACAGTCCTACATTCAGAGTGTATTAGGGATTTGTCAAGAAGGCAATCCTTCAATGTCCGACGACGAGAAAGTGTCTCACTTAATGAAAGGCGTTGCCGAACATATGTACCAAGTGCTCCTAATGAAAGATGTGAAGACTACGGCTGACTTCATCAAGTGGTGTAACTACATTGAAGACATGAGGCAAAAAAGAATTGGCCGAAAATTTGAGCGACTACCAAACGTCGTACCAGTTGCAGCCATGGAGGACGAGACCGATTTAGTATCTCTTATCCGTAGAATTGTACGCGAAGAGATTAATCGAGTAGTAAATCAAGTCGACGAGTTGCCGGACCCCTATTCCCAGCCGCTACAGACCGTCATCCAAGACGAAGTCGAAAAAGCTTTGGCGCCAGTGGTCGCAAAGTCTGCAGACGCCCAACGACGTCCCACGTATGCAGCCGCTGTAACGAGGAAAGCCAGAAGTCCTGTCCAGAGATCAGTACCCCAGCGCAGGAAAACGGACCTATGGAGAACGACCGACAAAAGGCCAGTGTGTTTTCACTGTGGACGCCCTGTACACGTCGTACGCTATTGCCGTGAGAGGAAGGCCGTTTTTGACAATTATCGAGCCCGCCGACAGAACTTCGATGACATTGAAGATGAGTTTCGCCGACCAAGCTTCGAACGCCGTTCGTTTCCTTGTCCTACTAGAGGCCGATCACCAACCCGTCGTTCCCGATCACCGTCACCATATCGTCGATCAGGTTAATCTCCAAGCTGTAGAAACGAGGAAAAATAAGCACAGCGACCTTTCGAGGAGGTGAGGCCGCATGTAATGAAAATCCTCCATCGGCCGCAAGGATGACGGGTAACCACCTCGATGTTCTGGTAGATAATCAGCCGATCCGTGCTCTAGTAGATTCTGGAGCCTCCTTTTCTGTCGTCTCTGATAAGTTTCGTCGATCCTTAAAGAAAGTTATGTTCGCTGAAAACCAAGAACACTATGTTGAAAGTCGCTAATGGTAATTTTGTTAGGCCACTGGGAAAATGTGTTCTGCGTGTCGTTATAAATAGACGAGAGATGCCTGTTGAATTCATCGTCCTACAGCATTGTAGTCACGACGTAATCCTCGGATGGGACTTTTTGGAAGCTTCTCAAGCTGTGATAGACTGTAGCAGAAGTGAACTGTTGATAGAAGATACTGGCCAAGAAACCAAGGCACTAGACGCGTGGAAGGTGTATGCCACGAAGGACTACAAGCTTAAGCCACGCTCAATGACAAGAATAGCAGTATCAGGACTAGATATCGGAAGAAACATAAGCGTAATCGTGGATGGCAATAGACACTTGCTGCTCGAAAGAAACCTTGCTATACCATCTATGGTATCCTCATACCATAATGGACGAAGTCAGATTTGGATTACTAACCTGCAAGCCAAAGATAGAGTCATTCCTAAAGGAATGTACGTAGGCGAAGCTGAGCTCCTGGATGAAGGGCACATATGCGAGATTGCGGAAACAACAAAAAGTACGAGTACTCTGCAGAAGCCGACGAATTCCAATATAGATTATACCAAGATGATATCCCCTGAGTTGAGCAGCGAAAGAAAACGCAAATTAGTCGAGCTCCTACAAGCCTTTCCGGGAATCTTTACAAAAGCTAACAGGTCGACAGCCGCAAAGACAAATGTGAAACACAGAATAGATACGGGTGACCATGCTCCAATCTACCAAAGTGATTACCGAGTTTCACCGACTGAAAGAAGCATAATTAGAGAAGAGGTTCAGAAAATGCTTGACCAAGGTATTGTCCAGCCATCTGAGAGTCCATGGTCATCTCCTGTGGTACTGATAAGAAAAAAAGATGGTAGGTGGCGTTTTTGCGTGGACTAGCGCAAACTGAATAGAATAACGAAGAAGGATGTTTATCCTTTGCCCCGTATTGACGATACTCTAGACTGTTTAAAAGGCGCCAAGTTCTTTTCTTCCATGGATCTCCGATCTGGTTACTGGCAGATAGAAGTGGTTGAAGCGGATCGTGAAAAGACTGACTTTATTACTCCAGAATGTTTTATACGAATTTAAAGTCATGCCGTTTGGACTTTGCAATGCACCTGCAACTTTTGAAAGAATGATGGATAATTTGCTACGCCATCTTAAATGGACTATGTGCCTATGTTACTTGGACGACATAGTAGTTTTCTCAGAAAGTTACGAAGACCACCTTATCCGATTAAGGACAGTTCTGAAATGCATTCAAGAAGCTGGACTCATACTTAACCCCAAGAAGTGCCTTTTTGCTGCTAAAGAAGTAAAAATCCCAGGCCATCTCGTATCCAGTAGCGGTGTCCGTCCAGATCCTGACAAAGTGAAAGCCGTGACCAATTTCCCTACTCCACAGAACTTACATGACGTACGAAGCTTTCTTGGGCTTTGCTCCTACTTCAGAAGGTTCATTAAAGGCTTTTGCTATCTTGCCGAGCCCCTTCAGGTGCTGTTGAAAGGCGATGCGAAATTTCATTGGGGTTCTAAAGAGGTAGAGGCTTTTGACAACCTGAAGAAAGCGCTTACATCTGATCCAGTATTGGGGATATTCGACGAAAGATGTCCTACAGAAATTCATACAGACGCCAGCGGATATGGTATTGGAGCAGTTCTGGTTCAAATTCAGAATGAAGTCGAGAAGGTCATAGCCTACGCCTCTAGGACCCTGACAAAGGCCGAAAAAAATTATTCTACTACAGAACGGGAATGCCTTGCTGTCGTATGGGCTATCAATAAGTTTCGGCCATACCTGTTTGGAAGACATTTTACGGTTGTAACAGATCACCATTCATCTGCTGGCTTATGAATCTGAAGGATCCCTCAGGCCGACTGGCAAGGTGGGCTTCGACTCCAAGAACATAATTTTTCAGTAAAATACAAAGCGGGTAGGAAGCATAACGATGCCGAGGCTCTTTCGAGGAATCCAGTAGACGAAGAGACTGAGACGCAAGATCAATTTTTAGCAGTAACCACGAGTATAAACCTCGCTGTCGAACAGAAGAATGATCCAGACATAGCAAAAATGATCCTTCCGAAGATAGTCTTATCCACCGAAAGGCAATTTGAGTTAATTGATGGAGTCTTATGCAGAAAGAATTTCGATCCAGCTGGAAAGACATGGTTGCCCGTCTTTCCCAAACATCTACGTGCAGACATACTTAAACATTTTTCCGACGCGCCTACTGCAGAGCATCTTGGCTTTGCGAAAACGTGCGACAGGATTCGGAAAAGATTTTATTGGCCGGGAATGTACCGAAATGTTGTTAGATATTTCATGCATTGCCGAGAAGGTCAATGGAAAAAATCCGTTCCACAACGGCCACCTGGACGCCTGGTTTCTATCCCTCCTGTTGTCGCACCATTTCATCGAATCGGGATAGATCTGCTTGGGAGATTTCCTAAATCTGTAGATGGTAATTAATGGATCGCAGTCTGCACCGATTATTGTACACGCTATGCAATAACTAAAGCTTTACCAACTGCGGAAGCCGAAGAAGTAGCCAAGTTCCTGCTCAAAGAGATTCTTCTAAAACATGGAGCTACTCGAGTCATTATTACAGATCGTGGTGCTGTTTTTCAATCCAGACTTGTTTCCGCTCTCGTCGATATGTGTAATATCGATCATCGCATGACGACGGCCTATCATCCCCAGACAAATGGTTTGACGGAGCGCCTTAACAAAACTCTAGCCGATATGCTGTCCATGTATGTTAACACCGAACAGAAAAACTGGGACGAAATTCTACCATTTGTGACGTTCGCCCATAACACTGCCAAGCAGGAGACAACATTATTCACACCGTTTTACCTAGTCCATGGACGTGAAGCCGAAACGACGCTGGATACGATGTTTCCATTCTGCCCCGATGATGTAAATAACGATTACAAGAGGTATTTTGGTGCCTATCAAGTTTTGCGCCGTCTATCCGACGTTACCTATGAAGTGCAAGATTTCGATCCTGCCTCCCGAAAAGGAAAACCAAAAGACGTTGTCCATGTTTTACGTATAAAGCCATACCATGATAATCTGACGAAGCAGACCGAAAGTGAAGATAGACGAAATCCAGGTGTCGTTCTTTCGGAAGAGAAGTCAAAAGAAATTTACAAGGAAACTGTGACACGCTCCAGATCTAAATAGCAGCGAGACGCTGTCTTTTTGAGATAGGGGCAAATCCGCATAAAGAAGTTTAGCAAGCGAGCTCAGTGGACGAATGGTCAAAGCACGCAATCCAGACCCGAAGATTGTGGGTGCGATGCTTGCCATGGCAGTTTATCCAAAGTACGGATTTTTAATTTAAAAATGTTACTTATTGTTTCCTTATGTTCTTGAACATTCTAGATCTTTCTTTAATATGTAAATTAGTTATTCTGTTCGGGTATAAAAGCTGATACCCACTAGTTGTAGGCAATTTCTCGATCTTGTAGTTGCTACTTAGCTTCAATAAATTCTTCTGTTACGTTAAACGGTGTGTTTATTCGAATCTTCGTGACAATATATATTTATATATTCATATATACACACACACACACACATATATATATATATATATATATATATATATATATATATATATATATATATATATATATATATATATACATACATATAATATATATATTTTTTTAAGTATGAACTTCATAAATTTGAAATTAAATTTTACTTTACTTTCTATTTTAATAAGGTTAAATTCACTGTGAATGGATTTACAGATAATTTTTTTAATAGCTTTTATTCGTTCTATGTGTTATTTTTACAGAATTATTAAGACAGATTCTAATTATTAAAATCGGGAATATTTCGTTACTTGAGCTGTAAATATAATAAAAGCAATAGGATACTATTAAAATATCAATTTTATCTGAAACAGTTTAAAAAATAATATACATTAAATCTTTTTTTTTACTTACATATACGCAAACAATAAAAGTATTATTTAATTTGATTTTCGTAAAACTTTATTTTTTAATTCATTTTTTTCTATTACTGTCATTTATTTGAGTTTTATAGAGGGTCGGAGTTTATATGCTTATTCTAATAATCACATTATATACCAACTTTATGCGTTATGCTAACAGATATTTTATTTATAGCTTATATACAGATTATATTTTAACATATACATATCTCTTTATAATTGGAGAATAAAAATTGATTATTCGTAAAACGATATTCGATTATGTTTACTTAATATATTTTAAACTGTTAATAATTATTTGTACGCTCAAGTATGATATCGTATCTGTAAATATCTATTAAAATATTTATAATGCAAGATTAAGTAATTTTATTTATTAATGAACCTTCCAGTTCTGTGGTTTCCATCGACTGTTGTAAAAGCTAGTTTTTATTTGTCTAAATTTTTCGAGAATTTATGTAGTAGACAAGAACATTCGGCTTCGTTTTCCTGTATATACCATTATTTTTGTACCCACAAACAAACCATTTTGTTACAATATCTACTAGTATTACCCGAGTTCAAGTATCAATCGTCAGAAAACGTACTAGTATGTGTCTCGCATACAATGCGATAAAACAACAATCGTTTCATATACCAAGAAATGTGGAGACAATGTTACGCAGATATAAATTTTCTTCTAGCAGAAAGATCTAAGCAGTTGCTAAATTATTAATTGTAATAATCGATGATTTATCCTACATAAATTAAAGAAATATATTTTTAATTATTACATTATCTGATGATTATAAAATATTTACGGGAATGAAATTAATTACCTATCTTAGAAACTAATATGTTTTACATTTTATATCTATATTCGATGCTGATATATAAATAGTGATGATACAAGTATTAATTTACATAAACTAATGAAACTAATTATTTCTATTACAAAAAATATGAATAAATTAGAGTATCGAAAATATAACGTCTACAATAATAACAAAGTTTTCTCTCTTTGGTGACTAAGTTATACGTTTCATTGTTTTTATTCAAAATGTCATTATCTTCGCTTTTATCTAGCACGTATGCAAAAGATAATACAAAAATATTAATAAAATACATAACAATTCACCTAATGGAAGTTTCTTCTGATAATCGTGAAATATTCAATATTTTATTGTAAGGAAGCTTTAAAAGAATCTATAAATTTTATGGTCTAGAGTGAAGTTAAATATTTTTATGACAAGGTTGTGTCACAGAATAGAACATATTTTCCTATCATAACTGGAACCTTTTTTCCCGGGAAAAGAATACGAGAAAATTCAAGAATTCTTTTAATACAAATATTTATGCTATCGAAACTTAAAAAATCCAAACGAAATTTAAAGATTATATTTCTTTTTTTAGTGCTATATTTTGATATTTTAACTTTTTACATTTTGTACTAAACTTTGCTATTTTAATGATTTTCAACTATGTATAGATGGATATTTCATATTGATGATTTATATATAGTGAGTCTAAAATATTTTATTAAAATAAGAAGAATGGATGGTATTAACTATCCAGTCGAGCATTAAGTTTGATGGAACTAACAGTTAAATTCCACTGTGAGAAAAAAATAATAGCAAGATAAGTATTCTAATGTAAATTTATATTAGTAAATATGAACGAATGATACTAAAAGTTGCAGAGTCTCATTTTCAGGGACATTCTCATGGCAAAAGTTCCTTGTAGCTGTCAAGCACTTGTTAACACAGGCTAAAGCTCTAACACATGACCATTAACAAATATTGGTAGGTGAACATAGATAAGAATGGAGGTATTGAAAAGCGTAAGTTTTTGTCCACTCCCTTAGGCAACCAATATCATGACTACGCAGAGACTACCAAGTAAGCCATAAAATGTGCACAGTTAAGAACAGAAAATTAACTTTGTGATATCCAAATCATACTTAAAACAGAATACAATTAAGGAAAAGGAACTTCATTATGTTGGGAAGTTTTAATAACTTGTCAAGATATTAGAGCCAACCACTTGATCACCCCAAACACTTGTCCAGATGTTTATTGCAAATATCTGCAAAATTTTATTGCAATTGGTTTTCAGAAGTCATCAGAGATGGATTACTGTGTATGTTTACCGTCAGTCTAAAGGTGTTGATTGCAGAGATTGAAAATACTTGTCTGTTGAAATCGGAGTACCGTGTACATTTACCGTCAGTTCAAAGGTGTTGATTGCAGCGATTGGAAATACCTATCTGTTAAAATACTTATCTATTGAAACCGTATTACCGTGTATATTTACCGTCAGTCCAAAGAAGTTGATTGCAGAGATAGAAAATACTTATCTATTGAAACGAGATTACCGTCAGTCTAAAGGTGTTGACTGCAGAGATTGAAAGTACTTATCTGTTGAAACCGGATTATCGTGTACGTTTACCGTCAGTCCAAAGGTATTGACTGCAGAGATTCAAAATACTTTTCCGTTGAAACTGGATTACCGTGTACGTTTACAATCCGTCCGAAGCTGTTGATTGCAGAGATTGAAAATACTTATCTGTTGAAACCTGCGTTATCACTGAATAAAATTAATACAGAAAATAATGGATCTTTAATCCAAAGGACAAATAGAATTTTTTTCTATAAGACGGACCACGTTTAGAACCACTTTGAATTTCCACTTTAAATCTCAAAACTAATACATAAATTCTTATGTATTGCAATATTCAGCAATCGTTATACGAGGCTTATAACTCTTACATCACTCCCTTCGAGAAGCCAATAGTTACTCCTCATTTCGAGAAAATATTGCACAATCTGCTCAACCGTTGTATTAAAATGTATGTAAATACTGCACATTTTACATAGAGGTGCAAATGTTCATAGTGTAAAATACGTCACACCATTTTCTAAAAATTACCTTTATCATAATCCGATCATGTATTTGTAAAAAAGATCTTTTGTTGTTATTTAGAGAACTAGCTCGTTTATTTCTGGCGTCTGTGATATTCGAGAATGTTTTGCATTAAAATTTGAGCCATAAAAACACATATATCCTGCAGTTTGATGATATGGCAAACGGAAAAGATATGTGAAAAATTTTGTAGCAAACCGCTGCTCGTAAAATCTTTGTTCTCCTCATTGAAACATTTTTCCTTTTCTGTATGTGAACTAAATAGCTGCTAATTTTTCATATGTTTACCCCCGGTGTTGTTTCCTCGAAATACGCGGATGTGTTTATCAAGCATTTTTGTGCTGTTTTTAAATGACGGCTTTCATATGTTTGAGTTTTAACGAAACTGGCTAATAGAAAGGATTGTTTTTCTTCTCACTGTAACTAAGCATAGGGTAAATTAGTCTTTCTTAGGCGATATGGTCATATTGTAGTATTACATAACCTATTCAAGAATATCAAGTATACGTAGATACAAAATGATATCACATTCAATAATCTGTTTATGCTCGAAGCTTGGTGATTTCAAACATTTTTTTTTACCTCTGGAACATTATCGTATGTTTCATGACAATTCCTGCTCCTTCAAGCAACAGTATCAACCAGTGCCCATATATTGAGTAGAGACAATGCATTTTATTCCAAAATATGTACTTTAGTACTTTTAAAGTATGTTTTTAATATTAAATAAAGGAAGTTTTCTTTAGAATAATTACAAGATTTTTATGTGATCAAAGAATTTTCCCTACATTTCCAAAAGAAAATATATTCTTTGATTCCGTTTAATTCGTTTTTAAATATATATTTTGACCTTTAGTTTCCCTTTGTGTTTCTAAAACGTTATCCAGTATCCGTATGTGTTCTAAACATAATCCCTGTTTACTCACTGCATTAGTCTAGGTTATTTCGATCGTACTCTTTAAATAAAATACATTAGGTGTCTTTACAAATGAGAAACAAATAATCACAAGCATGTCAATTATTGATGTAATAACAATTGCACCGAAATTTAGATAAAATAATTTTAACATTACGCAAATATGCTTGCTTTTTATATTACAGATACAACTTTTCTCTACGAAATAATTCATTCTTTCACTGAAGCATACTTATTTTCCAGTATAAGTTTAATAAATGGCAACGATAAAATTAATAAACGCTATTTAACTATTAATTAGGGTATTTTCTATTAATAAAGACTTAACAAGCGCTAATTTTATTAAGACCTGCGCTAATTAAATATCAGCCTTTGTGAAATAAGTAAACTGATTAATATTCCAAAGAATAAATACTTATATGATTAACACTAATAATTAATATACAAAGTTTTCGATTAATTTTTCTTTATGCAAAAATCGTTTTTCCTTTTATTTGCTTATTTGGGATATACATCAAAAGGTAAATTCCAGAGAGAGTTGAACTAAGATTAATTTTATGTAATAAGGGGTGTTTTCTTTCATGGATCAAACGGCTTATTAGCATGAAATTATATAGCAGTAGGGTGCAACATTTATTTTTTTAAATTTATTATTGACTAGATTATTATAAGCATATCTCTAAATTTTCTCAAAATATTACCTATTTAGTAGCATGAAGTATATATTTCCAATCTCTACTCTGTAAGAGGATATATCATTTTTTACAATTAGATCTAACATATAAAATTTACATCATATACATCTATAAAATGTATATCACATTTACATCTATAAAATGAAAATTAAAATAAAGTCCGTTAATAAATATTTAAAACTGTGTAATCGGTTCTAAGGAATTTAGAGAATCAACATTCCATTAATTTTAAGGATGTATTCTAAATCTTTCATTGCTACCATATAGCCTGTCATATGACGGGAATGTAAAATTTTTAATTTTCCAGTATTGTAAAGTACCATATTTGGCTGGTAAACAAATGGTTTGCTTTTTGGCTGAGAGTTATTTGGTACAAGCTTAATCATTTGTTTATCTTCATACTCCTGTAAAGTTTCCCGATACTGTGATTGCAGTTTAGAATTTCGTTGAATTCATTTAGTGAAATCGTGTGGTTATGTATAAAAAACACACAAACGAACAAACGTCTTAATTTTCAAAGCTATATTACTTAAAAGATAATTATTAATTAGTGTCTGAAATAGACCCATAGATTTTTATGAAAAGAATTTGTTACTAATAATAGTAATATAATTTTCATTGCAATAACAAATAATGGATGATTGGATTTAAAATGTACCTAATCTTTATTATTTAAGCCACATATAAAAAATTATTTTAGTAATAAAGTTCAGTTATAAAACGTATGAAAATAATGCAGAGTATATTTAAATAATTTAAAATAAGAAATGATTAAATGAGATGGTTAAAAGAATAATGTCATAATAGTAGAAAAAAAAATTATTTTTACCTATTTATTATATGATAAACTTAATCGCCCGCTCTTAGCCGGGGAAAATTGGCTTGATAAAATGACACTAAATGCACAAAACGGATGAAGGGATGGAATTCGAACTTTTAAAAGACTTATATTTTGCTAACTCAAACTCATCAAGAATCCTATATGGATGTCTCTATCCATTCCAGGTCCATGGCTTCATAAACTTGAGGACAGACAGACAGATAAATTAGTATTATTAAATAGGGAATGTTACAAAATTCATGTTTTTAATATTTATTATAAAGAATATAGATTTGTGTTAAATTCTAAACCAAATTGTATGCTTTATTTGTTTCTCCAAACAGTTCGATTCTTTCAATGCTTTATGGAAATACACTGACGAAATGTATACTAGAGGATGAAATCAAATGGACAACTGATTTATTTCTTATTTCTGTCACTTTTGTTTTCCTTTTTCGTCCCTCTTAGATACTATGTTAAGATAAAAAAAAGAGACTTTTTATTTACAATCATAAAAAAGGTCATCCGAGAAATACTCAAGTACGAGATTCTGAAAGCTTTCGATTGCTCAATCTCACTTATAAAGGGTATGAAACAGAAAATGCAACTAGTAGTAATGTAAACACAAATAAATGACATTCTTTTCGTTTTCACTCTTTTTATATTTGTTATACAGTTCAATGTATGTTTGAGACAATCAATGTCCGAATTACGTGTATACAATTCTTTTTGTGCAGTTTTTAAATGACGGCTTTCATATATTTGATGTTTAACGAAACTGAATAATTAGTATTATGTTTTTCTTATCACTGGAAGTGAGCATAAGGTAAATAAATATTAGTCTTTCTTAGGTAGTATGGTGACATAATCGTATTACATCTATGCAAAAATATCAAATATACGTAGATACAAGATGATATCACAGGTAAAAATGTGATTATGCTGATATAACTCAAATATTGTATAGTATTTGAGTATTTTTAGTATATATATATATTGTATGCTATAACTCAAATATTGTATAGTATAATATAATATAAAATTTATATAGAATGAAATGTAGATATATTTATCCAGAAAAATTAAATGAAATTCTGAGAATATAATGTTCTTTTTACCTATATATTATATGATAAACTTAATCGCCCGCTCTTAACCAGGGAAAATAGAGCTTGGTGTAATGGCATTAAATGCTCCAAAAGGAGGAAGGGTTGGGTTTCAAACTTTTTAAAGACTAGTTTTGAATTTTGCTAACCCTAACTCATCAAGAAGCCAATATGAATGCCTGTATCCATTCCAGGTCCAAATGGTTCATAAATTCGGAGACAGTCGGACAGATAACTTAGTCTATTATTATATAGGGGATTTTGAAAAATTCATGTTAGTAATATTTAATATAAAGGACATACTTTTGTTTCAAATCTAATCCAAATTACACTCGGTATTTGTTTCTCAAACTAGTTCAATTCTTCGAATTCTTTATGGAATTACACTGACGAAAAGTATACCAGAGGATGAAATCAGAATGGACATCTGATTTATTTTTTCTTTCTTTCTCTTTTTCCATTTTCGTCCCTCTAAGATACTATGTTAAGATAAAAAAAGAGACTTTTTATTTACAATCATAAAACAGGTGATCCGAGAAATTCTCAAGTACGAGATTCTGAAAGCTTTCGATTGCTCAATCTCACTTATAAAGGGTATGAAACAGAAAATGCAACTAGTAGTAATGTAAACACAAATAAATGACATTCTTTTCGTTTTCACTCTTTTTATATTTGTTATACAGTTCAATGTATGTTTGAGACAATCAATGTCCGAATTACGTGTATACAATTCTTTTTGTGCAGTTTTTAAATGACGGCTTTCATATATTTGATGTTTAACGAAACTGAATAATTAGTATTATGTTTTTCTTATCACTGGAAGTGAGCATAAGGTAAATAAATATTAGTCTTTCTTAGGTAGTATGGTGACATAATCGTATTACATCTATGCAAAAATATCAAATATACGTAGATACAAGATGATATCACAGGTAAAAATGTGATTATGCTCAAATAACTCAAATATTTTTTAGTATTTGAGTATTTGAGTATTTATATTGTATGCTATAACTCAAATATTTTATAGTATAATATAATATAAAACTTTGTACAGAATGAAATGTAAATATATTTACCCAAGAAAAATTAAATAAAATTCTGAGAAAATAATGTTATTTTTACCTATATATTATATGATAAACTTAATCGCCCGCTCTTAACTGGGAAAATAGGTATTGATATGATGACATTAAATGCTCGAAAAGGAGGAAGAGTTGGGTTTCGAACTTTTTAAAGACTCGTTTTGAATTTTGCTAACCCTAACTCATCAAGAATGAAATATGGATGCCTGTAATCCATTCCAGGACCAACCGCTTCATAAATTCGAGGACAGACGGACAGATAACTTAGTCTATTATTATATAGGGGATTTTGCAAAATTCATGTTAGTAATATTTAATATAAAGGTCATACATTTGTTTCAAATCTAACCTAAATTACACGCGGTATTTGTTTCTCTAACTAGGTCGATTCTTCGAATTCTTTATGGAATTACACTGACGAAATGTATACCAGAGGATGAAATCAGAATGGACAGCTGATTTATTTCTTCTTTCTTTCATTTTTTTCCCTTTTCCTCCATCTAAGATACTATGTTAAGATAAAAAAGAGACTTTTTATTTACAATCATAAAACAGGTCATCCGAGAAATCCTCAAGTACGAGATTCTGAAAGCTTTCGATTGCTCAATCTCGCCTATAAAGGGTATGAAACAGAAAATGCAACTTGTAGTAATACAAAGACAAATGAAAGACATTCTTTTCGTTTTCACTATTTTTATATTTGTTATACAGTTCAATGTATGTTTGAGACAATCAATGTCCGAATTACGTGTATACAATTCTTTTTGTGCAGTTTTTAAATGACGGCTTTCATATATTTGATGTTTAACGAAACTGGTAAATTAGTAGTATTGTTTTTTCTTCTCACTGGAAGTGAGCATAAGGTAAATAAATATTAGTCTTTCTTAGGTAGTATGGTGACATAATCGTATTACATCTATGCAAAAATATCAAATATACGTAGATACAAGATGATATCACAGGTAAAAATGTGATTATGCTCAAATAACTCAAATATTTTTTAGTATTTGAGTATTTGAGTATTTATATTGTATGCTATAACTCAAATATTTTATAGTATAATATAATATAAAACTTTGTACAGAATGAAATGTAAATATATTTACCCAAGAAAAATTAAATAAAATTCTGAGAAAATAATGTTATTTTTACCTATATATTATATGATAAACTTAATCGCCCGCTCTTAACCAGGGAAAATAGAGCTTGGTGTAATGGCATTAAATGCTCCAAAAGGAGGAAGGGTTGGGTTTCAAACTTTTTAAAGACTAGTTTTGAATTTTGCTAAACCTAACTCATCAAGAATTCAATATGGATGCCTCTATTCCAGGTCTGATCGCTTCATAAATTCGAGGACAGAGGGACAGATAACTTAGTCTATTATTATATAGGGGATATTACAAAATTCCTGTTTGTATTATTTAATATAAAGGACATAATTCTGTTTTAAATCTAACCCAAATTACACACTGTATTTGATTCTATTTTTGGATTCTTTCAATTCTTTATGGAATTACACTGACGAAAAGTATACCAGAGGATGAAATCAGAATGGACATCTGATTTATTTTTTCTTTCTTTCTCTTTTTCCATTTTCGTCCCTCTAAGATACGATGTTAAGATAGAAAAGAGACTTTTTATTTACAATCATAAAACAGTTCATCCGAGAAATCGTCAAGAATGAGATTCTGAAAGCTTTCGATTGGTGAATCTCGTCTATAAAGGGTATGAAACAGAAAATGCAACTTGTAGTAAAATAAAAACTAATAAAAGGCATTTTCCACTTTTTTTATATTTGTTATATAGTTCATTGCATATTTGAGACAATCGATGTCCGAATTACATGTATATCAATTGTTTTGTGCAGATTTTAAATGGCAACTTTCATATGTTTGACGTTATTGAAACTGGTTAATAGATAGCATTGTGTTTCTTCTCACTGGATGTGAGCATAAGGTAAATTAATATTAGTCTTAATCGGTATATTCACATTGTAGTATTACATTTATGCAAGAATATACGTACGTCAAATATACGTACAATCTACATCAAATATACGTAGATACAAAATGATATCACAGGTAAAAATAACTCAAATATATTATAGTATTTGAGTATTTTAGTATTTATACGTATGCTACAACTGAAATATTGTATAGTATAATATAATATAAAATTTGTATAGAATGAAATGTAGATATATTTACCCAGAAAAGTTAAATGAAAATTTGAGAAAATAATGTTATTTTTACCTATTTATTATGTGATATACTTAACCACCCGCTCTTCACCTGGGAAAAAAGGGCTTGATACAATGTCATTAAATGCTCGAAAAGAAGGAAGGGTTGGATTTCGAACTTTTTAAACACTCGTTTTGAATTTTTCTAACCCTAACTCATCAAGAATCCAATATGGATGTCTCTATCCATTCCAGATCCAACCGCTTCATTAATTCGAGGACAGACGGACAGATAACTTAGTCAATTTTTATATAGGGAATGTTACAAAAGTCCTGTTTTATATTTAATATTTAATATATATTGCATTCTTTTGTGTTAAATCTAACCCAAATTACACACATAATTTGTTTTTCCAAGTAGTTCGATTCTTTCAATTCTTTATGGAATTCCACTGACGAGATGTGTACCAGATGATGAAATAAGAATGGGCAACAAATTTATTTCTTATTTCTTTCACTTTCTTCTTTTTTTTTCTCCATCTAAGACTATGTTAAGATAAAAAAGAGACTTTTTATTTATAGTCATAAAACAGGTCATCCGAAAAGTCCTCAAGTACGAGATTCTGAAAGCTTTCGATTGCTCAATCTCGCCTATAAAGGGTATGAAACAGAAAATGCAACTTGTAGTAATACAAAAACAAATAAAAGACATTCTTTTCGTTTTCACTATTTTTATATTTGTTATATTTTACTGTATATTTGAAACAATCAATGTCCGAATTACTTGTATATCAATTGTTTTTGTTCACTTTTTAAATGACGACTTTCATATATTTGACATTTAACGAAACTCTTTAATAGATAGTTTTGTTTTCTTCTCACTGGAAGTAAACATAATGTAAATTAATATTAGTTTTTCTTGGGCAGTATGGTCCCATAGCAGTATTACATCTATGCATGAATGTCAAGTATACGTATTAGATTAAATAAATTATTAATAAGAAATAAATAAGAAATTAATAAGAAATAAATTATTGATACAATTTTAAACGCGTTTAGTTTCATTAAATATTTTACTTAACGATATTTTATAAAAACTATTAAAAAATGTATTTTCATAATTACTGTTCTAAAGGAAATTGCTTGGAAGAGAATGAAATATGCATAGAGTTAACCAAAGAAAATAAATGAAAACTTGAGAAAATGTTAAAATTGTATTTTAAGAAATATTGAGCATATTGAAACCATACTAATTGCATTTTATAAAGAAAATTTTAAAAATGTAAATACAACAGAGTTGAATATAATTAAAGTTATAATATTCAAATATGTTTTGTATACAATAAAATGTAGATATTTTAAACTAAAAAATTCAAATGTAATTCTAGGAAAATATTAAATTTTTTATTTAAATTAATATTGCTTTATTGAAACCAAATTAATAATTTTTAAATGAGAAAAATAAGAATATAACTGATTAAACACTATTACAATGTCATAAATTATTAGACAATGTATCAGTATTATTCAGAATTTTATAGAAAGTAAATAATTATATTCTATTAATATAAAAAAGAAAATTTAATGCTTTAGAAATATTAAACGTTTGACATTTAACGAAACTGGTTAATAAATAGTATTGTGTTTCTTCTCACTGGAATTGAGCATAAGGTAAATTAATAGTAGTCATTCTTAGGCAGTGTTGTATAGTGTAGCTTAGTAGTATTACATCTCCTATGCAAGAATATCAAGCAAAAATAAATACAAGATGGCACCACAGGCAAAATTGTGTTTATGCTCGAAACGTGATGATCTCAAACTTTTTTTACCTGTGAAAAGTTATCCTATATTTCATGATATCTTATGCTTCTAACAGCAGCAGCAGTATAATATTCCAATATGCTTCGTATAGAAGAAAATGTAGATACATTAAACTAAAAATTTCAAATGAAATTCTGAGAAAACATTACATTTTTTATTTATTAAATATTGCTTTATTGAAACCAAATTAATAAAGGTATTTTTAAGGGAGAAAATATAAGAACATAACTGATTAAACACTATAACAACGTTATAGATTATTACACAATGAAACAGTATTATTCAGAATTGTATAGAAAGTAAATAATTATAATCTATTAATAAAAAAAAGAAATTTTTAATGCTTCAGAAATATAAAATGTGTGACGTTTAACGGAAGTGGTTAATAAATAGTATAGTGTTTCTTCTCACTGGAATTGAGCATAAGCTAAATTAATAGTAGTCTTTCTTAGGAGGTATGGTCACATAGTAGTATTACATCTCTTATGCAATGATATCAAGTATATGTAGATATAAGATGATATCACAGGCAAATATATGTTTATGCTCGAAACGTGGTGATCTCAAACCTTTTTTTTACCTCTGGAATGTTAACATATATTTCATGACAACTTATATTTCTAAAACCAGCAGCAGTATGATACTCTAATATGCTGTGTATGTAATGAAATGTAGATATATTAATGTAAAACATTCAAATGAAATTCTGAGAAAATATTAATTTTTTTATTCATTAAATATTTCTTGTATTGAAACCAAATTAATAAAAGTTTTTTTTTAAGTGAGAAAAAATAAGAACATAACTGATTCAACACTATAACAATGTTATAAAATATTAGACAATGGAGCAGTATTAATCAGAATTGTATAGGGAGTAAATAATTATAATCTATTAATAAAAAAAAGAAATTTTTAATGCTTTAGAAATAAAAATTATTTGACATTTAACGAAACTGGTTAAAGATAGTATTGTGTTTCTCCTCACTAGAATTGGGCATAAATGTTTTTATGCTCGAAGCATGGTGATCTCAAACTTTTTTTTTACCTCTGGAATGTTATCCGATATTTCATTAAACATATAATTCTAAAAGCAGCAGCAGAATAATAACCAAATATGCTGTGTATGTAATGAAATGTAGATATATTAATGTAAAACATTCAAATGAAATTCTGAGAAAATATTAATTTTTTTATTTATTAAATATTCCTTTATTGAAACCAAATTAATGAAAGTTATTTAGGTGTGAAAAAATAAGAACATAACTAATTAATCACTTTAACAATCTTATAAATTATTAGACAATGAAGCAGTATTATGCAGAATTGTGTAGAAAGTAAATAAATATAATCTATTAATAAAAATAGGAGTGTTTAATGCTTTAAAAATATAAAATGTTTAACGTTTAACGGAACTGGTTAATAGATGGTATTGTGTTTCTTCTCACTGGAATTGAGCATAAGCTAAATTAATATTAATATTGTATAAATATATATTATATATTAGATATATATATAATATATATATTATATATATATATATATATATATATATAATATATATATATACATACATATATATATATATATATATATATATATACATATATAAAAAAACATAATACATATATATATATGTTATATATATATATTATATATATATATATATATATATATATATATATATATATTATATATATTTTATATATATATATATATATATATATATATATATATCACGCAATATTATATATATAAATAAATTATATATATATATATATATATATATATATATATATATATATATATATATATATATATATATATACAATACATATATATATATATATTATATATATATATATATACATATATATATATATATATAAATATATATATATATATATATATATATATATATATAATATATATATATATATATATATATATATATATATATATATATATATATATATATATATATATATATATTTTATATATATGTTATATATATATATATATATATATATATATATAAATATACATATATATATATATATATATATATAATATATATATATATATATATATATATATATATATGTATATATATATATATATAATATATATATGTAGTATATATATATATATATATATATGTATATATATATGTATATATATATATATATATATGTATATATATATATATGTATATATATATATATATATATATAATATATATACATATATATTAATATATTACATATATAACATACATATATACATATATATATATATATATATATATATATAATATATATATATATATATATATATATACTATATATATTTATATATATATATATATTATATATATATATATATATATATTTATATATGTATATTCCTTTGGGTTTCTAAAGCGTTATTGCTTATGTGTATATGTGCGAAACATAATCCCTGATAACTCACTGTATTAATCTTGGTTATTTTGATCGTTCTCTTTATATAAAATTCATTAGGTATTTTTACAAATGAGAAACAAATTTTTACAAACATGTCAATTATTGATGTAATAACAATTATACCCAAAGTTAGTTAAAAGGATTTTAACATTACGCAAAATATTTGCTTTTTTCATATTTCATGTACAACTTTTCTCTATTAAATAATGCATTCTTTCACTGATGCGTACTTATTTTGTAGATATAAGTTTAATAAATGGCAACGATAAAATTAATAAACGCTATTTAACTATTAATTACGGTATTTTCTATTAATAAAGATTTAACAAGCGCTAATTTTATTAAGACCTGCGCTAATTAAATGTCGGTCTTTGTGAAATAAGTAAACTGATTAATACTCCAAAGAATAATTAATTATATGATTAACACAAAAATTAATATACAAAGTTCCGATTAATTTTTATTTATATTTAAATCGTTTTTCGCTTTATTTATTTATTTGGGATACACATCAAAAGTAAATTCCAGAGAGAGTTGAACAAAGATTAATTTTATGTAATAAGGAATGTTTTCTTTCAAAGATCAAAAGGTTTATTAGTATGAAATTATATAGCTGTAGGGTGCAACATTTATTTTTTAATTGCGAATAGATTATCATAAAGCATATCTCTAAAAATTCACAAAATATTACCGAATCTGTAGTATAATCCAGGTATTAGCAATCTTTGCACTGTGATCAGCAGTATCAATCATTGCACATATTATTTAGTAGAGTCATTAAATATTTATTGCTCATTTATCTTTAGTCCCTATTAGCGAATGACGCTATTAATATAAAGTTAAAGGCAGTTTAATTTAGAACAATTACCAAAGTTTTCGTGATTTAGTTCAAGAATATTCCTCTAACATTTCCAAAAGAAATTACAGTTTCTTTATAAACACCGTTTAATTCGTGATCTTGTATATATAATAAGTTTGACCTTTAATCCCGAACATTAAATTCTCACGTTAAAGTATACACCTTAATGTTCACTGTATGATTACTGTTAACACTTATTTTCTATTACAAAGTTAAAGTAATACACATAGCAGGGTGCAAATTTTTAAACTAATTTATTTTTTAAATTACTGACTAGATTATCGTTTAAGTATATCTCTAAAAATGTGGTGTCACAAAATTCTACCTAAAATAGATCGAAGTAGGTATTAGCAACAATTTGCACTGTAACATGATCAGCAGTACCGACCAGTGCAGATATATTGAGTAGAGTCAATGAATTTTATTGCAAAATTTATTCTTTAGTACTTTTAAAATATATTTCAATATAAAATGAAGGAAATTTGCTTTAAGAGAATTACAAGGTTTTCGTGTGATTAAAGTATTTCCTCTACATTTCCAAAAGATAATATATATTCCCTGTTTCCGTTTAATTTGTTTGTAGATATTTAATTTTGCCTTTAATCCCGAACATTAATTTTCACATCAAAGTTAAAGCAATACACCTTATGTTACATTTACGTTACTGTATACTTTATGTTATGTACAAAGTAAAAGCAATACACGTATAGCGGTAAGGTGCAACATTTATTCTTTTTAATTGCCGATTAGATTATCTTAAAGCATAACTCTAAAAATTCACAAAATATTACCTAGTCGGTTGTATAATATATGTATTATCAACCTTTGCATTGTAACGTGATCAGCAGTATGAAGCAATTCACAAATATTTAGTAGAGTCAATAAATATTATTGCAAAATTTATACTTTATTCCCTATTAAAATATGATTTAATATAAAGTAAAGGAAGTTTCTTTATTACAAAGTTTTCTTTAAATTAAAGAATTTCCCCCTACATTTGTAAAAGAAATTATAGTTTCTTTTTCCGTTTAATTCATTTGTATATATATAAATTGACCTTTAATGCAAAACATTAATTTTCACATCAAATTTAAAGTAATACATTTTATGTTACACTTATGTTATGTACAAAGTTAAAGTAATACACATATAGCTGTAGGGTGCAACATTTATTTTTTAAATTGCCTGCTGGATTATCGTAAATCATATATCTATAAATTCACAAAATATTACGTAATCAGTAGTACGGTGTAGGTATTAGCAACAATTTGCACTGTAACGTGATCAGCAGTACCAACCAGTGCAGATATATTGAGTAGAGTCAATGAATTTTATTGTAAAATTCATACTTTAGCACTTTTAAAATATGTTTTTAATATAAAATAAAGGAATTTTGCATTAGAATAATTACAAGGTTTTCATGTGATTAAAGAATTTTGCCTACATTTTCAAAAGATAATATATATTTCCTGTTTCCGATTAATTCGTTTGTAGATATATAGTTTTGCCTTTAATCCCGAACATTAATTTTCACATCAAAGTTAAAATAATACACCTTATGTTACATTTAAGTTACTGTATACACTTATGTTTTGTACAAAGTAAAGTAATACACATATAGCTGAAGGGTACAACATTTATATTTTTAAAATTGCCAACTAGATTATCGTAAAGCATATCTCTAAAAATTCACAAAATATTACCTAATCAGTAGTATGAAGTAGGTATTAGCAACAATTTGCTCTGTAACGTGTTCAGCAGTATCAACCAGTGCAGATATATTGAGTAGAGGCAATGAAATGTATTGCAAAATTCATACTTTAGTAGTTTTAAAATATGTTTTTAATATAAAATAAAGGAATTTTGCTTTAGAACAATTACAAGCTTTTCGTGTGATTAATAATTTTGCCTACATTTTCAAAAGATAATATATATTTCCTTTTTCCGTTTAATTCGTTTGTAGATATATAATTTGACCTTTAATCCCGAACATTAATTTTCACATCAAAGTTAAAGTAATACACCTTATGTTACACTTATGTTACTGTATACACTTATGTTATGTACAAAGTTAAAGTAATACACATATAGCTGTAGGGTGCAACATTTATTTTTCTAAAATTGCCGACTAGATTATCGTAAATCATATATCTAAAAAATTCAAAATATTACTAATCGGTAGTATAATATAGGTATTAGCAACCTTTGCACTTTAACGTGTTGAGCAGTATCAAACAGTGCACATATACTGTGTAGAGTCAATGACTTTTATTGCAAAATTTATACTTTAATCCCTATTAAAATATGATGTAATATAAAATAAAGGAAGTTTTCTTTAGAACAATTACAAAGTTTTCGGTGTGATTAAAATAGTCCCTCTACATTTTCCAAAAGGAATTATATATTTCTTGTTTCAGTTTAATTTGTATGTATATATTTAATTTTGCCTTTAATCCCAAACATTAATTTTCACATCAAAGTTTAAGTAATACGCCTTATGTTACACTTATATTACTGTATACACTTATGTTATGTACAAAGTTAAAGTAATACACATATAGCTGTAGGGTGCAACATTTATTTTTTTTAATTGCCGACTAGATTATCGTAAAGCATATCTCTAAAAATTCACAAAATATTACCTAATCAGTAGTACGAAGTAGGTATTATCAACAATTTGCACTGTAACGTGAACAGCAGTACCAACCAGTGCAGATATACTGAGTAGAGTCAATGAATTTTACAGCAAAATTTATGCTTTAGTACTTTTAAATATGTTTAAACATAAAATAAAGGAATTTTGCTTTAGAATAATTACAAGGTTTTCATTTGATTAAAGTATTTCCTCTACATTTCCAAAAGATAATATATATTTCTTGTTTCCGTTTAATTCGTTTGTAGATATTTAATTTGACCTTTAATCCCGAATATTAATTTTCACATCAAAGTTAAAGTAATACACCTTATGTTACACTTTTGTTATGTACAAAGTTAAAGTAATACACATATAGCTGTAGGGTGCAACATTTATTTTTTTACATTGCCGACTAGATTATCGTAAAGCATATCTCTAAAAATTCACAAAATATTACCTAGTCGGTTGTGTAATATATGTATTATCAACATTTGCATTGTAACGTGATCAGCAGTATCAGCAAATGTACATATATTGAGTAGAGTCAATGAATTTTATTGCAAAATTTATACTTTAATCCCTATTAAAATATAATTTAAAGTAAAATAAAGGTATTTTTTTAGAAAAACTACAAAGTTTTCGTGTGATTAAAGAATTTCCCCTATATGCCAAAAAGAAAATTACAATTCATTTTCCGTTAATTCATTTGTGTATATATATATAAAAATATATATATTTATATATATATAAATATATATATATATAATTATATAAATATATATAATTTGCCTTTAATCCCGAAACATTAAATTTTCACATCAAAGTTAAAGTAATACACCTTATGTTACACTTATGTTACTGTATACACTTATGTTATGTACAAAGTTAAAGTAATACACATATAGCTGTAGGGTGCAATATTTATTTTTTTTAAATTGCCGACTAGATTATCGTAAAGCATATCACTAAAAATTTACAAAATATTACGTAATCAGTAGTACGATATAGGTATTAGCAACAAATTGCACTGTAACGTGATCAGCAGTATCAACCAGTACAGATATATTGAGTAGAACTAATGAATTGTATTGCAAAATTCATACTTCAGTAGTTTTAAAATATGTTTTTAATATAAAATAAAGGAATTTTGCATTAGAATAAGTAAAAGGTTTTAATGTGATTAAAGAATTTTCCCTCATTACTTTCCAAAAAGATAATATATATTTAATGTTTCCCTTTAATTCGTTTGTAGATATTTAATTTTGACTTTAATCCCGAATATTAATTTTCACATTAAAGTAATACATCTTATGTTACGCTTATGTTACTCTATACACTTAAAGTAATACACATATAGCTGTAGGGTGCAACATTTATTTTTTTTAAATTGCCGACTAGATTATCGTAAAGCATATCCCTAAAAAATTCAAAATATTACCTAATAAGTAGTACGAAGTAGGTATTATCAACAATTTGCACTGTAAAGTGATCAGCAGTATCAACCAGTGCAGATATATTGAGTAGAGGTAATGGATTTTATCGCAAAATTCATACTTTAGTAGTTTTAAAATATGTTTTAATATAAAATAAAGGAATTTTGCATTAGAATAATTACAAGGAATTCGTGTGATTAAAGCATTTTCCCTACATTTTCAAAATATAATATATATTTTCAGTTTCCGTTTAATTCGTTTGTAAATATATAATTTGACTCGATATATAATAATCCAGACCTTTAATTTTCTCATCAAAGTTAAAGTAATACAGCGATATCTTCACAATTCAGTAACATCTTTTCAAAAGTGATTTCAAAAGAAGCTATGGATATAAAAAGATTCACTGAATACTCTTATATTTAAAGAAATAAATTTACGTAAAAGATTTTACGAACACCAACAAACAAAATTTACTATCTTTTCCGATGTCTAGACAGAGAACTTAAACTGAAGTATAAGCAGTATTTCAATGAAAAGCGTTTTATCTCTGCTAGATGTTCTTCAGTAAGCAAACATATTTGCTACCTCATATTACATTCTTAAAAAGCATTTACAAGACAAAACTTCACTTTATACATATAAGACGGAAACAGCTGAAGTGTTTTTTTAATGATGTATAATTTTAAAACTTTCCTTTGACCATGCCTTTTATATTGCTGATAATATATGGAATAAAGTCTTCATAACTAAGAAATAAATTGTTGATACAATTTTATATGTGTTTAGTTTCATTGAATATTTCTGTTAAAGATATTCTATTAAAAATTATTAAAAATGTATTTTCATAATCATCATTTTTAAGGAACTTGCTGGGAAGAGAATGAAATATACATAGAATTAACCAAAAAATTAAATGAAAATTTGAGAAAATGTTAAAATTTTATTTTATAAAATATTCAGTATATTGAACCCCTACTAATTGCATTTTATACAGAGGATAAAAAATGTATAAATAACAACGTTGCATATAGTTAAAGTTCTCAATATAAAGTACTCAAATATGTTTGGTATATAATGAAATGTAGATATATTTAGCTAAAAAATTTAAATAGATATCTGAGAAAATATTAAACATTGTATTCATTAAATATTCCTTGTTTTGAAACCAAATTAATAAAAGTTTTATTTTAAGGGAGAAAAATTAAGAACATAACTGATTAAACATGATTACAATGCTATAAATTATTAGACAATGAAGCAGTATTATTTAAAATTGTAAATAAAGTAAATAATTATATTCTATTAGTAAAAAATTGACTTTTTTAATGGTTTATAAATACAATATTTGATTACTCAAATAAACACTTCTTAAGATATAAGGAGTTGATGACCATATTACATGATATCTTACAGATCTTAAATTATATTTTTTTCAAAACATTCATTTATATATTCTAACGCAAATAAAAAGTGGATGCCTTGACTCCATCTTGAAATTTCTTTATACACTCAATATTGATTAAAGGATTTAACTATAATTCACACTTAATTTAAATTTAAATACTTACAAGTTTCGTATTTATTTCTTTTATTTCTTCTTCAATTGATCATATTTTTAAATTCAATCATATAACTGTCACACTGGATATATTTTTATGTGTGTCAACTAGTTAATCCAAATACACAGATTTGCTTTTTCATTTGAAATAAATGTCTTGCAAAATTTTATTCGAAAATAAAATTTCTTTTGTCTAAGAATATAATCTAATATACGTATTCATAAGTACCAAACATTTTTTTTTTACTTTCTACTTCACATTTTTTTTTATTTAAATATTATCCTGAGACTCAGTACTTATAAATTGTTGCCTTTACAGTTACTAGCCTAAGAATATCATAAACCTCAATATGTTTCACATTTTTATGAACAAAAATAATGACGTTCTATGCATTTATTGTAAAATATGACATTATATGGTGAGTCTCTTGAATGTTATTTAAATTTAATGAGTATTTGAAATTTGATATTATATGGTGAATTATTGTAATACAAATATGTATATATCATACATAAAAATGTGTGATGTAATATAAATTCTGCCATTAGAAGTATTTTTATATAGAAATAGAAATCAACAGAAAACTTACCTTAGTAACAATGATTTCCAACTTCAAAACCCTTAAATTGTGTTTTCATTAATTATAAATATGTTGAAAAAAACTTTATCTTTCATTTATCTTTTTTTTATATTACTACGTATTCTATACTAACTACGTACACTTTCTATCTAAATTACTACTTATCAATAATTCTATATTTTGCACTCCAATACAAATATTCTAATTAATTTAACAAAATTTAAATAACAAGTTTTTAATACTAAAACTTGTTGGAGACATGCTTCTTTAAATGAAAGCCAAATCAGGTACTGTTTATCATATACGTTTTTATTATTTATTAAACCCTAGCAAACCTACTAACCTCTAGTAGAATATATATATATATATATAATATATATATATATATATATAATATATATATATATATATATATATATATATATATATATAATATATATATATATATATATATATATATATATATATATATATATATATATATATATATATATATATATATATATATATATATATATATATATATATATATATATATATATATATATATATATATATATATATACATGTATATATATATATATATATATATATATATATATATATATATATATATATATATATATACATATATATATATATGTATATATATATATATATGTATATATATGTATATGTATATATATATATATATGTATATATATATATATATATATATATATATATATATATATATATATATATATATACTAGCAAGTTTGCCCGTGCTTCGCTACGGTGAACTTAATATATTACTTTTAAACAAAGATTTATTTTTCGTGAATAACTCTCTAAATTCGTCACAGTTCAGTTCGAGACATTGGCATGTTTATATATTTCTATCATAAGCGTATTATAACATTATTCAGTTTTTATAATCGAATTTGTCTTATATTAAATTTGCTCAAAATTTTTTTATTGTAAAATATAAGCTTAACCCTAAATTGCATTACTGTATTACTACTGTACGTTGATTAGCAAAGTTAACAGATCTTGCCATATTACGTGATAGAATAGGAAGCACAGGTTTTGACAGCAACAGTGCTAATTTTGTTGGTAGTAATAAATGTTTTCCAAAATTAAGGAAATTTATGACAAACCACATCGTTTTGTGTGAAACAGAAACACACATTCATATCGACAACCATATGAATATGAAGATAACTATATAAAATAATAGGTTTTATTTGGCCATGAGAGTCACTGAAATTTGTACTTTTCGTACTTAGAATATTGTTGATATGCATTTCATTGTAACATAAAAATGAACCAAGATTTAAATTTAAAATTAGTTCTCATATAAAAATGCTATAATTTGTGTCACATAGAAATGAAAGTGAATCACTTTATATCTCAAATTTCAGTTCAAATCGAATGGATACTAAGCAGACGATTTTAAATAATATAAAATAAGAAATGAATAAATGAAATATTTAAATGAATGACGTCATAATGATAGAAAAATATCATTTTCGCCTATTTATTATGTGATGAATTGAACATTTTAATCTCCTGCTTTTAACCGTGGAAAACTGCGTTTAAAACAATTACTTGGGATGACGTCACATTGCTAGAAATATTGCTTCTTTCCCTTAGATATGATGCGATAAATTAAAAACTTAATCGTTTGCGTTTAACCGGGGAAAATAATGCTTGGAATAATGACATGAAATGCTCGAAAAAGGGGGAATGAATGAATTTCGAACGTTGAAAATTTACAAAAACCTTCCCAGGGATATACCTAAACATTTCCCAAATTTTCATGGCGATTGGATTCATAATTTTTGAGTCTATTGAGTACATACATACAGACAGACAGACAGACACACACAAATTCATTTATATATATATATATATATATATATATATATATATATATATATATATATATATATATATATATATATATATATATATATATATATATATATATATATATAACTGTTTCTGAATAGATTAAATATTCTCATATATCTATTACAATAATTATGTATTAAATAAATATATAATAGGTAAACATAAGGATTTGGATAAGCAGCTCATTTCTTATGGCAGAGATTTCAAACTTTCCCAAGTAAATGATAAAATTTCATTAGTCATTAATAATTTCGTTTTGAAAAATATAATTATTTCGCATCTAAGACATGTTTTATGATTATAATGAAACTTGTCTGTGATTGTTATAAGGCTTTGTAAAAGGTTGCAAATTTTTTTCCTGATTTCATTTATATTTATTCTTTTTATATAAAGATTAAAAATTCATATTATTCGAGAGGTTTTAACCTTTTTAATAAAATAAGTATTTTAAATTTTATCTTGGTACACATAAAACTCTAGTAAAAATGTAGTTCAGCTGCATTAATTATACTACAAACTAATCAATTAACGTTCTTATCTGTCATAAAGTTTTCTTTATTAAATTTTTCTTATCGTGTATTAATTATTATTTACTAATTAATTTTAAAATGTATTTTATTTATTAATTTATTATTTAGAAATAGAAATAGTGAAGTAGATTCTTAAATAGTTATCTATATTTCATTTAAAAAAGGTTTTAACTTTTTTTTAAAAAATATTTAAAATTTTACTCTGTAATACACAAGAAGTTAACATAATGTATTTCAGCTGCATTAATTATAATACAAACCAATCAATTAAATTTTTTATCTGTTATAAACTTTTCTTTATTCGGTTCATTCTCACCGTGTATTAATTATTATTTACTAATTATTTTTAAAATGGATTTTATTAATTAATTCATTATTTAGAAATATAAATAATGAAGTAGATTCTTAAATAGTTATCTATATTTCATTTAAAATTTTATAGTATTAAAATTAAATAAAATAATGAGCTTAGGCATAATTGTAGATTGGAGTGTTATAGTTTAATGTCTGTATGAAGTAAATGAATATACTTTTGTATACATATTTTAAATAAAATTCAAACCCTATATTTAATGTTATAAATTCATAGTTATTGAGACAATATTTAGAATAAGAAATAATAAAGTAGATTCTTTAATAGTTATATATATTTCATTAAAAAATTTCATAGTATTAAAATTAGATAAAACAATGAGCTTTGTCATAGTTTTCGAGTAGAGTGTTATTGTGTAATTTCTGTATAAACTAAATGAATATACTTTTGTATACATATTTTAAATAAAATTCATACTATATTTATAAATATTTATTAATTACTCAATATTTATTAATATTATATTTATCAATATAATTACTATTATAAAATACATAGTTATTTTTGAGAGAATATTTAAAAATAGAAATAATAAAGTAAATTCTTAAATAGTTATCTATTCTTCTTTTAAATTTTTTACAGTGTTAAATTTGATAAAATAATGAGCTTCGGTACAGTTTTAAAGAGGAATATTATTGTGTAATTTCTGTATAAACTAAATATACTTTTGTATATATTTTTTTAATAAAATCCAAACCCTATATTTAATATTAAAAAAAAAACATAGTTATTTTCGAAACAATATTTAGAAATAGAAATAATAAAGTAGATTCTTAAATAGTTATCTATATTTCATTTAAAATTTTTATAGTATTAAAATTAGATAAAATAATGAGCTTTGGCATAGTTTTAGAGTGGAGTTTTATTGTGTGATATCTGTATAAACTAAATGAATATACTTTTGTATACATATTTTAAATAAAATTCAAACCCTATATTTAATGTTAAAAAATTCATAGTTATTCTTGAGACAATATTTAGAAATAGAAATAATAAAGTAGATACTTAAATAGTTATCTTTATTTCATTTAAAATTTTTATAGTATTAAATTTAGATATAAGAATGAGCTTTGGCATAGTTTTAGAGTGGAGTGTTATTTATTGTGTAATTTCTGTATAACCTAAATGAATATACTTTTGTATACATATTTTAAATAAAATTCATACAGCATATTTAATATTAAAAAATACATAGTTACTTTTAAAACAATTGTTAAACATAAAAATAGTAAAGTAGATTCTTAAATAGTTATCTGTATTTCATTTAAAATTTATATAGTATTAAAATTACATAAAATAATAAGATTTGGTATATAGTGGAGTGTAATTGTGTAATTTCTGTATAAATTAAATGAATATACTTTTGTATACATATTTTAAATAAAATTCAAAAATTATATTTGATGTTAAAAATTTATAGTTATTTTACAAATAATATTTAGAAATAGAAACAATATTTTCTTAAATAGTTATTTATATTTCATTTAAAATTTATATAGTATTAAAATTAGATAAAAATAATGGGCTTGGGCATAGTTTTAGAGTCGAGTGTTACTGTGTAATTTTAGTATAAACTAAATGAATATACTTTTCCATACATATTTGAAATAAAATTCAAGTCTTATATTTCGTGTTAAAAAAAAGTTATTCTTGATACAAAATTTAGAAATAGAAATAATAAAGTAAATTCTGAAATAGTTATGTATATATCATTTAAAATACTTATAGTATTAAAATTAGATAAATAAGATGAGCTTTGGGATAGTTTTAAAGTGCAGTGTTAGTGTGTAATTTCTGTATAGACTAAATAAATATACTTTTGTATACATATTTTAAATAAAATTCAACCCTATAATTAATGTTAAAAAATTCATAGTTATTTTTGACACAATAATTAAAAATTAGTACTTTTTTTATTTGTCGTTCTATAATGTTTTCAAGCATATTCTTCCCTTGTACATAAAATATTTTTTTCTCTCCTCGATTATTTAAATTTTTCGAATATCTCATACATTCTTTACATAGAAAACCATCTTCTTGGGATCCATTAATCTTCTTATCTTCTTTCTTTTTTCTTTGTGTGCCATCTGTTGCATTTTACATTTTTAATCAAGTCCTTCACGCCTGCTATACATTAATCCAATAGCGATCGATATGTAAGCTTTCAGAGAGAGAAAAATATTTTTGAATATTTTTTGAAGAAATAAGGTTTGGAATTTCTTCAATTATTTTCGTTTCTTTTCTTCTGGAATATGCGTCTGAAAATATTTTTTTCCTTACAGCAAAATAATGATATTCGTCTACATAAAGTGATTATTAACTCATCTTTTTGAAATATTCCTTGTACTCTTTTGAATCGTAATACTTAGCTGATTTATTAAAGTTGACGAGAGTGAATTTCATTGGAACTGTAATTTTTAAATGAATACGTACGATGTAATGTTTTAAAATATTTCAAAACACTGAACTTGTTGTTGTGTATATTAAAAGTTTTATTTGTAGATTATTTTTATTAACAATTAGTGTGAAATATAATTTATATTATATTAAAAATATTTCCTGAACTCACTTTAGTCTATTTTTTTTAAACAAATACCTTAATTTTGGTGGAGACTTATTCTACCGTGGAAGATTCATAATTATTAGAAGTTATTAGTAGACTCGTTGAGATTGGGGTTATATCTGTCTTTGTTGATATTGAAAAGAAATGTACTTATGTAGGAGTAAATTAATGATATATATTATAAATTATAATGATAATGATAATAATACTGATAATGAATAATAATAATAAAAATGTATTAATAATAATAATAGTAATGTAATAATATATGTAATAATAATAACAAAAAATTGTAATAATAATAATAATGATGATAATAATATTAATAATGAATAATAATAATAATTGTAATATAATAATGTATATAATAATAATTGTAATGTAATAATTTATTTAATAATAATAATAATAATAATAATAATAATAATAATAATAATAATTGTAATGTAATAATTTAATAATAATAATAATAATACTAATAATAATAATAATAATAATAATAATAATGATGATGATAATAATAATAATAATAATAATAATAATAATAATAATAATAGTAATAATTACAATTAGGATAATACAGTAAAATAATGATAATCGTCTACATAAAGTAATTATTAACTCATATTTTTGAAATATTCCTTGTACTCTTTTGAATTCTAATACTTAACTGATTTATTAAAGTAGAAGATAATGAATTTCAATGCTATTGTAATTTCTTAATGATTACATAGGATGTAATGTTTAAAAAGATTTCAAAATTGAGAACTTCCTGTTTATATTGAAAGTTTTATTTGTAGATTAATGTTTATTAAAAATTAGTGTAAAATATTATTTATATTATAATTAAATATTTTCTGAACTCACTTTAATCTATTATTGGAAACTGATAGCCTTGATTTTCGTTGAAACTTATTGTGAAACTTATTGGAAGTTATTAAAATGATTTATAAATTGTGAGTTAATCTGTCCTTTGAAATATAATCCTTGTACTGTTTTTGAATTAATATAGTTGATTTATTAAATGAATAATGATATTAATAATAAACTGTAATAATAATAATACGAATACATAATGTAATAATGTTTTAAAATATGTGAAAATAGAATATATTGAAAATTTAATTTATAAATTAATGTTTATGAAAAATTTACGTCATTATTAAGTATGATATATTTATATTACATTAAAAATATTTCCTGAAGTCACTTTGGTCTATTACTGGAAACCAGTAGCCCTAATTTTGGTGGAAACTTATTCTACCGTAGAAGATTCATAGATGTAATTGTTTTAAAACTATGTGAAAATGGTGAACTTGTAATATCTGTCTATTGAAAATTTAATTTAGAAATAGACTTATATTAATTAAAAATTTAACGGAAAAGTATGATATAAATTATAATTAATGATAAATGATTTCCTGAAGTCACTTTAGTCTAATTACTGGAAAACAATAAAATTTTGGTGGAAACTTATTCTACCGTTAGAAGATTTATAATTATTGGAAAGTTATATAATAGACTCGTTGAGACAAGATATAATATATTTATGCAGGATTAAATTATAAAGGAGTAAAAATGAATAATAAAAATAATGATAAATAATGAAAAAATAATAAATAAATTACAGGATAAGAATAAAATTGTATAATAATTTACAAATAACCAATTGAATAAACAAAAATAATTATTAATTACAAACCAGTTAAAATCGAGGTAATGACTACTTTTCTCGTTGTTGAAGAAAACCATACAAGTCTAACTAATTATCAAATGTGAATATTGAAAATCTTGGGGATTTGTATAATAATCTTTATTAAAAAATATAGTGAGAAATGTACTATATGTAATTCCAGATATCACATAAGTCTATTTTTTGAAACCTAATACTAAAACCATTCTACCGCGGAAGATTCATAATTATTGGAAGTTATTAATAGTCTCTTTGAGATTGGGATTATATCTGTCTTTCTTGAGGTTGAAAAGAAATATACTTATGCAGGAGTAAATTAAGGGTATATTCCTTGTACTCTATTGAATTCTAATACTTAGCTGATTTATTAAAGTAAAAGATAGTGAATTTCAATGTAATTGTAATTTCTTAATAAATACATTGGATGTAATGTTTATACACATTTCAAAATGGTGAACTTGTTGTTGTGTATACTGAAAGTTTTATTTGTAGAATATTTTTATTAAAAATTAGTGTGAATTATAATTTATATCATATAAAAATATTTCCTGAACTCACTTTAGTCTATGATTTGAAACTAATACTTTAATTTTGGTGGAGATTTAGTCTACCGTGGAAGATTCATAATTATTAGAAGTTAATAATAGTCTGGTTGAGATTGGGGTTATTATGTGTCTTACTTGAGTTGAAAAGAAATATACTTATGGAGGAGTAAATTAAGGATATGTATATTATAAATTATAATTATAATAATTGTAATGTAATAATGTATATAATAATAATAATAATAATAATAATAATAATAATAATAATATTAATAATAATAATAATAATAATAATAATAATAATAATAATAATAATAATAATAATTACAATAATAAAATTACAGTAAAATAATGATATTCGTCTACATAAAGTAATTATTAACTCATCGTTTTGAAATCGTTTTGTCTTTCTTGCAGTTGAAAAAATTTACTTATGCAGAAGTAAATTAAGGATATATATATATATGATGTAATAATAATAATAATAGTAATAATAAGTACTCTAAGAATATCGTTATGCAATTTCAAAATAATTAATGATAAATAAAAATAACTATAAATTACAAACCAGTTAAATCGAGGTAATGACTGTTTTTCTCCCAGTTGAAGAAAATCATACTAAGTCTAAATAATTGTCAAATCAGTTAGTTAGACTTAGTATGGTTTATAATTGCTAAAACATTTCAAAATGGTGAATTTGTTGTTGTGTATATTGAAAGTTTTATTTGTAGATTATTTTTATTAAAAATTAGTGTGAAATAAAATTTATATTATATTAAAATATCTCCTGAACTCACTTTAGGCTATTATTAGAAACTGATAACCTTAATTTTGGTGGAAACTTATTCTACCGTGGAAGATTCAGAATTATTGGAAGTTATTAATAGACTCGTTGAGATTGGGGTAATATCTGTCTTTCTTGAGGTTGAAAAGAAATGTACTTATGCAGGAGTAAATTAAGGATATATATTATATAATGTAATAATAATAATGATAATAATAATAATATTAATAACAATAATAATAATAATAATAATAATAACAATAATAATAACAACAAAAACAACAGCAACAACAACAACAACAACAATAATAATAATAATAATGTAAATATAACATGTATAAAGTAATAAAATGTATTTAATGTGGAAAAAGTGCGGAATAAGTACACTAAGAATATCGTTATGTAATTACAAATTACCTAATGATAAATAAAAATATTTATAAATTATAATCCAGTTAAAATCGAGGTAATGACTTCTTTTCTCGCTGTTGAAGAAAACCATACTAAGTCTAACTAATTGTCAAATTGGTTCAATATGGAATTGATTGAATATTAAATCTAATTTGACTTCTTTACTCAGTATTTAGTGGATTTGTCTTCAACTGCGAAAAAGGCAGAGACTATCTTGGCCTTTTACTACTTTTTAAGTACATATCTTTCACATTAGAACATGAATACATCTAATTTTATGTATTTAAATAGTATACTAGTGTACTTAGGAGAAACATTTTCTAAAGTTGAAATAATTATATTTAATATTGTAAATTATTATTGAACGTATATCAAAACAAAAATAAATTATTTTACATGCAGAAAAATTTCAGAATTTTAGTATAATTTTTAATCTTCATATTCTACCAGTTAGTATTATTATTGGTAATATCTGGTTTCTGTAGTTGAAAAGAAATACACTGATTCAGGAGTAAATAAAAGGATATATATTATATAGTAATACAGTAAACGAATAAAGTAGTCAAATATCTTTAATATGTAAAAAGAGGGGGAGCAGTGCACTAAGAATATCGTTATGTAATTACAAAATACCTAATGATAAACAATAATAATTATAAACTTCAAACCAGTTAAAATTGGGGTAATGACTGCTTTTCTCATACTAAGGAAAATCATACTAAGTCTAACTAATTTTCAAATTGATTCAATATGGAATTGATTCAATATTAAATACAATTTGACTTATTTACTCAGTATGTAGTAGATTTATCTTCAACTGCGAAACAGACAGAAACTACCGTGACACTTTAATACTTTTTAAGTACATATCTTTCACATTAAAATATCAAAACGTATAATTTTATATATTTCAATAGAACACTAGTGTACTTAGGAAAAAAAAAGTCTCCAAATTTGAAATAATTATAGTTAATATTTCATAACATTGTTATTTATTACTGAACGCATATCAAAACATAAAAATTTTAATATACATTAAGAAAACTCATAAATTATACATTAAGAAAACACATTTTTTTGACGGAACTCTCGTAGGTCAGCAGCAACTTTACAGTTGATGTGGTTTGCTTTACCTTTCGTGGTAGCATACTGGTCATCAGTTTGTATGCTGTTGTATGTATTCGGATGGGTCAACATAAGAATTGACTTTCCTTTCACAGTGGGATAAATAAAGGTTTCATTTATCCTTGCATCATTTTATGAGATATTTGCTGTCTGTTATCCATGAGTTATAAGTACTGTTTTGACGGAATTCTCGTAGGTCAGAAGCAATATAGCTGTTGTTCTTGCTGTCACGGCCTACTGGTCTTCAGTTTGTTGCTGATGTATGTCTTCGGATGGGTCAGTGTAGGAATTGTCTTACCTTTTAGAATAGTGTTAAAAATAAAGGTTTTGCTTATCCTTCCATTGTTTTATGAAATTTTTGCTGTCTCTTATGCAAGTTTTTATTTTATCTTAATCTTTTATTATTTTATATCATAAAAATAAAGGATAATGACAATTGTGAAGAAAGAGTATCGTATTTTAAAGTATCTACTTCACTGAGTGTATTGAATATTAAAAGAACATTTTAATTAATATCTACCATGACAGCAGTTATTTACTTGATACGACGAATGGTGTATGTCAGTTAATTTGGTTCCAATTCACATCTTATTTTATTAACTTCATTGAATCAGAGCTTATCCTTTGTATTCCACGAATATTAAGGAATAATTATTTCGATGATAAGTTGAAGTAAATGAGAAAGATCCACGTCATAAATTCAGAATCGTCTGGGTAATTATCACAGAAATAGAATGGTAATCTCGACGATTGCATCTTCATTTATAAGAAGGCATTAATTAATTTTTCTCTATTTTATTAATCACTTATTTCCAGAAGTGACTGTCATTTTATTGCAGTTTTATTTTTACTATCGTTAATTCTTACAGGAGTCAATCTATTTGTTTCGTTTTCGGAAGCATAAAAATGCAAATAAAATATGTTAAAAGATATATTATTTTTAATTTTAAAGAAAGAATTTGAATCATTTAACTATATGTTAATACTATATTAATCTTTTACAGTCCATTGTTCCCAAAAGGGAGCATAATATTAATAAAATAATTTAAAAGTAAATTTCAACAATATTGATACAAAAATGTTAGCAAATGTAGTAAAAGGTCTACTCTATTTTTTAAAATGAAAGATATATTTCTGTGATTAATAGAAAAATTTATAAAAAATCATAAATATGGCCCTTTTCATCATTTTTTATAGAGCACAAATTAAAATGTCACATAAATGTAAAAAAACATCTAAGGCTTCTAAAATCCGATTAGAATACATAAAACTAATTTAATTTATTAAAAAAGTAAGAAATTCGATATTAATAATCAGAAACGTTCCTGGAATAATTAATTAATTATTGACGTTCCCAATTGGGAACAATGGACTGTTGCCGCTATACTCGACAAAATAATTTCCTCTGCGGAGAGCATTTCTTGATAGGGGTAGGAAATGAATTGGAATTCCCTAATTTTATGAAAGGGCATTTCAATTCTATAAGCAGTCTAGTGCGGTCACTTCTCAGATATTATTTTGAAAGGTGTTAAAAGTGTTTTGTCTTTGAACTACATGTTGCAACCGCTCTCCTAAGAATTGCATAAAGGAAAGTTAGGCCTCAACCTGGACCCAAAGTTTACCGCCCTATATCACAGAGAAAAGTGATGGCCATTTTCTTCTACAAACAACACACGGTAGATGTACACAGTGCACATTAAATGCAAGATTAGCTTGCAATGAATGCAAGGAAAAACTGTATGTCCAATGCTTTCCAATATTTCATGGCATAAAGGTATAAATTCATGTTTTTGATATTTGTCTAGGAAAATGTTGTTTTCATTTAAATTTATAATTTTTAAACTTTATTGATATCTGTCCTTAAATTTAAAAATAAATTTTAAATTCATTCTAAATATTTAATATTTAATATGATCATCATGAAAATTGTAAAAGAAATGTTTTCCACAATTAAATGACTAACATACTGAACATTAGAAGGTAAGATATTCAAATAAATAATTTAAAATATATCTGGATCTGAATTCGGCCTGTAAAATGTTAAATTGTATCTGATAGACATCTAAACAGTACAATTATTATTTCTTACTTAATGTTGTTACTAATCATTTTTAATTCTCAATCTCATTTCTTCAGATTCCCCAAAGTGGAAAAGTTTATTCCTATGAACATGAAGGAATGCAATTTTACAAACGTTATAATAGATAAAACTACAAAAAAGGTTTTAAAAATTAGGAGAAAAAATATACACAGAAAGAATAAAATGGTTTTCTTCACATCGAAAAATACTGTATAATTCGTTAAGACATAATATATATTACGTAAGAGATTTCACTTAGAAATATAAAGTAAACAATGATAAAAAGCACCGTGGTACATTTGTTATATAGTCTTTAGATTTCTACTTAATGATATTTTTAATATAAGCAGTGGCCGAACGATGGCCGATTGGTTAGGTTTTTGGTTTTTGTTTTGGGTTGGAGCGCTACGGTCTACTTTTTGCAACACGAGGGCTAATGAGACCGGGACCTACTGCTTAAAGCCGATTCCGAACGGCTACGAACATCCATGCCAATGTGGGATTCGAATCCACGAACTCCGGATCCGAAGTCCAGCACCCTAACCATTCGGCCATCATTCGGCCCGGTGCTGGCATTTGGTACCGGAGTTCGTGGGTTCGAATCCCACTATGACATGGATGTTCGTAGCCGTTCGGAATATGCTTTACGCTGTGGGTCCTGGTCTCATTAGTCCTCGTGTTGCAAAAAGTAGACAGCAGCACTCCAGACCAAACCTAACCAACTTTAAGTAGGGTATTTTTAGTCTTTGATACCAAATTTATACTATAAAAGCTGTTGATAACAGATTAGTATGCGTTTATCCTAATATTAACAAAATGTTTTCTTTTTAAATACATAGCATTCCCTATATAATAATAGCCCAAGCTATCTATACATCTGTCCTCAAATTTATGAAGCTGTTGTACCTAGAATGGATACAGTCATCCATATCAGATTCTTGATGAATCAGGGTTAGAAACTTTTAAAATCTACCCCTTCTACCCTTTTTGAGCATTTAATGACATTATTTCGAGTCCTATTTTCCCCGGTTAAGAGCAGGAGATTACATTATAAATTTATCACATTGTAAGTAGATGAAAATAACATTTTTTCTAATATTATGACATCATTCCTTTAACCAATTCATTTAATCATTTCTTATTTTAAATTATTTAAATATCGTCCGCATCGTTTAAATACTTTTTATCACTGAGAATTACGTAAATACTTTTCTTTCATATTTAGCTTAAATAATTGATTAGGTATAGATGTGATAATTTTAAATTTAATTATCGATTATTTGTGTTGTAATGAAATTTTAATCAGCAGTATTAACAACAAATTCTATCTACCTCCAGGGTGTAGTAGAAATGATAGTTCATTCCTTTACTTCCTTTAAATACTGCGGAAATAACTGGGTAGAACTTAAGGATAATTTCGACGAACTAAGAAAACTTTGAATTTTTCTTTCTAAATGAATTCAAATTGCATCTAAACTGCATTCAAAGTATCAGGAAGCTTTAGGGGGGTATGAAGTTAAAAAAAAGTTTGAGCTCGTACCAGATAATTCTCATCTAAAAAATAAACCATTTTTTATCTGCCTCATAAAGTACTTTACAATGCAGGAAAATTAAAAATTTTACTGGTCCCGTCATATAATGGGCTATTGATAATGCTAGTATGATCCAGAATGATAAAATGCAGAATAGATATTGTTTCTATTCTGCATTTTATCACTCATTATATCATTCATATTCATCATATCATTATCATTGGAAGCAGAGGTTTATGTTACCAGCAGCGCCTCTAGTGAGCACGACTTGCAGCGCTGCTACGGAGAAAGTTTTTTAACCTGTTGCTGAAATTGGTATGTAGCTCTCGTGTTCTTTAAACACTAATAAAAAATTGCTTGAATCTTGAAGTAATAAATATCTTGAATCATGAAAAATTACTGATTTATTTTTGTCGTGCTCTTCCAATGACTTCTTGAAACACTTTGATTTGACTTCCTGGATTAAAATTTTGAACATTTGATTTCATCATACTGATATATTTATGCTTCATTGACGGTAATGTTAACACCAGTTATGTCAGTATTCCAGACATCAGTAGCTCACTGACTGGAGTTTTATGTAATCAACATTAAATGTCTGTCTACATATGAAAAAGAGACATTATGACAAACAGGATATGTTAAAAAGATTTGCTCAACAGCAGGCGTCTTGCGCTCTTAACCAATTCTTACAAATTTTTTTAAATTGCAAAAAATCATTACATTTTTTATTGCATTATTATATACAAGGAAATGAAACAAAACAAAATATGTAGGTTTTAAATTGACTTTTTATTTTTTTTACAGGCGTAAAATCATTTAGTTTTAATATTAGTTTACTATCCCAAGATATCTCCGGCAAATGGAAAAAGTCAAATAATAGTCTTTGCATGATAGTTTTTGTAATAAGGGACAACACAAAGTGATATCTGACATTCTGTACACTGGTATCTAATCTCGTTCCTTACTGGCTTAAATCTGGAATTTGTTTTACGCGACCACAGAATACACTGTCGTGTTGGATTTGGTTTTTTTTTCAGTAGCAGGAAGATGCTTTCAGGTTAACCTTAATGGTAAAAGACTAATGCTGGGTCTTCCTGATGTAGCAGAAAACACATTTTCTGAAATTAGTTTTTCAGTCAATGGAAAACACCTAATCAGTCCTGCCAAAAAGGAAACCAACAAAACTTAACAAACTGCCAATCAGAGTTGAATACTTAGTTTTATTTCGTGTAAAACCGTGATGAAACAAATAGTACTGAGAAATTCTGCTTCGCCCGAGTTTTCTCGGGATAATAATTAACTGCAATACATACTAACCCGAGATAACTCGGGATAATCAGGCAAGCTGTTAATTTTATCAAGGTAAGTAATAACTACAGTGCATTACATTTCTTTCTACATTTGAAGATATATCATGTTGGGATGAAAAAACTAAACATGTTTTGTGCAATTTCTTAAACTAAACTTTTATTCTTTTTAATATAAGCATTCTTGTATAATATAAGTATCTTCACATGTTCTAGGTTTACGTTTTTCTTCCATTTATGAAGAATTCGATTTATTGCATAGCAGGAAGAATCATTGTCTCACTGGCCCATAGACATATGAGATCACTTAAAACATGCACATGATAGTTTGGTAGTTTAAGGTCCCAGAAACTCACATTAAAGTCTTAACATTAACATTCCACATTTACACGTGTTAACAAGGTTTTTAGCGGTATGTCAATTAGCAAGTATTTGCAGTCAATTTATTGAGAAACATGGAGGATATAATACACATGATATTTGGTAGTTTAAGGTCCCAGAAACTCACATTAAAGTCTTAGCATTAACATTCCACATTTCACGAGTTAACAAGGTTTTTAGCGGTATGTCAATCAGCATGCCTTTGTACTCAATTTAATTAGAAACTTCAAGGATATAATATACTTGATATCGTGGTAATGTTAGGTCCCCAGAAACTCACCTTAAAATCTTTACATTAACGGTCCCCATTTTCACGTGTTAACAATGTTTTTAGTGGTACGTGAGTTAGCATGATTGTATACTCAATTTACTTGAGGATATAATATACTGGAGGATATAATATACTTGATATCGTGGTAATTTTTAGGTTCTCAGAAACTCTTATTAAAATCTTAACATTAACGTTAGCCATTTTCAAGTGCTAACACGGTTTTTAGTGGTACGTGAATTAGCATGCTTTTATACTCAATTTACTTAGAAACATGGAGGATATAATATACATGATATTGTGGTAATTTAAGGTCCTCAGAAATTCTTCTTAAAATCTTAGCATTAACTGTTCTCATTTTCAGGTTTTAGCGGTTCAATTAGCATGTCTTTGTACCCAATTTTATTTAGGAACATCAATGGTATAATATACATGATATCGTGTTATTGGATAAAAGAAGCCGAGTTCTTAATACCATGACCGCAAGGAAAGTGTGGGACGAATAAAGCCTTTTTCTTGGTGTTACACTTGCACGTTTACACGTGCTGCTGGAGGGGAAAACATAAAAAAATTATAATACTATTTATACAACCATAAATTTTGAATGAGTTTTTCATTTTATTGTATATTTACCTGCTTTGATTGAAAATATGACATAGAGAGTCGGGCCAAAAGAAACTGATAAGCATGTCTCTGTCCAGCTTCTGCCCAGTATATAAATATATATATGCTACATTCAGCTTAAAGTGATTGTATAAATATAATGTTGAGTTTAATGTCATATATTAGTAACTTTCTCTAAATAAGTACCATTAATATATGCATTCATAAACTTTTCCATTCATTCACGGCAGGTATATGGTGTGCCATAATGGAAGCTTCCATTCAGTACGCAATGCAGGTACAATGTATTGTTTTGTATCAAATAGTAGTTCCAGACACCATAGTTTGCACTCACATTCCTGCCTAATGCTTCCATTAAGGTTAAATGGAGCCTTTGAGTCTGCTTCGCAAATGCGATACATTATTGTTGAGTCACCCAATATCCATCATATATGTCTGAATTTATTATCATATTCATAGCATTAAAGCTTCTTCGAATTGCACTTGCAATAGAGTTGCTACAGTGTGACTTCCTAAACGTTTGTGGAGACATGCTCTCTAGCAATATCCTCTAATGCAGTTAAATATCTTTGAGTATAGATCAAAGTCATATGACCTGAGTACAGATATACAACGTACCGATAATAGTATAAATGCCTAATGCAAATTATCCAGCAGTTATTTCTATGGGTGAAGTGATACTTAGCTTCATAGATGGAATGCATGCAAAAGTTGAAGAGACTAAGCATAAGGGATCAAATGTATGCAAGAATGATTAAACTTCACTTATGCATGTTCCATATACTTACAATCTGTTAAAAATATTACTTCCAGAGTCAAATACATAAATTCTAAAACCTATCCTCGATCAAAGATAGTAATAACTGAAAACCAATTACCAATATTCAGTTATTAAGTATAAATATTAGTTATAACACTTTGTATAGTACACATCAAATAATATTCCTAGATATGGTTTCCTGGGCAGTTCTTGGGAACCATGTATGGATTTATACACTACCTTTCATACACTACAATATTCAATAGTACACTCTCTCTTGTTAATGAAATTGTTAATTATGGTACCTCCATGATATTTCTTAATACTTATAAATATTAAGTAAATTTTTATATACATTGTTATTAGTTCATTTTCGTTTCATCCTACATTATACCTTAAAGGAGTTTATTGATGACGATACTGGACTATATATTAGGAAAATAAGTAATTAGAAATATATTATATTAAAGGGAAATAAGAGTGTCTTCAGTTTAATTTAATTTAACATTTCATTATAATCAAATTTTTCTTCTATTTAAATATGCTGAAAAATTAAATTTCGATAAAAATTCTCTATGGGATTAATATGTATATGGAAGTTTATTCCCTTCAACCTAATCGTGACAATAGAAAATACTTTGGTAAAACAATACATGGTTTTAGTATTTTAATAATAGAACACTTTTTTGTATACTTTAAATACTCTAACAGAAAAAAAATGTATAAAAAACTTGTTAGTTTTAAAACATATTGTATGTAGTCCAAATATAAATTTAATGTTAAAGATATCACTCAGTGTAAATCCGTGCGACAATTACATTATTGATTTAATATTTATGTAGTATTATTTTTAATATATTTTCCTGTTAAATTATTCCTAAATATTTACAATATGAGTTTAATTACAAATTATTCTTAAATATTATACAATATGAAGTAACAACAAACATTTTTATATATTATAAAGCTTTACCATACAGAATTTATTATAAGTGATACCAAGTCTAAATGCAGAAATAATTATTTCTTTTATAAATTGTTTCTTATGATGTTTACAATGACAGTTTATATACAAATAGATATTCTCTATCATTGTAATATTAAAATCTAATTCTTGTTATATTCTATGCAATTCAAAATTGGTTAAAGATTCACTCAGTGTAAATCCGTCAGAAAATTACATTATTGTATTAATATTTATGTAATATTATTTTTACGACATTGTCCTGTTAAATTATTCTTAAAAATTATACAATATCAGTTAAAATATTAAGTTTTTAAAAGAATACAGCTATTTCATTTCACCTCTTTTTTATTTGATAATATTGTGTTTAAAAAAACACTGAAACATAAAAATAACACTGTAGCTATTATATTACTACCAATTTATTTAAAGATACATTTTTAGTTTCATATCGTGGGGCACGTAACACAGTTTAAATTATCTATATTTGACAGGTATTTTGACATAGACTCGGAAATAGAAATGGGATCAGGAAATGCAACCAAATCTCCCTCTATCTATTTTCCGCTACCAGATGTAAGAAAAACCCACTTTTTCGTAAAAATTATTTTCCGTTGAACATTTGGGAGGATTTTATTTTTTGATAAGAAAAGTAACAAAGCTGTCTAAATTTTTAAAAAACTTTATTTTCTTATATATAAAATAACAGATTGATATATAAATAAAACTTTATTTTTTATATAAATAGCTTATAAATTATTTATATTTAAAAATCATTTTATATATTTCAATAACTTAGAAATATTCTTATAAATTATTCAATCTCCTGCTATATATATATATAAATAAATTTACATATATTTAATGTCTAATTATATATAATATGTATTTTTGTATATAAAAATTTACAAATACAGAAAAATTACTCTTATTTATCTTTGCACATATTTTGCATTTACATAAAATCTCTGATACGATATTGTCCAGTTAAATTGTTCTTAAATATTAAACAATATGAGTTTAAAAATAAAATATTCTTAAATATTATACAATATGTATTAATAACAAATAGTTTTATATATTATAAAGTTTTAACTTAAACAGTTTATTGCAAGTGATACCAAGTCGAAATGCAGAAATAATTTTTTCTTTTATGAATGGTTTATTATGATGTTTACAATGACAGTTTATATAGAAATAGATATACTCCAATGTTGAAAACTTAAAATATATATCCTGTTATATACTATGCAGTCCATAATTGTTTAAAAATATCACTAAGTATAAATCCGTCAGAAAATTACATTATTTACATAACACTATTTTTACGCTATTGTTTTGTTAAATTATTCTTACGTATTATACAACATAAGTTAAATTATAAATAATTTTTAAATATTATAAAATATGTAATAATAACATATAATTTTATATATTATAAATCTTTAGCTGATAGAATTTATTACAAGTGATACCAAGTCTAAATGCAGAAATAATTATTTCTTTTATATATGGTTTCTTATGATGTTTACAATAACAGTTTATATATAACTACACATACTCTAGCATTGTATTTTTAAAATCTAATTATCTTTATATTCTATGCAGTCCATAACTGGTTAAATTATACAATATGAGTTTACTCAGTGTAAATTCTTGAGAAAATTAAACTATTGAATTAATATTACTGTAATATTTTTTACGATATTGTCCTGTTAAATTATTCTTAAATATTATACAATATGAGTTTATTAACAAATTATTCTTAAATATTATACAATATGAAGTAATAACAAATAGTTTTATATATGATAAAGCTTTACCTTGCACAGTTTATTATAAGTGATACCAATTCCAAGTACAGAAATAATTATCTTTTATAAATAGTTTCTTATGATGTTTACAATGACAGTTTATATATAAATAGATAAACTCTAAGTTTTAAATTTAAAAATTTAATTCCTGTTACATTATATGCAGTCCAAAAACGGTTAAAGATATTACTCAGTGTAAATCCGTCAGAAAGTAACATTACTGAGTTAATAATTATATAATATTACATTTATGATATTGTCCTGTTAAATTAGTCTTAAATATTATACAAAATGAGTTTAAATATTAAGTTTTCGAAAGAGGTTCATTAGTTTAATATTATCTCTTTTTACTTCGAAAATATTGTGTTAAAAATACACTGAAACATAAAAATAACAGTATAATTTTTATATTACTACCTATTTATTTAAAGATAAATTTTTAGTTTCGCATCGTGAAACACGTAATACAGTTTAAATTATCTATATTTGACATGTATTTTGACATACACTCGGATATAGAAATGGGATCAGGAAATGTAACCAAATCTCCCTCTATCTATTTTTCTCTACCAGATGTAAGAAAAACTCACTTTTCCGTAAAAATTATTTTCCGTTGAACATTTGAGGAGGATTTTATTTTTTGATAAGAAAAGTAACAAAGCTGTCTAAACTTAGAAAACTAGTATTCTCCAGGACTATAGTAGGAATAACAGATCTTAAGGAAGTTGGGTAGTAAATGTTTTTAAAACAACTTATATTTTCTTTATATTGGAATAACTTAGAAAGATGTCTTAAAAATTAGTTTTTCATGGTAAGAGATTACCATATCCGTCATAAATGAAATTTGGCATAGATATTAATGTGTACATTGCATATATGAATGTTAATTTGCAGTAAAAATGTATAATTACAGAAAAATTACTCTTTTTATATTTTCACAAATTTTGCATTTACATAAAATTTCTATTCCGATATTGTTCAGTTAAATTATTCTTAAATATTATACAATATGAGTTTAATAATAAAATATTCTTAAATATTATACAATATGTAGTAATAACAAATAGTTTTATATATCAGAAAACTTTACATTAAAGAGTTTATTACAAGTGATACCAAGTCTAAATGCAGAAATAATTATCTCTTTTATAAATTGTTTATTATGATGTTTACAATGACAGTTTATATAGAAATAGATATACTCTAATGTTGTAAATTTAAAATATAATTTCTGTTATTTTCTATGCAGTCCTTAACTGTGTAAAGATATCACTAAGTATAAATCCGTCAGAAAATTACATTATTTATGTTACACTATTTTTACGATATTGTCCTGTTAAATTATTCTTACGTATTACACAACATTAGTTAAATTATAAAAAATTCTTAGTTATTATGCATTATGCAATAATAATAAATAGTTTGATATGTTATAAATCTTTACCTTATAGAATTTATTACAAGTGATACCAAGTATAAATGCAGAAATAATTATTTCTTTTATATGTGGTTTCTTATCATGATTAGAATAACAGTTTATGTATAAATAGATATACTGTAGTATTGTATTTTTAAAATCTAATTCCCGTTATATTCTATACAGTCCATATTTGGTTAAATTATATGAGCTTACTCAGTGTAAATTCTTCAGAAAATTACATTATTGAATTAATATTACTGTAATATTATTTTTTACGATATTATTCTTAAATATTGTTTAGTATGAGTTTAATAATAAATTATTCTTAAGTATTATACAACATGTAGTAATAACAAATAGTTTTATATGTTATAAACCTTTACCTTACAGAGTTTGTTACAAGTGATACTAAGTCTAAATGCAGAAATAATTATTTCTTTTAAATATGGATTCTTACGATATTTACAATGACAGTTTATATATAAATATATATAATCTAGCGTTGTAAATTTAAAATCTAATTCATGTTGCATTCTATCCAGTCCATAACTGGTTAAAGATATCATTCAGTGAAATGCTTCTGAAATTTGCATTATGTTAATTTTTATGTAATATTATTTTTACGATATTGCCATGTTAAATTATCCTTAAATATTATACAATATGAGTCTAAATATTAAGCTTTTACAAGAGATACATCCGTTTCATTTCATCTCTTTCTTTCTTTCTTTGAAAATATTGTATATAAATAACACTGAAACATATAAATAGCAATATAGTTATTATACTAATACCTATTTATTTAAAGATACGTTTTTAGTTTCGTATCTTGGGACACGTAAAACAGTTTAAATTATCTATATTTGACAGGTATTTTCACATATACTCGGAAATTGAAATGCGATCAGGAAATGCAACCAAATCTCCCTCTATCTATTTTTTGCTACCAGGTGTAAGAAAAACTCACTTTTCCGTAAAAATTATTTTCCGTTAAACATTTGAGAAGAATTTTATTTTTTGATAAGAAAAGTAACAAAGCTGTCTAAACTTAGAAAACTTCAGTAGGACTATGGTAGGACTAACAGCTCTTAAGGAAGCCAGGTAGTAAAGATTTTTTAAAATTATTTATATTTTCTTTATATTTGAATAACTTAGAAAGATGTCTTACAAATTATTTTTCCAACTCTCGTGCCATATCATATCCATCATAAATCAAATTTGACACAGATATTATGCGTACATTACATATATGAATGTTAATTTGTAGTAAAAATTTATAATTGCAGAAATATTACTCTTAATTATATTTCCATAAATTTTGCATTTACATAAAATTTATATTAGTATACTGGTTAAAAATAATTTCTCGAAATTTTAAATATGAAATTTAAATGAATAAAATATAAAATTAAAATAACAATATAGCAAATATATAGTAATAAATAAGTTGATTTAATAAGCTGTTCGGCGTAATAATAAGTTGTTTATAAAGTAGAGAAATTTTGAATGCAGAATTTGTCTGCAATGCTGAATTTAAGTTACAAGAGTATAAATCTAGTTCAAAACTCAAATTAGCAAAGTAGGAAACATTATACGTTTAAAAAAATAATATTTAAAATTATTAATAAATTTGATCATACTTTGGTGAACAAATTTATAGCAAAACCCCAAAGTTTTACTTTTTAACAATTTTGTAATATGTTAACATTTTAAGTTACAACTTATCTCACCTATTTGAATATTGTTTTCAACTTATTATACTTCTTTTGCTTTATAAATGACGTAATGAATTGCTAAATGAATTCATTGGTTTTGTTTATTAGATTTAACTTTTTACCAAAGGAATAAAATATTAATTTTAATAATTAAAAATTTATTTCATTCACATTAGTATAAGTAATAATAGAAATTATTATTAGGTTAAGTAAATATAGATTTTACAATAATATTAAAATATTTGTAATTGAATATATACATGCCATTACAGAAGTTATTAATTTTAGATTATTATTTCTTTACTTCCTTAATTAATAACATTAATAATTTTCTTGCAGCATTAAATTATTATTGCTTACTAATATTGTCTTTTCCCTATCGTATGAATTATTATTTTTTATATCATGTACATGTTTAAATAAAGACTATTTCAACTAGCAGTAACTATATATAGCAGTATATATATATGTGTGTCTGTGTGTATAGGTACTTTATACTACCCGATTTCAAAATTTATATTCTATTATATCACTTTAGAATTTGAATGATATAAATGAATTTTCAATGAATTTAAATTATTACTGTAGAATTCATTTATTCCTTTCAACCGATTAAAACCATGTGTTCATTATTATATGTTCTTATGACTTGTTTTTGTGAATAGTGAAATAAATAACTTTAAATATTTTTATCTATCCATTATATATATATATATATATATATATATATATATATATATATATATATATATATATATATATATATATATATATATATATATATATATATATATATATATATATATATATATATATATATATATAGTATAGAAGCAATTCAATTAATAATAATTTACTTGACATACAACTTTTTAAAAAAACTACTATAGGAATTACTACTACTAAAATTGTCACGTTAAAAATTTCTGATATATATATATATATATATATATATATATATATATATATATATATATATATATATATATATATATATATATATATTATAATATATATAATATATATATATATATATATATATATATATATATATATATATATATATATATATATAATATATAAATAAATATAATATATATATATATATAATATATATATATATATATATAAATGAATACATAAATTTATATGCAAATTAAATATTTAGTGTTTATAAATATATATCTGATAAAATATTTTAATGGACAATTTATTTTTCTTTAATATATATACATTTTGCTATAGTCTTAATCTGTTACTATTATTACAAATTACTTAATCTGTTACTATTATTATAAAATCCCCCCACAAATATATATTTATATATAAGTAAAATCAATAATTTTGTATATTTTTGTGTATATATTTTAAATTCATTTCTATTTGAAAAAGCACTTATTTCTAGAATTTGGTTTGATTTCACAGACATGTATCATTCTTTTCGAAAATATATATTTATTAGTCCATATCATGTGACAAATAATTTTTTTTCAATTATCGACATTTGACAGGTATTTTGACAGAAATACGGGAAATAGAATTGGGAAAATAGTAATGCAGCCA
>CM063500.1:30856583-30869083 GCA_032207245.1 Pardosa pseudoannulata | reverse complement strand
TATTTATCCGGATAAATTGATGCTTTTAGTAAACATCAATGTGAAATAAGATTTTCCCAAATGAATGAAGTTTTCATTTTACTAAAACCATATCTTTGCGGTGTATTCTTATTTTAGAAATTAAAAATAATACTTTTCATTTTGATGTTTTTGTTGTCTAATTAGAGCATCCATATTATTTTTTGTACATTATCTTTATCTCTTGACTTAGATGATATAGATTATTCACGTGGTTATCATTAAGGTGTCATATAACTTTTAAAGATTTTAGTTGTAAACAAAATGACCTAATATATATATATATATATATATAATATATATATATATATATATATATATATATAATATATATATAAATATATATGTAGAAATATCAATATCTAAGCCCTGAAGTCTATTTCAAAATTATCCCTTTTCCCCGTTCATTATTCTAGATCTTAATTTCTTCTCTTTATATTAACCATATTTCCCAGCCATTCAATTTAAACGAGGATGTTTTCATTAATTCAGCCGAAAAAATTCTTTCTATGATTCCCAAAACAGAAAATGATATAGCTGGCATTTTTAATTAGGAAGTTATAACTCTCCCAGGAAAAATCTGTAATGATCAGCAATAACAGTCATCTGGAACGCCACACTTTTGCAGATGGCTCTAATTAAAGGTTACTTTCTATAAGCAAAAATAGCAGTTGCCTCAGCATTTTTTTCCCACGACGCTAAAACACACGGGTTTTGGTTGTCTCTCTCAGAAGGTTGGCATTACTGAGAGTGAGAGTGTTCTGATACCGTTCGGTTCAGACATCTGTGGATTTTGTGCAATTTTGATCGGATGAATAAAGATTACGTTCGGCTACGACGATTATGCGTTTCTTTCCAGCAGACGATTAGCGGACTCTTGGCAGCCCAGCATGCCCGGGCTGAGGAAAATAATAGGGGCAATTTTAAAATGAGTATGCAAGTTAAGTTTGGGGTTGGTTAGACCCCCTGGACGATTGCACACACACACACACACACACACAAAACACACACACATATTATATAATAAAATATATAAATATATATATATATATATATATATATATATATAATTTAATATGTTTAGAAAAACAAAAGTAATTGCAAATAGAGGTTTGTTAATGAAATCACTGGTTCTAACAGTCTTCTCATAGACTCTAGTGTACTAATGGAACACGTAGTAGAGTTTTTAATGCTTAAGTGAAGTTAATCTTTTAAGGTACAATTAAAATTAAAATTTCGTAAAATTGGTAAAAATTGATTTATAAATGAAATCTAAAACCAATGTAATTCAGAATTTTATTAGATTTTTACAATTTCCTGGAATATTTTACCACCAAACACTTTTTGCAAACTAATATGTTTGAAAATATTAATTCTTATATTGGGAGAAATATATTAATGTCTAAAATGGTATAATAATTAAAAAATTATGTAACCACTAGTTACTTAAGTAACTACTGCTTACAAATCAACTTTATAAAGTGTAAAGATTATATGTTTTAAAATATTTATTATTGGGTATATATGTTTTAAAATATTTATTTAAAATATTTATTATTGGGAAAATAATAAATAACAATGGTGAAATTTTATAATGAGTAAATAACTATGAAGCAACTAGTTACGTACGTAACCACTGATTATAAAACCACGTCTAAAGTGTTAAACTAATATGTTTTAAAATTTATTGGGAGTAAAATAATAATGACTAAAATGGTATAATAAGTAAATAACTATGTAACCACAAGTTACATACGTAACCACTGAATATGAAACCACTTTATAAAGATTTAAACTAATATGTTTTACAATATTAATTATTATATTGGGAGAAAAATAATAATGATTAAAACTGTACAATAAGTAAATAACTATGTAAACACTTTTTACGTACGTAACCACTGATTATGAGATCACTATGTAAAGTGTTAAAATAATATATTTTAAAATATTACTTTTTTTATTTGGAGAAAGTAAATAACAATGATTAAAATGGAATAATAAGTATATATATATATATATATATATATATATATATATATATATATATATATATATATATATATATATATATATATATATATATATATATATATAAATATATATATATATATATATATATATATATACATATATATATACATATATATACGATATATATTATATACATGTATATATATATGTATATATATGTATATATATATATATATATATATATATATATATATATATATATATATATATATATATATATATATATATATATATATATATATATATATATATATATATATATATATATATATATATATATATATATATATATATATATATATATATATATATATATATATATAGATATAATATTATATATATATATATATATATACATATATATGTGTGTGTGGTGTGTGTGTGTGGATGTGTGGGTGGATGTGGGTGGGTGGGTGTTTGTTGTTAGATTAGTCATATTTTTGGTGGGTCTTAATGCAAAAAATGAATTTTTAACATCCACATAGAAAGTAAATTTAAACTGGTATAATCCAAAAAGAAATTAAAGTATGTTTTTTATATATTCTTAATTAAAAAACATAAACATACTAATATGAAAATATTTTATATGTCTATAAACGCAAAAGTAATAAACAATCAGTGGTATGTTTAAGAAACAACCATTCATTAAAATGCTATGATGTAAACATTTTATGGTATTGAAAGTCCTTTGTCCCCTGAAATTAAAAAAAAAATGTTAAAAACATGAGTGAATTCTTTTTTTCTATCAAATATTATCTCTGATATTTAATTAAATTATAAATTTACATTAAAACTTCCAACATTATTGGCAATTAGAATATATTTATTTCAATACAACCATCAATTAATTTTCTATTCTCTTTTTTATCCATTCAAACACGAATCGTATCCGTTGTTGGGTCGATTTGTTTTGTCATGAAAATATGCGGATCATTCCAAATGAAAAGAACAATTTATATCCCAATCATGAATATTTTATCCATTAAAGTGAACCCGATACTTCAGTCAGTCTTCGAAATGACTATCTTATTGTGATTCCTTTGTTTAGATTCATTGTAATAAATCTCCCTTTCGAAGTTTCCCTGATTTGTTTCTAAAAGTCCAATAAATAACCGCATTACATTCTACCACTTCAAAGTATTCGATTGAAGTGAAATCACTAAAACGATTAAACGATTAAACCCAAACATTTCCTTGAGGAAAAAAAAAACGGTAGGAATAAATTTAGGTTTTTTTTTAAGGTTCGTAAAGAAAGCATCTTTTAAGGAGAAATCGTCTTACGAAATGCTTAACAACTGCTTTCCTGCAGACGTAAACAAATTAATTCTGCAAAGTTTTCGCAAACTTTTTGAATAATCTCTCCACACTTTCGGATTTTTTTTTTAATTCTAGAAGTACGTAGCCCAAACTATGAGATCAAAGAATTTTTATTCAGAGTTCGAAAGTTATCTTGAAAAGAAAGTAATTGCACAAACTTTCCTAACCTTCGTTTTTTCTCTCTTTACTCTATTTAAATATTTCATTGAGAGTCGACTTAGGTCTTTGAGAGATTTGAGCAAAGGTGAATAAAAAACATTAAAATTCCTATTTTAATTAAAATCCATTACATAAAATAATTATACGCACTTATTAGTTTGTGAAAATTAATAGAGATTACTTAATTAGTTTGTTGAATAAACATAACGATCAAATTAAAAATTATAAATATTTTAAAACCAATTATGAAAATCTTGCATTATTATTATTATAAAAATAATCTTATTTTTAAAAACGCTTATCAAAATTAATTCAGTTCTAGAAATGCCACAAACTGACACACACACATATATAGACACACACACACACACACACACACACACACACATATATATATATATATATATATGCATGTGTGTGTGAGTGCGTGTGCATGTGCTTGCATATGTGTATGTATAAATGCATGTATTTGTCAATAAAATTGTGTCAGTAAAGTTGATGTATTTATAATTAAAGATTACTTAAAAATTTCATTATACTGCGGTAAAGTAATGTCATAGTACACTTAAAAATGTCCTAAATCAGTATTAATTTTATGTTTTAGGGAATCTTTATTTTCTTGATCATTTTTAATAAGTCTACCACTGTGCATCTTTACATACTGTACACTTTTTAATGCATATTTTGTAAAAATTGTATTGATTTTAATGTAATATATATATTTATAAATTGTAAAAAATTATAAAATGTGTGTATTTAATTTTTTTTATCAAGGTAAATTTAAAAAACTTAATACACTAGAATACTGTCTTTCCCAGATAAAGCTTATTTATATATTTCTAATTTAAAATTGACCTAAAACAGAGACTGTAAAATTTTATAATTTACTATAATTATGGTTGATTTCATGGAAAGATGAATCTTAGACCTAAGTAATAAAATTAGTATAAAATGTTACTGCAAACTATATTTTTATATTTATTTATAATTTACTTTTAATTGACTCGCACGAGTTGTATGCAGTATTTCGCTGTAATTAGTATTTGCGAATATAGTGGTATCTATTGGAAATTATATCATTAATAAGAATTAATTCTTATATTTTATAACTGAAATATACACAAATGGGACATTTTGTAAACTAATATCTGTTCACAAATATATTTTTGGTAAATACGTCAGTTTATCATATCATATTATAAAATGTTTCATTAGCCACAAATCTTAGTTTAGAAAGGAACAATTATCTAATAAGTACATTACTATGAAACTAATATTAAAGATTTTTAAGATTTACAAACCTTTTATAATAGAAAACGTTTAAAAAATACATAAGTTTCTACTGTGGTTTCATTTGCTTAATGTAAATATTGTGTTAATCAACAGTAAAAGAATTCTAAAATATTAAGATTGTTAAAAAATATATTGATATTCTATTAATTAGAGACTTTAGTTATCTTTTCAATTTCGGATTACAGTAGTAAAATTTGAGATTGTTATTATATGCACGTGCAAACTATGTCGGCATTGTAAATTCATACTCTTATTTGCCTGTATATTTACAGTCATACACAATGATGCATTCGTATACAATGGAAAATTGTATACATCTTTTGGATATATTTAGAGCATTCAAAAATATCAATATCAAATACTATCATCATTTAGAGTAACAAACTTTTATTAGATGTTAATGAATAAAGGCAAGTTACAATCATTTAAAGAAAAAATTCAATATCTAAAGTATAAACTCCCTTGTTTCTATTAAATTTAATAGTCAAACTTGTTTTGAAAATTTTAGTAGGCTTTGTAATTTTTTTATTTTTCTAAACTTACTGTAAAATATAATCTATTAGATTATATTATACTATTATGTATATACCTATTCACATTGGTTGAATAATTTCGAAGAAATTATCAATTTATGAAAAACCCGTATTGGTCTGCTGAAAATGAGCTGAAATGGCATGCTAGAACAATTATTATATAGTTTTATTATGTAATGTATTGATTTATTAAAATTGGTTAATGGGACAAAATTGGTTAATGGTAAAATTTAATTGGTTAATACATTAATTATTTATTTTATGTAAATTAAACTTATTGAAAATGCTGGGAATTTGTTTCGAATAGCTTTGAAATTTGCAATCGGACTGCCGGTTGGATTTTTCTGGAAATTGCTCAATAGTTTATTAGATTGTATTATACTAGTTTTAACCACATATTTAATTACATCATGTAAAATAATGTCGAAGAAACCCTTATTAATTTGTCTTACGAAATGCTTAACAACTGCTTTCCTGCAGACGTAAACAAATTAATTCTGCAAAGTTTTCGCAAACTTTTTGAATAATCTCTCCACACTTTCGGATTTTTTTTTTAATTCTAGAAGTACGTAGCCCAAACTATGAGATCAAAGAATTTTTATTCAGAGTTCGAAAGTTATCTTGAAAAGAAAGTAATTGCACAAACTTTCCTAACCTTCGTTTTTTTCTCTCTTTACTCTATTTAAATATTTCATTGAGAGTCGACTTAGGTCTTTGAGAGATTTGAGCAAAGGTGAATAAAAAACATTAAAAATCCGATTTTAATTAAAATCCATTACATAAAATAATTATACGCACGTATTAGTTTCTGCAAATTAATAGAGATTACTTAATTAGTTTGTTGAATAAACATAACGATCAAATTAAAAATTATAAATATTTTAAAACCAATTATGGAAATCTTGTATTAATATTATCATAAAAATAATCTTTAATTTTAAAAACGCTTATCACAATTAGTTTAGTTCTAGAAATGACACAAACTGACACACACACACACACACACACACACACACACACATATATATATATATATATATATATATATATATATATATATATATATATGCATGTGTGTGTGAGTGCGTGTGCATGTGCTTGCATATGTGTATGTATAAATGCATGTATTTGTCAATAAAATTGTGTCAGTAAAGTTGATGTATTTATAATTAAAAATTACTTTAAAAAAAGTTTCATTATACTGCGGTAAAGTAATGTCATAGTACACTTAAAAATATTCTAAATCAGTATTTATTTTATGTTTTAGGGAATCTTTATTTTCTTGATCATTTTTAATAAGTCTACCACTCTGTATCTTTAAATACTTTATACTTTTTAATGCATATTTTATAAAAATTATATTGATTTTAATGTAATATATATATTTATAAACTGTAAAATAGAATAAAATGTGTGTATTTAATTTTTTTTCTATCAAGGTAAATTAAAAAACATTAATGCACTAGAATACTGTCTGTCCCAGATAAAGCTTATTTATATATTTCTAATTTAAAATTGACGTAAAGCAGAGATAAAAAAATTTTATAATTTATTATAATCATGATTGATTTCAAGGAAAGATGAATCTTAGACCTAAGTAATAAAATTAATCTAAAATGTTGCTGCAAACTATCTTCTTATAATTATTTATAATTTACTTTTAATTGACTCGCACGAGTTGTATGCAGTATTTCGCTGTAATTAGTATTTGCGAATATAGTGGTATCTATTGGAAATTATATCATTAATAAGAATTAATTCTTATATTTTATAACTGAAATATACACAAATGGGAAATTTTGTAAACTAATAGCTGTTCACAAATATATTTATGGTAAATATATGAGTTTATCATATCATATTATAAAATTTCTCATTAGCCACAAATCATAGTTTAGAAAGGAACAATTATCTAATAGGTACTTTACTATGATACTAATATTAAAGATGTTTAAGATTTACAAACCTTTTATAATAGAAAACATTTAAAAAATATATAAAATTATACTGTGGTTTCATTTGCTTAATGTAAATATTGTGTTAATCAACAGTAAAAGAATTATAAAATATTTAGATTGTCAAAAAAATATATTGATACTCTATTAATTAGAGACTTTTAGTTATCTTTTCAATTTCGGATTACAGTAGTAAAATTTGAGATTGTTATTATATGCACGTGCAAACTATGTCGGCATTGTAAATTCATACTCTTATTTGCCTGTATATTTACAGTCATACACAATGATGCATTCGTATACAATGGAAAATTGTATACATCTTTTGGATATATTGAGAGCATTCAAAAATATCAATATCAAATACTATCATCATTTAGAGTAACAAACTTTTATTAGATGTTAATGAATAAAGGCAAGTTACAATCATTTAAAGAAAAAATTCAATATCTAAAGTATAAACTCCCTTGTTTCTATTCAATTTAATAGTCAAACTTGTTTTGAAAATTTTAGTAGGCTTTGTAATTTTTTTATTTTTCTAAACTTACTGGAAATTATAATCTATTAGATTATATTATACTATTATGTATATACCTATTCACATTGGTTGAATAATTTCGAAGAAATTATCAATTTTATGAAAAAACCCGTATTGGTCTTGCTGAAAATGAGCTGAAATGGCATGCTAGAACAATTTAATATATTTTTATTATATAATGTATTGATTTATTAAAATTGGTTAATGGGACAAAATTGGTTAATGGTAAAATGGGTTAATTGGTTAATTACATTAAATTATTAATTTTATGTAATTTAAACTTATTGAAAATGCTGGGAATTTGTTCGAATAGCTTTGAAATTTTGCAATCGGACTGCCGGTTGGATTTTCTGGAAAATTGCTAGAATAGTTTATTAGATTGTATTATACTAGTTTTAACCACATATTTAATTACATCATGTAAAATAATGTCGAAGAAACCCTTATTAATTTTATGAAAAATAAAGGATGCATAAGACATGCTGGAAACTGGATGAAACTAATTTTTAAAATTTTGGAGGGCATTGCAGCCAGACTGATGGTTGAGTTTTCTTTTGAACTAATTATAATAGTTTATTAGATTGCGTCATACTATAATGAAATAAGTTTTTCAATAGTACATCATTTTGAGGCGAAACGTATGCCCATACATATTATTTAGTTATTTGTTTTGAAATCCAACTAAATCATTCTGTGGTATAATTGTATTTGGTATAAATATACATTTCAAAGTTACGAAGCAACTTGTTTATTTAAGGCTGTGAAACAATCATTATGTGATTAACATGCATCAGTAAGTGTTTAAAAGTGTAATATTTAATGATATGCTTTATTTTCATATATATGAACAAACACTTGTCAAGACTTAAGCATAAAAATTAGAACTTTAATATTATTATAGCTTTCACATATGACATGAAATAAAAAAAATTCTAAAAAAGTATAAAGATTATAATAAGAAAATTCTTACATAAAACTGATTTATTATAATATCAGTAAATAAATGCTGACTTACTACTGGATAGAATAGTTAATGGATTTAGAATTTGAATAGTCACAAATCTTGAACTTTGATTGTAAGAATTACCTTGAAGTTAAATAATATGTAAATGTTCAATAGTAATGAAGAATCAAATAAGGTAACTTCTTACCTTTTGTTTATTCTTGGGATTTGCAGGAAGGCTCTGTATAAAACCACACAACGGCTGTTGAACAAACACACTATCTTTTTATTACACAACACGTCATGATAAATAGAGAATAAACGGAGCAATGAATACAGAATTATGAATGTTAGGCTTTAAACCTGTTTCATATATGGATAAGAATAGAAATACAGGAATATGAATAGAATAACATTTTAAAACCGACGCCGAATACAATGGCTTTTCTATTAGCCCAACTGTTCGTTTTTTTCTCCCTCTCTCAATAACGCCATCTAGCTTTCGGTGGCGAAATTAATCTAACAACTACAAGGATACTATGTCTGTATTATTGTGGTTTGGAAAATCTTTAGCTTTATGAAATGTATTCAATTTCGAAGAAATAGTAAGCCCTTTTCATTACCACTTTTTTATATGTATTGATCATTTAAATTTTTGTGTATGGACTAAATGTTAAATGGAATCGTAAAATTGGAATATTGAAAAATTAATATGCGTATGATTATTAGAGGTTTTGTCCTCATAAATTTCTTGAATGCTCTTGATAATATGTAAAATAAATTATAACCAATAATTTATACAATTTGGGTATTGGAACTAGGTAAATTTAACTTTCTATAAACATATTTTGAAGGCTATATTTATTATCCAAGCTTAACATATTAACTGCTCAGGGTGTCACCAGTGTGCGGCAATCGACTTGGCTACAGAGCCGTTGAAGGCACCGGAGACCGGCGACGCAACACATAATAAAAGTACATAATTTTTGTAGGTATGGGTACTGATAAATATTTCAATAATACCACTGTTATTATAATAGTTTGAAGGAATTATTGCAACATAGAGCATACAAAAATAATTTTATTAGTACATGAAAAATATAAATTTTATTTGTGCATATTGGAATGAGTCAGATTGTAACATTCAAGGCAAAGAAAATGTAAATCCAAGCAATGGGAACAATATGTCATCGTTTTTTAGTCAGCTTCTCTAGTTCTTCCTAGCTGCTTTAACCCACTGAACGGACGCGTCGATGGGGGTTCGACAGCGAATTCCGGTTCGAAAACGGACCTGTCAACCCCTTCTCGTTCGTTGTGTTTATTCTTATTTCGGCACGGCTGTCACCCTCTCGACGCAGGTGGTCTGTTTGAAATTTGTCACGCCGTTTACGTGTCGTCAAACTATTCAGGCGCTCATGGCGCGTTTCACTGCAATACTCTGGGGATTATTTGGCACCTGCTCTACTCTATTCTTGAGCTCTTGCCTTTCACCCCCCACATACTCACTCATTCTCCGAACTCCAGACAGTGGCCTCGAAATGTATTGATAATTTTCTTGAGAAAAGAATATATGTTTTGCAATTAATTCATAAAATCTTTGACATTGACAAATATTTTGAACAATTTAAATGGGTTTTATTTTAAATATAAGTAAATGCATAGTGTTAAAGTTAAGTACTAAATCTATTTTGAAATCACTTAAGAATAGGATATCAATCACGAGGGGTGAGTGAATTAAATTTTGGGTTCTATGAAAAGTTTATTCACTCCACGTGTTGCATTTTTACTGACCGCTTGCAGGTTTATACTCACTTCGATTCCAGCGCTAATAGGATTATGTAGATTGATTTTATTCAGTTACCTGAAGGTCTAAAATTATAATCCATTATATACGTCTTTTTTAATTGAGAGTTCATCTGACAGTGAAACAGAAAGTAGTATACGTAAAGGACAAAAAAGAGAGAATAATCACTGAGAAATCGAAGTAGGATTGTTTGAAAAAAAGGACAATCGTTACGATTGCCGTGGAAGTCACCGGCAAACCCCCCACCACGAAAACTGCTTCAAGCATGATTTTATAGCACATTTTATCTGTTGCAAATAATATTTCTGCATATGCATCGTATAATGAAAATTTCTCTTTAGTGTCGTGGGAAAACCATCGAAAATGCGTCTGGCAGTCAACGTGGGAAGTATGAACAATTTAATAACATAGATTTGAAAATCTAATGCTGTCTCCTTTACTGAATAAAGATGACAATGATGAAACTTTTTGATCTTATTGGTCGATTACTAAAAATCTGTTCATTTTTTAAAAATAAGATAATCTATCAACGAGGTATAATTGTAACTCTCTCTTCACAAGGTTATTTGACATTTGTTGATGTAGCCTACTATAATAAGACTCAGAGTAGATTGTAATTAGCTGACTCAGAAAGCATGAAAAATTGTTCACAGTTTGTTGGATATGAATGTCTTTTATGTAAGATCAGATATTATCAAGTATATTAGCACAAGATTTTGTTTGGCTAAGATTTTTGCCTAAATTTGAAGTGGTCCGTAAATTTTTTATTATTCATAGAAAATGAAAAAAAAAATTTTTCGGATTCCATACATTTTTCCTTTTGGATTTTTGAACTACACAATTAGAATGGTCTCAAATTTTGAAACTCACCCTGCAACGATTAAATATTTAATGAAATATATTTTATATATTATGCCTCTTATATGTTCACAAACTTTCTGTTTTCACTCTGATTACTAGGCATTCTGAACATATTTTATTATTTGTTTATTTATTTATTTATTTATTTATTTATTTGCACAACAATTTTTGAAAATTTATACTTTTTCTACACAATGAACAACCGAACCGAAACCCAAAAAATGAATAACCTTTGCTGATTTCATACATTTTTCTCTTTGAAATTTTGAATTTCACAATTAGAATGCTTCCAAATTTTCAAGCTCACCCTGCATCGATGAAATCTTTAATGAAATATATTGTATATATTATGATTCTTATATGTTTACAAACTTTAAGGTTTCACTATGATAAATAGGCTGAAGACATTTTATAATTAATATTGTTACTTTTATTTATTTATTTATTTATTTTTTTGCAACAATTTTTGAAAATTCGTATTTCTTCGAAACGTTGTTTGACATGCGTAATGAAAATACGAGTATATGAAATAGACTTTTCACTATTCCTCATTTTCTAATCCCCACTCAGGAACAATTCTTAAATGCTTTAAATTCTAAAGGCATAATAATAATAAAAATTTTGAACTCTTTTTGTTATAATAGTTTTATATTTATATTATTAATGGTAACAATAATTTATGAAAATATATCTTTCGAAAAGTTATCAAATGGTATAAAATAACTTGCTTGCATGTAGCCAAAGTGTCGATTGTACTGAAAAATGTCATATACCAACTTCCAGACTATTTTTAATGTAACCTTGCATGTTAATGTCTTCCACTTCCAAAGGATTACAATGGGATAAAACATTTTCGCTCTTGGAAAAGTGGGAAGAATGGAGAGGTATTTACGAAAATGTTGCCAATTTGCAGTACAAATACAAGCCAGCGGTCAGCTGAAGCTCAAAATTTAATAATCAAAACATATGTAATTTTTAATGTATCTTTTAACAAAAATATGAAAGTGCATTTGTTGAAGGATTATTCCATTGTATCTAAATATGC
>CM063500.1:30839083-30849083 GCA_032207245.1 Pardosa pseudoannulata | reverse complement strand
AACAGTTAGATAACTTACAAATAAATGTTATATGTAATAAATACGAAGAAAATTATTATATGGTGTCTTTATGGAATGTCTTATCCATGTGAGAAATTACATTCTTCTAAAAATAGCTTTATTTTAAAAAATACAGTTGCATGTACAGTTGTACATTTTCTTAGTTATAAATTATGTAAAGGAACGAAAAAAATAAAAATAGTGTATGAACATTTTCACAACTCAAATAAAGACACTATTTGTTAAATTAATATAATATTTTTTTCAGTTGCACAAACTTTGTACTAAACAGTACTGCTTCTCACTTATTCCATTTTATCTTTCAACTCGATAGGTTTTTATAAGTTTATTTCAACATTTAATTTCATTTTATTTTAAGAGTTCACAAAATCTCGCTTTTGATGAAAGCTGATGTCATAAGTAAAATATATGAAAAAAGATTTCTAGAGATTTTTAAAACTGAAATATAGGATATACCTCTTGATTCAGATCTGTTTTCTTTTCAGCAAGTGTTCCTATTCAATTTTATTTAAGTAAACGTGAATGTAAGTAGTCAGAATTTTTCACCAAATCAAAATGTATATTTTTACCAATAAGAATTCTGGTATTCTCTGAATGGAAAAGATGTATGAAAGGTTATATGAAAAACATAACTCTACCCCACTGTTTGTAACTTTATTTTAACAACATTATTTGTAACATATGTATCTACTCATATGAAGATGTTAGCTCTGTTATTTTTCGTCAGTAATTGTATGTAAGGTGTGCCAGAATGGTTTTAAAAATACATGAAATAAGGCATAATAGTACTTAGTAGTTTCTCGAAAAATAAATTAGTTCTTGAATATTTATAAATTATATTCAATAAAATAATAAAAAAATAGTACTTAGTAGTTTCTCGAAAAACAAATTAGTTCTTGAATATTTATAAATTATATTCAATAAAATAATAAAAAATGTTTTTATTGTATATTTTTACTACTTCATAATGCAGGTTAAGTTATGAATTAATAGTCAAAAATAAAAAAATTATGAAACTAAATTTTTCATTCCGAAGACTGGGCTGTAGCGACTAGTATAATACAAATTCATAAAGAATAAATGTTACAGCAAGCCTATTATACATCAAAAATCAATCTATCTATCTATCTATCTGTCTGTCTATCTATCTATCTATATCTGTATCTATCTATCTATCTATTTATCTATCTATCTATCTATCTCTGTATCTATCTATCTATCTATTTATCTATCTCTCTATCTATCTCTCTCTCTCTATCTATCTATCTGTCTATCTGTCTGTCTATCTATCTATCTATTTATCTATCTATCTATTTATGTATGTATGTATCTATCTATCTATATATATATATATATGTATGTATCTCTCTCACTCTCTCTATTATATATATGTATATATGTATATATGTATATATATATATATATATATATATATATATATATATATATATATAATATATATATATATATATATATTATATATATATATATATATATATATATATATATATATATATATATATATATATATATATATATATGTATATATGTATATATGTATATGTATATATGTATATATATATATATATATATATATAATATATATAGATATATTATATATATATATATATATATAATATATATATATATTATGTATATATGTATATATGTATATATACATGTATATATATATATATATCATATATATTATATATATATATATATATATATATATATATATTTATACAGCGAGATCAGAGAAAGTATAGATATATATATACATATGTATCTATCAATATGTAATATATAATATATATTTATATTATATATTATAATATGTATATAATATCTGTATATATATATATCTATATATATATATCTATATATATATATATTATATATATATATGTAAAGATATCTTCAATATATTCGTATATATTATTCTGAATATATATATAACTATTTTCTTTATCTATATATATAAATAGTCCGAGATAGTCTCAGATATGTTCCTGTATAAATAATATTTATTATTTATTAAATTTATATATATATTTATTTAGGAAAATATATATATAAAATAAACTGGAACTATTTTGTCCATGCTACTACATGTCCCCTTCACCGTGCAAAAGTCAGCGACAAATCAATAGTTGTCTAATTACTCTACAAAATATTTCAGTCATCCTTAGTTCTGCATTTAATTGATATTTGTAATAATTGATTACACAGTATAGTGGAGAATAGCAAATGGATGACTAGTGAAAATGTTGGCCATTACTTTCGTAATTAATAACAAGCGTCCTACACAATAATACATCAGCGGGATATTTAGATACTGCGACAATTAAGGTAGTTTAATTAAAGTTATAAATGTTTTATCCCTCAATACACATACTGTTGTAAATAGACATAAACTATTTATTAAATTGATATTATGTTACTAATATGATGGAACTAGTTGAGAATAGGAAATGTTCACTTCTTTCGAATTATAATCCGAACCATGTATATCAATATCTGGAATATGCAAATTTAATCAGTCCGCACTGCTTAAATGAAGCATATTTAAATCTAATATAATGAAAAATTAATCATAAAGGAATATTATATTTATTTCCAAATGGATATTATGATTTAAATCCAATTAGTAATATAAATATTTTATTAAAATTAATTGTAATATTTAAAAAAGTATTATTTTACAAAGAATTAAAATATTATATTTTAATTTATTATTTTTAATAACATTAACAAAATCTTTATGCACTGGTGTGCCAAACTTAAGCAACATTTGGTTTTTTTTTTGCCATAACTCAAAGAGAAATGAAATTGAGAAATGAGGGAGAGTATTATGTACTTAAAGGATGAACGAAAACATCGGCGCTGATAAAATAATACACTGCATACGGTATGGAATCAAACAAAAATAAACTCCATTGAACTCATTGTATCATGAGTCATGATTGTCTATCCAAGAGGAAGAACAACAAGCAGATGTTCTTTAATTTGGTATATGCCCTATCCTAACTATAATGGTTGCTTCGCAACGTCTCCATATACCGTTTCCACAGATCGGATAGATGGAGGAGGTGCGTACTGTCACGAGTGTTGCTCCAGAGTTCGGAATCAACAAAAGTGTCGTTTTGCGCGTTTGGAAAGCGTTTCAAACCACAGGTACTGAAGGTCTGAGGAAAGTCACAGGCCTGAGGAAGACAACTGCAGGGGAGGACCGATATATTGTCCTGCAGGCGAGAAGAAGCCGACACAAATTAAAAAGCGTAATTGCTCTGCAACTCTGTACAGAAACGGGTTGTTGCGGTTTACTGTGGCCAGAAAGGTGGACTATTCGCCTGCTGTCCGGAGAGCTGCCTCACATTGAAAGTTTTCCACCGTTTACAGTAGTGCAGTTGTCACTAAAACTAGACAACTGATCAATGGAGTCACGTCCTCTTTACGGATGAGAAACGGTTGAGTACCAGAAGAGATTCTCAACGGGTTTTAATTTGTAGAGATCTCGGGACCCGATTTTATCCTAGTAACATCAAGGAAATACACCGTTAAGGTGGTCCTAGAGTTCTTGTCTGGAGAGTTATTATGATGAAAGGGGAGGACTGTGCTCCACGTTTTCGACAGAGGTTCTGTAACCGGGGATCGCTATTGCGAGGAGGTACTCCTTCCCCATGTGCGTCTGTCCCGAGATGTCATTGGCCCAGACTTCATTTTTATGGATGACAATGGACATCGGACTCTTTTCGTTGAGAAGCTACTGAAAAAGGAAGATAACACTCTAATGGATTGGCTAGCGAACTTTCCTCATTTAAATCCCATAGAACATGTTTGGGATGTTTTCGGGAGACGCATTGCAGTAAGCTTACATCCTCCGGAGAACACCCAACTACTCAAACAGATGCTGATTTCGGAATGGGCATTCCTACCTCAAGAATATTTGAACCAGCTGGTCCTGAGTATGCAGGAGACGGTGCGAAAAAAACCATTACAGTTAGGGGAGGGCATATCCCATATTAAAGAACATCTACTTGTTGTTCTACCTCTTGTATAGACAATGAGTCACGATACTATTCATTCAATAAAGCGTGTTTTTGTTTGATTCCATACCGTATTCATTGTAGTCCTTTTTTAGCCGATTCTTTCGTCATCCTTTACGTTCATAATACTTTCCCTCATTTCTCAATTTCATGTCTCTCAGACGATTTCTCTTGGAGTTATGATAAAAAACCCGCCTGTAGCTTACGTTTTACACATCAGTGTATTTGGTGATACATTTTTGCATGCCAGTTTGTTCGAAATTGTTTAAGGAGAACCAAGATACCTATAAAATTAAAAGTTACTTAGACTCCAAATTTAATATTTTTATATTTACTTCATTACTTTTGTATAGATACTAATGAATCGGTGATTACCTTTAAAAGAATTAATCTTATGACTTGTATAATATATATATATATATATATATATATATATATATATATATATTTATAATATATATAATATATATATATATATATATATATAATAGAATATATATATATATATATATATATATATATATATATATATATATATATATATATATATATATATATATATATACATATAAATATATATAAATATATATATATATATATTATATATATATATATATATATTATATATATATATATATATATATATATAATATATATATATATATATATATATATATATATATATATATTCATAATAATTTATACATAATACACATTCTAAGTGAATATATATTAACAAATCACATAAAAACTGAGCAAAATCCACATTGTTTATATTTCAATAACTGTTCGAATTTCGAGAAACTTTCGGAATCAGTATATACGACCATCACCTTTAAAAGTTTTACATTAAAATAAATAACTGATTATGACAGAAATAATCTTAAATAAGTGTTTGTACAGAAAATCTTACGCATTAAAATGAAAGTATATATATTTTTTTCTTTTAGAATAAATATACATTAATATATACAACAAAATTAACTAGATATATTTCGGAAAAAGAAATTCAAAATTAGATTTGGAATATTTTATATATTTAATTAAATACTTTATTAAATTATCATCTAACACAGAGTACTTTATATACTCAATATTTGTTCTAGTTACACTAGAAAATATTTGAGTAATTGTCATTGCATTATATAATATTTGCAATAAATCATTATAGAGTATAGTGAAGATTTGTAAAGTAGTTACTGGTGAAAACGCTGGCCATTACTTTAGCAATTATTAACAAACGTCCTTCGCAATAATATATTAGTAGGGTACATGCAATCATGAATAATTAAGCTAGTTGTATGAAAGAAATAATGAATTATGTATTTATGTAAAGTCATGCTTTACAAGTAGGAATTATATATTAAGTAGTACTATTTAACTAAAAGGGAAAACCTAGATTTAAATAAAAATAATATGTATTATTTCCTGATCAAATCTTCAAAAAGTATTAATTCAGAAATATATGAATAATTAAGACAGAGTTAATGAAAATATTTTCATTTAAACTCATATATAGTCTAGGTTTAATACACTGTCCAGTTAATGTGACCACGTCTAGAAATCCAGAATAACTACTCTTCGGAGATTGGACTGCTTCGAGATGTAGAGAAGAGTCTATTTGGTTCCATAAGGTGTTCTTTAGGATGTTGTACCATGACGGCATCAGTGCTGTGGCCAGCTGGACTAGGTTATACGAGTGTGGAACCATGGTGATCCCAACCCGATTGAAGTTGTCTTACAGATTTTCGATTGGGTTCAAGTCCAGGGAATTGATGGCCAAGGAAGTACGGTAAACACATCCTGATACTCTTAGATTCCCACAATTAGACTGCGAATAATGAGGAGTCGTATTTTTTGCTAGTAGATGGTTTGGTTTGGAGTGCTACGGTCTACCTTTTTGCAACACGAGGGCTAATGAGACCGGGACCTACTGCTTAACGCCGATTCCGAACGGCTACGAACATCCATGCCATAGTGGGATTCGAACCCACGAACTCCGGTTCCGAAGGCCAGCACCCTAACCATTCGGCCATCGTTCGGCATTTTGCTAGTTAGAGGCCATAAACTTGAGGATAAACAGTTCACATGTAATGGTGCAGACTTGTGTTGATTCATTGCTCCTTCTACGATTAGTTGTTGTGTTGCATATGCCACTTGATTAACCTAGCACAATTGAGCCGAAGGCTACTCGCAAGGGGTGAGCCTTTCGTTTTGAAGAGCACTTCTATAGTGAAAGTACCATTTAAGCTCAAGTAGGTCCTCGTAATTTTGAAGCAAGGACCATGAAGAAGACCCATAGGCTTGTCCTGCCACCTCCAGAGGTATTGATTGAGAACTTGGAGGACATTGTGACCACGAACATATTTTTATGTGCCTTTAACGACCATTTAACGGACATGACGGATTTAATGCCAGCTCAAGCTCCGAACCCGCAACCATCGAGTTACGAGAGCGTTTCCTTTGCCGACTGATCTACTGCGACTCACGATGATTAGTGAACCCAGGAAATATCCCGAAAACATTCCCCCCACTCCGTACTATTGTCTCACCCAGCTATGGCTCTTAATTGTTTCAGAATGTTTGCTTTCAGATGTTTCACTCCGTATAAACCAACGTACATCTATCGATGAAGTAATAAACTGTCATTCACTGGAAAAAGCCATGCTATCTCCAGCCTTGGTCGCTGATGAACAACAGTCAGCTTAGGTACACAAATAAGGTTTCTGCAATGGAATGACCATAAGCAGCAAGATTCGCCTAATCGACTTTGTGGAGACACAGTTGGTACTCCTTGGTTCATGTAAACGGTCATTTACTCAACGGTTTCCACGCCTAATCGCCCGACCGTTTAAACCGTTAACCGTTTTGGAAATGCTTCCAACCTTGGCCCGAAAGCCAATGATCACGCCCTTTTGGACTTTAAACAATCACTAAGTTTCTGTATGACTGCAAGAACTGAAATGTTTTCCAGAATGCCTATAACATACTTTATATATCCCTTAAATTTACTGATGACACGTACATTGTTCGAAGGGTTATTTGGATAATATCAAAAGTAGGTGGTGGTTACATCAAAATAACTATACTGTGTATTTTGTGATTATTATTTATCATAATAAAAAGGTTCTTAACTATTTAATATAGGATTTATTTGGTATAAGTAATTTAATAGTCTGTTACTAGTATGAATAATTATTACTTAATATTGTTAAACTCTAAATTTAAAAATATGAATAAATTTGAAGTAATCACTATAATAGACTATCATGTTTTGGAAAAACAGAAAATCATAATATGTTAATTGTTTTTTTAAATATGTGAACATATAAATTTTTGCAAAATATTTTTTTTTCAATTATATGATACAATTATATTTTGTAATATCAGACAATTTTTATATACACCCCTAAAAGTGTTAGCTAAAATACAATTAAATTAATTTTTTTTTCATTAAAATGTATACCCTGGACCATGCAGAATATAATAAAACTAGATCTATGAATAATAATTTAATTTCTAAGATATAGTCATAACAAAAGTAGCAATATAAAATACCTGTTATAAAGTATATTATATTTAATCCACAATTATTGAATATATTTTCATTTAAAAAGTCAAACTTTATTCAGGTTTCAATATTTTTGAGATTATGTGTACCAATATAAGAGGAGAATGCTGATATATTAAAAATTATATAATAAAATCTGTTGGTGATAAAAATTATTATCGGTTTCTAGTATGATTATGTGGTATTAATTATAGGAAACCCTATTTTAAAACATGAATAAACTTACAAGTAACCGACTGAGCTCGATATCATGTTTTTGAAAACACATAAAAAAACTACTTGTTAATATTTGTTTTTACAATAAAAAATGTAGAAATAATTACAACGTACTTATAAGAACATATAGAAATAGAAACTTGAGAAATGTGCAGCATTTTTTTTTTAAATAAATGGTTTATTTAAATTATATTATATTATATTATTTTTGAAAACGCACCACCACCGCTGTGATACAAAAAACGTTAAAGAAAAAAGATTGTTGTTTCCTAGATACTTACCAAACTATATTGCCATATACTTACCATAAGATACCCAAGAATGGTATTAAATGTAAACTTTTTGTTTTTTGGTTTGGTTTGGAGCGCTACGGTCTACTTTTTGCAACACGAGGGCTAATGAGACCGGGACCTACTGCTTAAAGCCGATTCCGAACGGCTACGAACATCCATGCCATAGTGGGACTCAAACCCACGAACTCCGGTTCCGAAGGCCAGCACCCTAACCATTCGACCATCATTCGGCAAATGTAAACTTAAGACACACACACACACACACACACACCCACACATAATATATATATATATAAATATATATATATAAATATATACTATAAATATATATATATATATATATATAAATATATATATATATATATATATATATATATATATAGATACATACATATATAATATACATATATATATAAATATATATATATATATATATATAGATATATAAATATATACATATACATATATATATATAATATAAAAATCTAGATATATATATATATATATATATATATATATATATTATATATATATATATAAATATATATATATATATATATATATATATATATATATATATATATAAACATACACATATACATATATATATAATATATATATATATATATAATTTTTTTTAAGTAAATAGAAGAATTATTATTTCTGTTATGGGTATTCTTTATAATAAACTTTACTTATGTAAACTTAAGACATATATTTTTTTATTATAAAGAATACCCATAACAGAAATAATAATTCTGTCATTTCCTTAAAAAAAGTACATATTATTTATATGTTAATTTATAAAAATAGGGTGTATTATAAAAACAGGTGTAATTTTCAGCAATTTATTTTGCAACAAATTTCATTTCTTTACACTCATTGTTCTCTGCAAATTATTTTAAAGTTTTATATAGTTATAATAGGTATTTGTTATCACTTAAAAAATCGTGGAAATGTAAATTCTAACTAAATGTATTTAATGTTTGTTTTTACAAAACTTTCTGTTGTGTCTTAAATAATTAAAAATACTCCCGAATTGACGATCAAAACCTAAAATTGTCTTAAAGTATATTGCATGGATAATATAAACAAAGGAAACCCTAATTTGAAAACCTAACATGAAAAAAATGGCAAAAAAAATAATAAATATGTTTCTAATTGGTTTTCGAAAGCAGTCATATATTCCCAATCGGATACCTTAATGCAGATTTCTTATATTATAGTATTTACTTTGACCAGTTTTGAAGGAAATGATCTAAAAATTGTAAAACACTAAATTAATTAATTTCTCTGCAAAGGAATTTAAAAATTAATTAAAAAATTATACATTGTGGAATTCATTTTTAAATATGATACTGATGCAAATGTTCTCGTCTTCTCTATAGTTTTTTAACTACACAAAAAATTTTATTAATTAATCGTAGTCTATGAATGAATTAATGCTCTTAATTGTTTTAACTGGTTATACAAAGTAGCAGACAAATGTAAATAGATGAATAGAGAATATTCCAGTCATTGCTTTTGGAGTTTTAACTAACATGCTACAAAATTATGCATTAGGTATGTATTGCAATACAATGGTAGTTAAGGGAATTTAATGAAAACTTTTAAGTATGTTTTCATACACTGAGACAGTGACAACTATAAAATAAAATTATTTATTTAATTGGTGATGATTAAATAATATGTTAAAAAAGTTAAAAATTGAGAGATAATTATTGACTAAAAATTGTGAGATTCCGTTTTGGTTATAAATTCATCAATGTCAATATCGGAAATATATTGAAACGAACATGAATCTATCTTGCAGATAAAGTAAATTATGTCAAAATTATTAAATATATTTT
>CM063500.1:30801583-30836583 GCA_032207245.1 Pardosa pseudoannulata | reverse complement strand
GCTAATCCGTAAATAATTTTTTTTCCGAAAAGGCTTTTGGCTACTGTTAACAGTGAGAGAAACTCGAGTTCTAGCTTTCATAATATATAAGATACTAGTATTGTATTATTTACCTTAATATATGCATAGTTTGTTTAGATTTTATACAGAAATGTTTTTCAGTATTGAAAAATTCAAATACAATTTACATAAATCAGTTAAAAATATACTTATTTTTTTAACAATTTTTAAACTCTTTTATTAAAGTGTTCATTGTTTATTTATTTTTATGTTTTCTCACTTTATGTTCCGGTTTTTTGTTATGAATTAAGTTTGTCTTTTGTTTCCTTGAAAACTAGATACTCGTAAATATATGCAAAATTAAAGCTATTAAAACTTTGTCAAAATGCATTTTTAACTGCAGTTGTGATGAAATAAATAACTAATATTAGATAACAAGCACTATTATTTAGCTAGATGTACTTTTGATGTTTTTAAAGGGAACTTCCGTTACAGTCCATGTCATAAACTTTTAAGATAATTTCTACTGAGAGGACTGGATATTTGTTAAAAATAAAGGAAATAAATTTGGAAAAAGAGACAAATTCTGAACCAAATTACTCGCATATTAGCAACCATTAAAATTTCTTGATACAATGCAAAATTGTAAGTAATGCATTCGAACAAGTTTATCTTCGACATTTAACATCCAGAAATGAACTAAAAGTCTAGTTCTATTCTGACCGTAAAAGCTACCTGTCTCATGTTAATTACCTAATATATATGAAATGTATGTACATAGGCCCGTTTTTAAGTACTGGTAGGGAAGGCCAAGGCACCTTGGGACACTTTTCAGTTAAACGTTTTTATGAATTTTTTTAAAGGTAATTGAAAAAAATAAGTATGCATGCATATATTGTCATCATATCTGCTTCTTAAAAATATTAAACCTACTTAATATCTCATTTAGTTAAAGAGTAATAAAAGAAATAAAATACCTTTCCAATGTCCCAACCTGCCCCACTGCATGGGGTAGGTTGGGATACTAAACAACAAATACAAAATACTGTTCAAATTATATTTATTAACTGTTATAAGAGAAAAATAGCTGAAAATTATTCAAGTTAATACATTTTTTAACAAATCTTGTATTTGCAGCTGATTTAAACATATTAGCATTTACAGAATACTTTCTGTTTGTTTTTTTTGTTCTCATCATTTTTTCTGAAAAATAAAAAGATTAATAAATTAATATTTTGACATGTTAAATCAATTAAAAATTAGGTACCAAAATATTAATTATTTTGCTTGAATTGATATTTGTTTACGCTTTTTAAAATGTTCCAAGGTGTCCTATCTATGTGTGTCCCAACCTGCCCCATTTTACATAGTATATTTTGGTAACTACTGTACAGTTAGGCTTAACAATACAATTTATTTATTAGCATAGAAATAATAATAAATGAATTTTTTTATAACAATACACTTTTTTTTAAATATTTTAATTTTATTTCAAAAAATTACTTTTTAAAATGCACATTGATGTAATTTTGGGTTATTCAAAACAAAGAAAATGAAATTGTTCCTTAGAGGAAGGTCATCTATCAATACATATGAGAACTAATTCCTGGTTGCAAATTAAAGCCTGAAAATAAAGCTGTCCCAAGGTGGGCTATGTCCCAAGGTGCCCCAGTCTCCCCTAATCCCTAATTAAAGAATGCAAATTACACAAGGAAGTTATGTAATACACTAACGTAATTACCTTACGTAATCCGTAATTAATTCACAATAAAGTAATGTTTTTTTAATTCTTACTAATTGTTTATTTAATAATATATTTTATTTATTGCTAAAATGCAAATAATACATCTGAACAAGTTTATCAGCGAGAAGTGAACTAAAGCTAGAGATATAAAGTTCTGACTATAGAAGCCATCAGTATTGTGTTAATTATCTTAATATGTAGAAAAGTTGCTTACCTTAAACCGTTTCTCAGTACTGAATTTACAATGTAACTTACGTACGAAAATTACGCAATAAACCAACCAAATTGTCTTGCGTAATACGTCATTAATATGCAATAAATTAATAATTCAAAAATTTTTTACTAAAATGTTTATTGCTTATTTAATCTATTGTTTATCTGTCTCTTTTTTATGACTTTGATTATGGATTTTTAAAATTTGCCTTTTATATCTTTTAGAAATAAAAATGCCTAAAGATATACAAGATACGAGTTATCAAACCCTTTCAAAATACATTATTAACTGTTCATGTGGGATAAGAAAAACTGATATTAGATAACAAGCACTATTATTTAACTAGAAGTACTATCGATGTTTTTGAAAGGAACTTTAAACGTGACAGTCCATGTCAAAAGCTTTTAAGATCATTTTCTACTGTGAGGACAGGAAGTTTATTGAAAAATAAAGGGAATAAATGTTGAAAAAGAGGCAAATTCTGAAAAATAAATTTCAAAAGGAAATACTTGAACAAGATGCATCTTTAAAAGATTCGAGCCTGCAATTCTACGCTTCCATGAACTTCCTACCCAATGCATTAATCAAATCCTTTGAATCGCCCATGTCACATTCTTTATTGGACTTTTTCGAAATTTCTTCAGAAACGAATGTCTGAGACATATATTATATTCTCGCCATTTCTCAGTCAACGGAAAAAAGGGAAATGTATTTGAAGAAGGAAAGCGTAAAAATATTAATGTACAAAAACTTTTTTTTAACTCTCGCTATATTTTTTGAAACTGTTTTGCTTTCGGATATTTTCAGAGATGGTGAAAGTCCTTGAACTCAGTTTTTAAAATTTAATTTATACTTGTGTAAATGCCTGGTAAATTCATATTTTCTTACTGTGAAAGATTTTTTATAATTTTGGCCTGATTGATTACTATTTCCTATAAGCTTATTGTCCTGTTATAAAAGATCATTTTATATATATATATATATATATATATATATATATATATATATATATATATATATATATATATATATATATATATATATACAGTCAAACCTATCTATCTCGAATCTCTTGGGAGTAAAAAAAAAATTCGAGATAAACAGGTTTCGAGATACTTTGGTTTTATGAAAATAGACTAAGAAAATTACTTTACACAATACAAAAGATTGAAAATTTGCAGTACTTTCATTTTTATGTACTTACCTTATAGAAAGTAATCCATTAACAGTTTTTGATGCAAAGCTTTTTTAGACTGGACAATTTTTGTAGTTTTAACACAGTGGCAAACAATTTGATCAATATTTTCTTGGGATTCAAGAAAAAATTCTTAGTGTTTCAATGGCTTTTTCTGTTTTTTTTTTTTTTATTTTCTACATCGATGTTATCCTCTTTGCCACGATGTTCTTTATTCTCAGAAGTTCCACGAACGTTTTCTAAAATTTCGGAATCAGTTAATAATGTTCCGCTTGTTACCACTGATTCATCTACTTCTATAAAGTCTTTAAATGAAGTTTCAGCATTGTTTCTGTCTGATAATCATCCATTCCTTAGGGTTTTCATCAGTTTCCTCGGTCGGTTGGTTGCTCTTCCGTTTCCTTCTATTGCCCCCTCCTCAACCCCCATCCCTTATTATTCCAGAGCAGAGAACCCGTTTTTAGTATAATTCCCACCCATTCCCTGACCAAATAACCCCCCTAGAAAGAAAACTATAAGTGTATTTCCGGGAGGGAACTTGTGCGGTTGTCAACGCAATAAGGCTCTAAACTGGAATGTTGTGTTTCTTACGAAAATTCGAGATAGACAGGTTTTGGAAAAAATAATTTGAGATAGGTTTGGAAAATACGTTAAATTTTTATTGAAAATGTAGGGAAATTGAAAAAAATCGAAATTGACAGGTTTTCGAGATAAGCAGGTTTCGAGATAGACAGGTTTGACTGTATATATATATATATATATATATATATATATATATATATATATATATATATATATATATATATATATATATATATATATATATAAATATATATATATATATATATATATATATATATATATATATATATAATATATATATATATATATATATATCACAGGGGAAGGAAAGACATTCTCTACGGTTGCAAATAAAAGAAAGAAATCCAGAAAATGATAAAATAGTTAGAAAATTACTTTAAGATTGACATAATTATGTTGGTTAATTTTTAAGATAAAATAACATTACAAGCACACACACACACAGATATATATATATATATATAGATATATATATATATATATATATATATATATATATATATATATATATATATATATATATATATATATATATATATATATATAATATATATAATATATATAATATATATATATATAATATATATATATATATATATATGTCAGGATTAAAAATGAGGGATAAGAATTAAGAGAGTTATAATTAAAAATAGTTAGAACTCATTAATGATAACGTAATATGATAAAGACACACCCTCGAGCGGAACTATAAAGAATGCTTAGTTACACCGCGAAATAACTCAGTTCTGAGAGGGACCTCGGGCTGATAACATCCTCCACGCTTATAGTTTTATATATGAAATTAAATGTGTCTTCCATGTCATATATATATTATTCTTAATTCGATTTTTATAAATAGGTAATGCGTGAGACAGGAATACAATGTACTGTTATACTCAGCAACTAGTTTGCATATCTATGGTAGCTGGATTTGAAATACAAAAATTATTTAGTTTCTAAAATCTTAAACTTGATATGAGCCTGGACTGTCAAGTCAGTGAAGATGAAGTATTATAACTTTACTATTTTTACTGTATTTCATTTTACTAATTGCTCTGCTGGAAAAAATAAACAGAGTAAATACTGTTATCTTACAAATTGCGAACAAGTAGAACTTAAGCTATTAGTTCACGTGCTCTAAAATGATTTTTAACAATGCCCTCATATTGAGAAAGTACAACAATTTTTTTTAAATGTTCAAATGACATTGGTTGTCTAGAGTCAAACAAAACACAGTCCGGTGAATCCACCACACCAACTCTGTAGAGATGATCTTGTAAACAGTTATGCCCAGTCAGACCTCATACTAGGGCCACTGCTGTCTTTTCCAGAAAGCTTTGGAAACCTCTTCCACCAAAATCCTCCATTAAGAGTTGAACCATATCTTGTTTAAGATTTTTAAGAGTCAGATTAACAAAGAATTTAGATGTATGAAATGAAACAGGGCGGTTAATGCCTTGATTTATCAAGGCTCACTTTTTAAAAACTGTATCAGCATTTTCGTTGTCACAAATTCCATAATGGACAGAAATCCACTGAAAAGAAATTCTCTGTGTCAGTGTCTTAAGCTTAATTCAGTATCGCAAGAGAAATTCTTTGGATACAATTTTGTTAATTCAAAAAAGTTTGAAGCTCATATTATCCGATAAGATGTCTGCTCATGTAAAGAAAAAGTGACTACGAACCGATATATATAGTAAACATAAATATAGATTTAATCATTACTTATATGTTTATGTTTATGTGATAAAAAATATCGCTGTCACTGACTTTATCAGGTGATTCATTAAAGACGATAGTCAAGTGCTGTTTACCGTAAAGCAATAATTAAACAATATTGATGAAATCAACTTATCTATTGGGAATTAATTTACATTCAGATTAAAAATTCATTATATTTTTAGTGAGTGAATTTACAATATAACAGATTATTGTTCTGAATTAGACATTTTATCTTACCGTACATGGATTTTAGTTTGGTATAATGAAATTCAAATGAATATACGAAACCGATGGCTATATTAATATGGCCGCATGAAAAATTTCAAATTTTATAGATATTTCAACAGTCTTAATTGTAAAAAGTGTTTCAATGAAATATATTTTTTACAATTATAAACTTATTTGTTTATTGTTGAAAATTTACTAAAGTCATTATTTTTCTGAAGTATTTGATGAAAGTCTTTCTTTTGTACAAGACAATTCATTTCTCAGATTGATAAACGATTTTACTTCGATGTTACTGACTATATAATGTGATGCTTTAAAGACGATAGTCAAGTGCTATTTAATGTAAAACAATAATTAAACAATATTGATAAAATCTTCTTATCTATTGGGCATTAATCTACATTCTGATTAAAAATTCAGTATATTTTTGTAAGTGGATTTACAATATATAACAGATTATTATTCTAAATTAGACATTTTATCTTACCGTACATGGATTTTAGTTTGGTATAATGAAATTCAAATGAATATAGGGAAACCGATAGCTATATCAATATGACCGCATAAAAAAATTTCCAAATTTCATACATATTTCAACAATCTTAATTCTAAAAAGTGTTGCAATGAAATATTTTTTTATGATTATAAACTTATTTCTTTATTGTTGAAATTTTACTAAACGTATTACTTTTTTTGAAGTATTTGATGAAAGCCTTTCTTTTGCACAAGACAAGACAACTCACTTGTCAAGTTAATAAACGATTTTATTCGTTGTCACTTTCTTTATCAGGTGATTCATTAAAAATAGTCAAGTGCTGTTTAGCGTAAAATAATAATTAAAGAATATTGATAAAATCAACTTATCTATTGGGCATTAATTTACATTCGGATTAAACATTCAATATATGTTTAATAAGTGGATTTACAATATATAACAGATTATTGTTCTGTATTATTTTATCGTACCGTACACGGATTTTAGTTTGGTATTATGAAATCCAAATGAATGTATGGAAACGATAGCTATATATCAATATGACCGCAAGAAAAAATTCAAATTTAAAGATATTTCAACAGTCTTAATTGTAAAAAGTGTTTCAATGAAATATATTTTTTTTACAATTATAAACTTATTTGTTTATTGTTGAAATTTTACTAAAGGACATTATTTTTCTGAAGTATTTGATGAAAGCCTTTCTTTTGGACAGGACAACTCATTTATCAAGTTGATGAAATATTTTACTTCGTTGTCACGGACTTTATCAGGTGATTCTTTAAAAAACGCTAGTCAAGTGCTGTTTACCGTAAAGCAATAATTAAAGAATATTGATGAAATCAACTTATCTATTTGGTATTAATTTACAGGTATTAATTTGGTATTAATTTTTCAGATTAAAAATTCATTATAATTTTAGTAAGTGGATTTACAATATAACAGATTATTGTTCTGAATTAGATATTTTATCTTACAGTACATGGATTTTAGTTTGGTATAATGAAATTCAAATGAATATACGAAACCGATGGCTATAGTAATATGGCCGCATGAAAAATTTCAAATTTTATAGATATTTCAACAATCTTAATTCTAAAATGTGTTCTAATGACATATTTTTTAAAAAATCATAAACTTATTTCTTTATTGTTGAAATTTTACTAAAGGCATTATTTTTTCTGAAGTATTTGATGAAAGCCTTTCTTTTGGACAGGACAACTCATTTGTCAAGTTGATAAACGATTTTACTTCGCTGTCACTGACTTTATCAGGTGATTCATTAAAGACGATTGTCAAGTCTGTTTAACGTAAAACAATAATTAAACAATATTTATAAAATCAATTTATCTATTGGGCATTAATTTACATTCCGATTAAAATTACAAATATTTTTAGTATGTGGATTTACAATAAAACAGATTATTGTACTGAATGAGATATTTTTATCTTACCGTATACGGATTCTAGTTTTTATTATGAAGTTCTCATTTTTTAACCCTCTGACTGCTCAATTTGTAGACCAACCAATTCAAAACCGATTCAAAATTGTGCATTTTTTTTTTTGTATATTTTAAATCTCTATATATTAAGATTGGAATATGTCCTTTTTTCTTCTAGAAAAGATTTTTTATGGATTTTTATTGTGAGAAACTAAACTGTAAAAAAGAAAAAACAATTTTAGATGTTATCACGAGAAAAAATTTTTTTAAAAATAAATTTTAGTTGAATTACAGTTAATTTCTATTTATTACATAATTGTAATTTATAATTATATATTACATATTATAATTATGTAATAAATACATAATATGATTATATAATTATAATTATAATATTATTATATTATCTAATATAACTATAGTTCTATTCGTAGAATTCTGTTTATTACATAATTAAAAGTCTAATACTATATATAATTTATTTCACTGTTTAAAGTCTGAAAAAGTAGGATGAGCTCTTCTAAAAAGGAAAAAAAAAAGCAAATGCCTGCGAAAATCGCGGGATAAGAAAGTTTTGCTACAATTGAGTTGCCCGTGGAAATAGCGGGATGAGAAGCCAGAGGGTTAATCAATATTTGTTAGCGTTATTAAAAAACCGTTTGTTGCAAAATAAATAACTTCAATTGTACTATGTTTTGAAAAGTCAAAATTATAATCTATCGTATGAGAGGTTTGCTTTTATTCAAAATGACGTTTTTAATGAACAGTGGTTCGAAAGCTATATTTATGCTCTTTCCGAAGAGAAGTATATTCCGCTATCCAAAAATGAAGTGAGAGTCATAGTTTAATGATGTCTAAAGAGTCGATAGGTAATATCGTAAAAAAGAATGAACAAAAAGTCAACTTGGAGCTTCAAGCATGAAAAAAATTCCAAACAAGTATTGAAGGAAAAAACGAACATCTTCGACTATTGCAAGGGTACGTTGTTCAATGTTAAAAGAAAATCCTTCTAGTCAAAGGACAGTTGAAAAATCATTAAATGATCGGTGTCCACTGTAAACAAAATGATAAACATTGATTTCAATCTTAATAAAGAGAAAAAAATGCAATGTGTATCGTCTTTCTCTAATGTATATCGATGAATGCAGTACACTCTGCATAATTCTGTATGATAAACATTTATCAAAAGAAAAATGGAAACAAATTGTCACAAGAGATAAATGTGATTTCTCATATAAAGACAAGTCAAAAATAAAGAGAGTTGAGAAAAGTGTCAAGATTAACCCCAAATACTAACAGGAACATGTTTTATTGCCAATTTTTCTGAATGAAATATCATCGCTTTATGCGCAGTGCCATCAGTCTGTGGAACTCCATAAAGACAAAACTAGCAGTCACACATCAAAATTCACTGTAAATTTCCTAAAAGAAATGGAACAAAAAACGGTATTAAGGCCTTCAGTGAAGGGCACTGATATCCTTTATAATCTCCAGATGCATCACTTAATGGATTTTTGTGCTTTCGGACTTTTAAAATCTGTATTATACAAACGTCGTCCCTCAACCCTTACAGTACTCTGGACAGCTGTTCAGGAGGAATGGGATAGAATATCTCTCCTGACACTTCAAAAGGCATTATTATCCTGGAAATTAAGGTGTCAGAAGATAATTCAGAATAAGGGCTATGAAATAGAATATTTCAAACACAAGAATTTTATGTAATTTAGATTTGTGACTACAATATATATCGTCTAAAAAATGTATGAACAGTATCTGTGTATCAGTATGAACGCATGAAAAATTTCAAATTTTATAGATATTTCAACAATTTTAATTCCAAAAAGTTCTCTAGTGAATTAATTTTTTACAAATATAAACCCATTTGTTTATTGTTAAAATTTTACTAAAGGCATTATTTTTCTATTTATTCTGACAACAGAAAAAAAGAAAATTGTAAATATCAGTTTCAATATTAAGTGATGACGATGGCTGTAAAATAATTTAAATGTACATTTAATTAATATAAATGAAACTAAAATTCTGAAGTAAATTTTTTCTCTATCAACACAAAAGTGTATTATTGAATATAAATTGAGTATTATAATATATAAATTCAAGTGTAGTTATTAACCAAAATTATTCTTTAAATTTTATTTTCACAAAAATAAGAAATATTTAAAATTTCCGATATTAGAATCTTAGCAGTTCCATTAACTAACATATGTATGTAATTTTTTTGCAATCAACGTGTTTAAAGACTTTCAGTTAAGGAAAAGATCACCTATGGCTTATTCATTATTTAATATCTTATTTCTCTTTTATTTTCTTTTTTACCCTCTAAGGTATGTGATGAAAATTGTTCTTTTGTGCAATACAACTCATTTGTCAATTTGATAAATGATTTTACTTTGATGTCAATGACTTTATCAGGTGGGTGATTAAAGACGATTGCCAAATAATGTTTAGCGTAAAACAATAATTATAACAATATTGATATGAAACTTTCTTGACAGTTAATTTAATTTCGTAGAAGATATTCGCTTTTATTTTAGAGTATTCATTATCTAGATTATCAAACAAAAATGACATTTACTTAAAGATTCTTAATCAACTAGGATATAGCCCGTCATATGACGGGATCAGTAAAATTTTTAAGTTTCCAGAATTGTAAAGTGCCGTATGGGGCAGATAAGAAAATTGTTTGTTTTTTGTATTTGGGTCCAAACCGTGTGGTTATGTATTAAAAACAAACACATAAATGAACAAACTTCTTAATTTTCAAAGATATATAATTTAAAATATATTTATAGTCGTGAAATTGACTCCTAATTTTATGAAAAAATTGGTTCTTAAACCATGATAAAACTGCAACAAAAAGTAATAGATGATTAAATTTAAATTATCACATATCTACCTAATCTATTATTTAGGTCTAATATAAAAGAAAATTATTTACGTAATATCGAAGTTCAAGATAAAAGTTGTGAAAATAATGCAGAAAATTAAATAGTAAATAAGTAGAATTAAATGAATGGTTAAAATAATGACGTCTAATGCAAGAAAAAATGTTATTTTTACCTATTTAATTAGTGAAAAGTTGATAAATTTAAATCGCGCTCTCCTAACGGGTAAAATGGGGATTGAAATAATGGACATTAAATGCTAGAAAAAGAGAAGGGTTGATTTCGAATGTTGTTAACCAACTGATCGTAAATACAATATGGATCCTCTATCCATTCCAGTACAACGCTTCATAAATTCGAGGACAGACGATAGGCAACTTAGGGATTATTATATAGGAGATACTGGGCAAGTTATTTGATATAAGTATCCCAGGGTATATTAATATAAGTATTTGTAAAATTGTTTCCTCATTTTTCAACAATTTTAAAAAGATAATAAGGTAAAAATTATCTAAATGGACTCATTATTTCCATAATTATAATTTTACTTTATATATTTCCTATTATGATAATGTCAAAAATATAGTTTAAGCATATTAACAGTTATTATATCAAATTGATAATGATGGTTTCTAAAAAATGTATTTTGTAACTAAACAGGAGGTAAAATTTATTTTTTCCATCAACACTACAATAAATTATCAAATATAGTATTTTTCAAATATAGTATCAAATATAGTATTAATAGTATTTAAATAGAAGTATTTAAACAAATATAAAATTAAATACATTTATTAAACACTATTAATTAAATGTTGTTCTCAGAAAAGTAAGAATTACTTATCTGTTTTGATCCCAAAATTTAGTATAACATCTTCCAAATATAATGATAGGTTTGGTTTGATTTGGAGCGCTAAGGTCGACTTTGCAGGGGAAAAGTATACTACTGTTTAAAGCCGTGTACTACTGTAAATGCCACGAAAATAGGTGTAGGGTGTTGAATTGATGATCGGTCTGACCGTCCAGCAAATGGGTTACGTAGCCAACACATTGCATAAAATTTGAATCAAAAAATGTAGACAATCTAGACAAATAAGTACAACCAATGCAGTTTCCGGAATGCTAACTCAGTCATTCTTAAAATTTTATATATACAGAATTTTCTGACAGGTTTTTATAGCAATATGCACAGGACAGTTGTGATGACTGTAGTAAATATGTTTTTGTTTTTATAAAATCTTTTGCCACACGATGGTACCTTAATTAACTGAGACATAAATCCTGGCCTGCCTTATCAGTAGTTTTTGATTAAATATTAGAGTTTCTTATTTAGATTTTAAGATAGCAAGTCGTGTGTCAAATATCTGCAAATGGTGATTATCACCGACTGCGCTCAGACACAATCTATAAGCATTAATATTGAGGAAATCTGTTTCGTAAGTAAATTACTGCCGCATTTCACTCAGTCTAAACAATTTCACTTTTACCTATAGAAGTATTTTTATTAAGGAAGCAATCTTGCTTAATTTTTTATAAAATAGTGATAGGTTTATTTATGGCTCACGAATGTCGCTTCTTTATACTTTGTCTCATTGCCGTGATGAATTAAAACTTGACCCAGTCAATCAACTTTTTGTTTTGTTATTTAGTTTTCAGTGTGCCTGAATAATGAACTTTGATATTGATGATTGGAACTACCTGAATTGGACATACTGTCTGATAAAATCTGGAACGAGCTGGGACCAGAGTGCTGAGCGATCCAGTTTAACGCTTTGAAATGACCAGAATTCTCCTGGAAGGTTGTGGCTGAGCATTTAAAGTTTCACCATAGGGATTGCTTCTCTTTTTTATATGCTATAAATGTACCCTGACTCCCTCATTAGATTTCAAGGCATCAGTGAACACTTTTTGAGGACATTTTCGACATGCTTCGCTCTTGTGAATGTTCTGCTGGAATATTTTTATTAATTTGCAGTTTACTACCACGGGGAGAAAGTTTGCAGATTTTAAATTTCCTTTCTAAAAATAAAGCAGAGGCTTGGCTGCTTTGCTAACCTTAAGGAGTGATACCTGTTACCACAAAGAGTGCTGAGTTAGGAATTGTCCTGAATGACTGCAATCCTATGTAAAATTTTGAATACTAACAGAAATTTTTTCAGCTGGCAACATACCCCAAATACAGCGTATAAGATGCTGCTTTTTACGGTTTCATACCACAATTTTAGCAATAGACAAAATAGAATATGATGTTGCTGTTGAGCCGAGACCTTCAGAAATGCATTCAGATGAGGGAGAAAGAGAGATTATATTGAAAAGTTACTCCAATACTTAACGATGACTTACTAGGAATGAAGACACCATTTAGCCTCAACGTCGTAGGTTAGGTTTAAATTAGGACACTGAAGGTGACGTGTAAGACTTAGCAGTGGGCCTTATATTTTCTTAAGAATTCCAAATTTATCGATGCTTGAAATTTTTTATCTCTCCTGTGGCGGCCTTGAGTGAGATCAAGAAGTCTCTGCGAAGCTATGATTTAGCTTTACATCTTGAAACCTCTAATTACATTTTTTCTGCTACAACTAAAATGCTGGTCCAAGGCATATATTATTCAGGCTAATATGACGAGATATCATTTGACCATTTAATGAGGATATTCCCGTTTTGCAGGTATGTCTATAAGATTTGCTAATTGGGATATTTACTGTTTTTATTACGTTCACCAATTACTGAGTCGAAGACGTCTGTAAAATATCGTGATTACGTTTGTTAATAGCAGTATCCTGATCGTTAATTATGTATAAAGAGCATTAGACTATGTCACAAGATATGTTTTCAGAACTTATGCTGTACATTGCTGAGTAGTCTATTGAGTGCGTAATTAATGAGTCATTTCACCATTAATTTTTTCGAGTAATTTACTAAGAGTTGTTAAACACATTGATCTGTAAGAATGTTCTGGGTCTTTGTTGAGTTTTGAAAATAGACAATTTTCCATGTTATGTAAAAACCAAGAGAGAAGCATTTTGTTTACCCAGTCTAAAGCATTATTTTGAATAGTACACTTGTCTAAGATTATGACGTAGATATTGTCGGGACCAGAGGCTTTCGTTGTATTTAAGAAGAACACTTTTTACGTTATTTTAACTGCTAAAGTTATTTTTTTGCCTGGCATGTTAGTGTACAAAGAGGTGAGTACTTTCTAAAAAGGCCTTAAAATAAATATTAACCATAATTATACTTTAATAATATTCTCAGAAAAATAGGAAATACTTATAATCTGTCCTCTCAAAGTTTAGTACTTCTATTTTCAACAAATATACGCAATTTTTTATGAATCTAAAGAATTTAAAATTTTTTCCTTTGAAAAATAACCCTTACATTTTATTCATTAATAAAGAGCTGATATCTGCTTTCACTGCGAAATATTTGATGAAACTTTTTTTTTTTTTTTAAAAGACAACTCATGTATCAAATTCATAAACGATTTTACTTGCTGTCACTGACTTAACACCACGATATTATTAAACACGATATCAAATGCTGTTTTAACGTAAAACAATAATTAAACAATATTGATAAAAAATTCTTTTCAACCGGAATTTAATTTTTTCATAAGAATTCTATTTTTCATAGAGTATTCATTTACAAGACTATATAATTAAAACCGGCATTACATCATATCAATTAACGAATCTCGTTTCGATACTGCGGAAGTTAAGTATAGCCACTCCCAGGATATATTACTATAGCCACATGCAAAATATCAATGTTCTTTTTTTCTTTCAGCAACATTTTAAGGTTTATAAAATAGAAATTACACAATATTGATAAAAACATCTTATCAACCAGATATTTATTTAATTTCTTATAAGAAATTCAATATTATTTTAGTATATGAATTTCCAAAATAACACAGATTATAGAAATAAAACTGACCTCATACTATACCGTTTAGGTATTACAGTTTATCATTTTTAATGTTAATCAATATATGAACTCCCTCAATATATTAACATGTTCACATGCAATCTTTTAAAGCTATGATTGTTCTTAAATTTTTAATGTAAATGAATCCCAATCAATTTGTTTTTCCATAATTATAATGTTATTATACGTATTGTTACTACTTATCCCGTTTTCTCCCATTGTCCTAATTATATGCCAGTTCATTTTGACCATTATAAATAAAGCTAATCAACGTTTTGCCTATTCTATTTCTACCCCTGAAGAGTAATGGTTTCACCCTACTTACTTAATCTCGTTTGTACTGGATTGAAGAATTTTTCAGCCAGCTGCGGACACGTTAACTTCGCCATTTTCATGATTTTTCCTTGCTTAATTTTATTGTAATCGTACGAAAAGTTTTTAAAGGTAAGTTTAAATATTTTTTCAGAATTTATATTTCAGATATTCTATTGACAGATATCTTATAACGTTTTAAACTTATTTTTAATTTATTAATTTTAATTACAAATTTACACTACTGTAGTAAAAATAGGACGGATTCTTTGAATTTTCTGATATTTAGTTTCTTTCATAGGTGCTCAAGATGAAAAAAAAGTTCTTAAAACTGCCGAGAAAGCTTAAGAATATCTATTTGAGAGGAATTAGAGTCCCAAATGATTGCTTTGCCACCTGAAGGGGATGAATTAACAGATGAAGAAGGTTTGGATGACACTGAAACTGTTGCCACATCTATAAGAGACATTGCAGGTAGTACTGAAATCTTTAGTTGTAAAATATACTTCAGCTAGTTACTGATTTCAAGAGTCATATAGTTTATTTTGATAATTTTTTTAATTTCTATAATTTTTAGTTGACCTAAGAAAGAGTGGATATTCAACAACAGAAACTATAAGAAGTTAGAGATTACAGCAATGTCTCCTTGAAATTTCAAAAAGACTAGAAATGGTTCACATGATTTCTACTGTGATGTGAAATATAAATTACTGCGGTAAAATGGAATGATAACAAATGTGCTACACTTACGACAAATTTTGACATACATCTGCTTCAAGGGCTGAAAAATGAAAAGCTGAAAAAATTAAAATCTAACAGCTATGTCTCGTAAACAATTATAACATGGGTGGTGTAGATTCTTAAGATTGGCTTTTAGAGAAACATACCATAAAAATCCGTGGTAAAAATTGCATTGCCAATTTTTACCCGAACTGTAGACATGGCTGTTGTAAATATCTGCTTTATTTACAACATGGTAAATGCAGAGAAAAAGACTATCAGAAAAAAAGGAGACATATTGCAATAGCCTATCTAAAAAAAGCAACACAGTTATACAATTTCATCTAGAGTGAAGGAAATAGGCACTGTTAGATGTGATGGAGTATAATTGGCCGTATAATTGGTAAAAGAGAAAAACAAAGACGATGTCAAATGTAAAATTCTTCGGTAAAACCTTTTACATTTCACGTGAAATATAATATAACTCTATGTACAAAATGTTTTCCAAATTATCATAAATAGTGTTAATATGTTTAAATTTAATAAAAAAAATGTCAAATTTGTTTGTGTTTCATTTTATTTTGCCTTAAATATTAAAGTTCAATTGTTTGGGAACAGAAACGTAATCAAATAACTAAAAACAAAGGAGAAATATTAAGTTTTCAAAAAACTTCCCTATCCGCCCTGCGTCCTGTTTATAGAACAATAATTATCTCAGATCCTAAATTAATGGTGTGGAGTTTAATTGCATATTATATTTAATTTCAATGTTTAGAACATAAATTTAAAAGTTTTTAACAAAATTTCAATTTTAAATTAAGTTGGGTATTAACGGGTTAATCTAAATCTTACTAATATCTTATAGTAGTAAATATAATAACAGCTATTGCATTAAATTGATTATTATAGTAATAGTTATTCTTTAATATTTATTGTATAATTAACGTGAAATTCAAATTATGTAGTGATGATTTTCCAATCAACACAAAAATAAAATATTAAAAACGAATAGGCTATTAAAACAAAAAAAATTAATTCAACTCATTAACTTTTTTTTTCTTTAAACGTTGTTCTCAGAAAAATAAGATCCGAAAATACTTCCCAAAACTTTCAGTAGTTTCGTTTTCTACATATGTATGTACTTTTTTCTGCAGCCAATGTGTTCAAAGATTTTCACTTTAGAAAAAGAACCTATGTAGCTTATTCATTATTTAATAGGAGATTTCTCTTTTTTCTTTTATCCTCTGAAGTATTTGATGAAAGCCGTTCTTTTGGACAAGACAACTCATTTGTCAAGTTGATAAACGATTTTATTTCGCTGTCACTGACTTTATCAGGTGATTCATTAAAGACGATATTAAAGTATTGTTTCTTGTAAAACAGTAATTAAACTATACTGATAAAAACATCGTATCTACTTTGTTTTGATTTAATTCTTGAGAAAAATCATACCATATTTTTAGTGTGGTTTTACAAAGTAACACAGAGTATAGAAGTGAAACTAAATTGATAGTTTATAGCTTAAGGATTTTTTTTGTTATTTGAAATGTTAATTAATATATTCCCTCTCTGGACATATTGATTTAATTTCTAATAAAATTCATCCCATATCTTTAATGTGGATTTACAAAATAACACAGATTATAGAAATGAAACTAAAGTGATAGTACATAGCTTAAGCATTCTTTTTTGATATTTTGAATGTTAATTAATATATGCCCTCGTTGGACATATTAATTTAATTTCTCATAAATTTCATCCCACATCTTTAGTGTGTTTTTACAAAATAACACAGAATATAGAAACGAAACTAACTTCATAGTATATAGATTAAGGATTCTTGTTTGGTATTGAGTGTTAATTAATATATTCCCTTTCTGGACGTATTAATTTAATTTATGATAAAATTCATCCCATATCTTTAGTGTGGTTTTACAAATTAACACAGATTATAAAAATGAAACTAACTTAATAGCATATATTTTAAGGATTCTTTTTTTGTTATTTTGAATGTTGATTAATATATTCCCTCTCTGAACATATTAATTTAATTTCTGATAAAATCCATCCCATATCTTTAATGTGGATTTACAAAATGACACAGATTATAGAAATGAAACTAAAGTGATAGTACATAGTTTAAGGATTCTTGTTTGGTATTTTGATTGTTGATTAATGTATACCCTCTCTGGACGTATTAATTTAATTTCTGATAAAATTCATCCCATATGTTTAGTGTGGTTTTACAAAATAACACAGATTATAGAAAAGAAAATAATTTGATAGTATATACCTTTAGGATTCTTGTTTGGTATTTTGAATGGTAATTAATATATTCCCTCTCTGGACGTATTAATTTAATTTCTGATAAAATTCATCCCATATGTTTAGTGTGGTTTTACAAAATAACACAGATTATAGAAATGAAACTAACTTAATATTGTGTAGCTTAAGGATTTTTTTTGTATTTTAAATGTTAATTAATACATTCACTTTCTGGTCATATTAATTTAATTTCTGATAAAATCCATCCCATATATTTAATGTGGATTTACTAAATAACACATATTCTAGAAAATGAAACTAAAGTGATGGTACATAGCTTAAGGATTCTTGTTTGGTATTTTGAATGGTAATTAATATATTCCTTCTCTGGACGTATTAATTAAATTTCTGATAAAATTCGTCCTATATCTTTAGTGTGGTTTTACGAAATAACACATATTATAAAAATGAAACTAAATTGATAGTATAGAGCTTAAGGATTCTTGTTTGGTATTCAGTGTTAATTAATATATTCAATCTCTGGATGTATTAATTTAATTTCTGATAAAATTCATCCCATATCTTTAGGGTGATTTTACAAAATAACACGGATTATAGAAATGAAACTAACTTAATATTGTATAGCTTAAGGATTTTTTTTTTGATTTTAAATTTTAATTAATATATTCCCTCTCTGGACGTATTAATTTAATTTCTGATAAAATTCATCCCATATGTTTAGTGTGGTTTTACAAAATAACACAGATTATAGAAATGAAACTAAAGTGATAGTACATAGCTTAAGGATTATTATTTGGTATTTTGAATGTTAATTAATATATTCCTTCTCTGGACGTATTAGTTTAATTTCCGATAAAATTCATCCCATATCTTTAGAGTGGTTTTACAAAATAACACAGAATATAGAAACGAAACTAACTTGATAGTATATAGCTTTAGGATTCTTGTTTGGTATTGAGTGTTAATTAATATATTCCCTCTCTGGACGTATTAATTTAATTTCTGATAAAATTCATCCCATATGTTTAGTGTGGTTTTACAAAATAACACAGATTATAGAAAAGAAAATAATTTGATAGTATATACCTTTAGGATTCTTGTTTGGTATTTTGAATGGTAATTAATAAATGTCTTCTCTGGACAGTTATCTAACATGCTGATAGAAAACATTTTAAAGGTAGCTGATTGTTCAACAATTTTTTTAAGGTAAAAGATTCACAACTAAATGATTCTTTTATGATTATAATTTTATTATATCTATTTTTACTACTTATTCATCAATATAAATTAGATATTGATTAATATTCATACATTTATATATTCATTCAGATTATTCATGCATGTCAAAAAGGAAAAAAATAGTAAATGTAATCATTTTTATTATCTAAAATTGAAGGTAATTATTATTATTTTAATGTATATTGTATAATTAACACATTTTGTGCGGATACATCTCGAAGTGGAATTGTACCGGGAGCTGGCATTTTGCTCGTCAATTTAGTTATTCAGTTAAATCCCAATAGATCGAAAATTATTTAATTTTTTAACCAACTTTTGGTATTTTATATTGAAATATATAAACAAATATATAAATAACAACCATAAGATTTTTGTCAACAAAAAATATATTTTTTACTTGATAAAATTATAATAGTATCGTAAGTAGGAAAAATTAAATAGGAAAATTAGTTAATAGTTTTAATTTTTTTCCGTTATTTAACTACTACCTATAATAGGTATCCCATAGAGCAATGATGTCCAACTGGGTCTTAAATGACTCGTAAAGCTAATTTTGTGGCCATGAATCATCGATTATTTTTTGCAAGATAATTCTCTGCCAGAAAGAAATCATTTGTTTATCTGCGTCATAAGATACTTTACAATTGTGGAAAATTAAAAATTTTACTGATCCCGTCATATGACGGGCTATATGCTAGTAATATGTGAATTAAAACTTCCTCTCAAAACAAGCTTAACTATAGTGACCTGTAAGCATTTTTTCTTCAATAATTATCTAGTAGGAAAAATACTGAAATCGTTCGAAAATTAGATTTCGAAATTTTGACTGATCTTTACGTTTTGGAACTCCCATATATATATATATATATATATATATATATATATATATATATATATATATATATATATATATATATATATATATATATATATATATATATATATATATATATATATATATATATATATATATATATATATATGGTTCAGCATCAACAGATGTAAAAACTAGTGTTTGTTTGTCTAATTTATCCCAGAATCTATGTAGTAGGCTAGAACATTCGGCTCCGTTTTCCTGTATATACAGTTATTTCTGTACCCACAAACAAACCATGTTGCTACACTAACCCGTACTATTACGTGACTCGCGTTCAAGTATCAATAGTCAGAAAAAGTACTAGTACGTGCCCTGCATACAATGTGTTAAACAGGGAAATCAAATTATTGAGCAATGATTGCTCATTGAACTTAAAAAGTAAATTATTGAACAGAAATAGGGTATTTGAAAAAATAAAATAAATTATACTTATTAACCTTACTTTATCTCTGAATACTGTTCTCAGAAAAATAAGAATTACTTTTCAGGTTCTTATCCCAAACTTTTAGTAGCTCCGTTTTCAACTAATGGTTGCACATTTTTCTGCAGCGAAAGTGCTCAAACATATTCACTTTAGAAAAAGAACCCACCTGCCTTATTCATTATTTAATAGCTGATTTCTCTTTTTTTCTTTTACCCTCTGAAGTATTTGATGAAAGCCGTTCTTTTGGACAAGACAACTCATTTGTCAAGTTGATAAACGATTTTATTTGCTGTCACTGACTTTATCAGGTAATTCATTAAAGATGATAGTCAAGTGCTGTTTCATATAAAACAGTAATTAAACACTATTGATAAAATATCTTCTCAGTCGGGCGTTAATTTCATTTCTGATAAGATTTTCACTATTTTCGTCGTATTTGAATTTACAAAAAATAACAGATTCACCAAATAAAATTAACATGATATCATATCGTTTCTGTTTTTATGAAAGATAATAAATGTACTCACTCTCAGACCATAATATTACCACATGCATATATTCTGCTGTTCATGATTTGAGTTAAAACTTTTAAAGTATCTCTATCTCATGATTTATTTCATTAGTCGTTGTAAGTTCGTAAAAAAATGCTAAAATATAATTTCTTAATAAATACATATTGATGGTTTTATGGATACCGTGTACATTTGCAGAGATGGTTCATGAATAAAAATGGACATATATTTATAGTGTAATATTTTAAATTAATAGTTATGAAAAAATTAGAATTGCTAGAATTGTTCAGATAGGTTTATTTATAATATATTTCTTCTCCTGTAATTTTAGTAACTAAAACGTTTTTATTTGTAGTATCATTTTAATGTTGTCTAACTTTTACGTATCATGATTCCTTATTGTAAATTACTCAAAGTCCGAAAACCTTTTCTAAAATAAAAATGTTAAGTAAATGTGAGACTCTTAAGCCCAAGTTGAGAATATTCTGTCCGACTGGAACACCATATATATCTCCGTATAGGGACACCTTTTGATCTGCTCTTCGTTTCAACACTTATTCAGATATAAGAGAACTACGAAGGAGTCAGAACTTTTGGTCCACATCATTGAATCTGTGCCTGAACATTACTGCCTCACAACAAGTCCTTGATATTCCCTCCTAGAAGTCACACTCATGTGCCTACATGGGCAACCGACAAAGGTACCAAATGTAAGAATTTAAGTTTAGATTTAGGTTCTGTTTTTTTATATGTGTTAAAATATATTTAAATCTAATGTGCTATTAATTATAGATAGAGTAAGTTCTGTTTACGCATATTATTTGGTGAATACTTTTATAAGGTAATAAATTAGATTTAGTACACTGCAAATGTTTTGCAGTCTCTCAGAGCTTGGGGTATAGATCACCTACTAAATATTAACACAAATGACTCAGGGACTAACTATAGGATCTTTATGTAAATACTTTTGTTTGTTGAAACTTTTCTTTAAAAGTTTTATATTTTCTCAATGGGTAAAATTTAGACACTAATGCATCTCATTTCCGTACAGTATAATATATACATATACATATATATATATATATATATATATATATATATATATATATATATATATATATATATATATATATATATATATATATATATATATATATATATATATATATATATATATATATATATATATATATATATATATATATATATATATATATATATATATATATATATATATATATATATATATATATATATATATATATATATATATATATATATATATATATATATATATATATATATATATATAATATATATATATATATATATATATATATATTATATATATATATATATATATATATATATATATATATATATATATATGTATATATATATATATATATATGTATATATATATATATATATATATATATATATATATATATATATATATATATATATATATATATATATATATATATATATATATATATATATATATATATATATATATATATATATATATATATATATATATATATATATATATATATATATATATATATATATATATATATATATATATATATATATATATATATATATATATATATATATATTTAGAAATATATATATATATTATAGCTTACTCAAGTGAGCTGGAAAAAACAATACGGAGGCCTGTGCATATACTAAACATCTTTTTTAGAAACACAAAATGTTAAAGTTATGATGAAGACACAGATGAAAACAAGATGTTATGTACAGTGGATCGATGATTGTTACAGGAATCAGCCTTCCTAATCGTCACTGCTCCGAATATCAGGTGCTGAGAAAAAAAGGGGGGAGTACACTCTCGGTCGCTCTCTCAACTCTATCAGCCGATGAGTTCACAGGAAACTCGTTCGGTCAAAAAAATATCCCTGATTCATTAACTCCGGTCTTTTTATACTGTTGTCTGCCCAAAAATTTTCATCTGAGTTGATCGGACACCAGGTTGATGACATGGTGAGAAACCGCTTTGTAGATTCCAAGGAGAGTTGTCAGTAATCGGGACAAATCTCGACGATCTATAGGGAATTATTAATCGACTTCTCTGGACAAACCCTTATAGAAAAAGAGAGTAAAATATTGATTATTTTCTTAGATTATAGAGGGTTTCTGTAATGCGAGACTCTTTCTTCGGTATGCCATTGAAACCGACACTGGAAGCACTTCATATGAATCCTAAGGAATTTCTCAGATAGAAAGATACAGATGGTTCTCGGTGTTAAAAGTCCTCTATTCAGCATCCTATTCTGAGTGAAACAACGCCCTGTCACAAGGTATGGATGAGCACAGTTAAAATATACACAAAAGACACTTCCATTATTTCTACCTTACGCAGTTTTTTATCACGGTAGTAGATAAGTCTTTAACTGGGAATTTAATATAACGATAATTATTTACAATATTTCAGGCCTATATGCTAAAGCAACGACAAGTCAAAGAGCCAAACATGTGCGGATTACATGTTTATTCATGGCTAATACACAACTTAACTCTCATCCTCCAAACATGGCTACTAGTGGCTAGCGTCCACACTCTAACAAAGATACTACATTTGGCCAAGGTTCATACAACAACCTTTTTTGAAGAAGCTCTCTCTCAATTATTACGTTTCAATCGCTTTTATATGGATTTATAAGTGATTCATTTCCTTGTATTAAAGAGGCGCTGAATTTTCTGCATTATATTTATGTACTATCTACCTATATCCCTCCCCCCTCTCTCTCTCTTTCACTATATATATATATATATATATATATATATATATATATATATATATATATATATATATATATATATATATATATATATATATATATATATATATATATGACATTAACGAGTGGATACGGCACATTCCATTGCATACATCAAAACTCCTTTACTATAATAGTTCTATCCATGGATATCCTATTTAGATATACTTAGTTCTCATCTTAGAGAAACAGGCGTGGATGGTATTATCAGCTGGAGTTACTGCTCAGAACTATCTCTTTTGGCATTGCTACCTAAGCAAAATTCCTATGTGTACTTCCGCGTCTGATTCTTCACTCTGTATACTTCTATATATATACATGTACACACACAGACACACACACACACACACACACACACACACACACACACACACACACACATATATATATATATATATATATATATATATATATATATGTGTGTGTGTGTGTGTGTGTGTGTGTGTGTGTGAGAGAGAGAGAGAATTCCAAGACCATTCTTAACTATGAACATTCAACATTTCAAAAGGTATGTATGACCTGTTTGTTCACACTTTATCCTGAAAAGAAAAGAATATTTAAATAGATAAAGAGTTTTTAATATAGCATGCTCACTAATTCCCATAGATTAGAAAGAATAAGTGTAACAGCAATAGAACAGTTAGTTATTCGAAATATTTATTTCTTTCTATTTTGCAATATCGTCCTGCACATGGACTATCATAATAAAACCATAGATGCTCTTGAGAAATAGACAATTATAAAAAGTATCTGTATTATTGTTATGTTTTCCCCAAAAACTAACCAAAAGTTATTGTATTGTAATTTTAAATAACTTGAATAAATATTAGCATAATTGAAATCATATTAAATCCTCGTAAATTCAATTTTTACATTACGAAATTATATTCAAAGGAACAAAAGCTTATTGATAATAGATTTTGTTTTGTTCATAGAGCCTTTATGTATTTAATCAGATAAAATATATAAAAGAAAATTTAAGACCTGTAGAAAGATGAATGAATAAAAATTTTTTGAAATAACAAACTAAATGTTTATCTTCAGCATCTAAAAATAATCAGAAACCAGAATGTACTGGGAAACGTGCAGATGGAAAAAATGTTTATTAAATTTGAACTAGCATTACTTCGCTTTGAACATAAAAGCATGCTAAATAAAGGCCATTCAAAGATATTTTTCAAAGTGTCTTTTTATTATAAGATGCAGCTGTTGTAGCTATGGCAGCTTTTCAAAAACCATAATAAAAGAGGCTTAAGATATGATAAAAACAATAATATTATAAGAAATAAAATAGCAAAACACAGAATTTTATTTCTAGTAACTTTTATAAAATTTCTCTAAACAATGACACAGAAGTGTCATAATGACTACAAAGCTGTTTTTTAAAGAATTCTTCTAGAATATGCTTTGTTTTATATTAGGAAACGTTTTTAATGTTATATTTTGTTTAGACAGAATTTTTATGCTGCATTCTTTTTTAATCGGATTTCAGAACAATGATAAATATTTTCTTTTTTGTTTTTATAACTTACTGGTTACAAAGAATTCGGTGAACATTCTATTAAAAACTTTCTTAACCGAAAATTATTAATATAATTAATGGATTCATATTTTATTTAAAAGTTTATAAAGGAAACTGTTTTTGATAAATCATTAATGTATGGAAAATAAACTAATTTATAAACATATTTTAATGAAAATATCTTTTGATCTATTTTTTTTACTTTTAATGATTACAAAATAAATAATATTATAAATAGTCTGACAGATTTTCAAGTATCAGTTTCTATTTATAATTCGGAAAAAGACTTATAAATTTAAAAATTTTCCCAAAAAACTTACTTTGTTATTTATATAAAAACACTGAAATTCGTGAATACAATTATTTACATTTAAATACAATATGTATTTACTAAAATACCAAGCACACACACACACCCACACACACACACACACATATATATATATATATATATATATATATATATATATATATATATATATATATATATATATATTATATATATATATATATATATATATATATATATATATATATATATAGATATATATATATATATATATATATATATATATATATATATATATATATATATATATATATATATATATATATATATATACTATGAAAGAAAAGATACATAAATATTCATATTTTAACAATCGTAATTATCCTGGTATGATACATTAATCGTATATTTCATGATTTTCCTTTACAATCAATAAATTCCTTAAATTTACACCATATTCACAAATAACGATGAGCATATTTTTAAATAACTTCAGTATATATTCTTTTCATATATTTAAGATCAATATTTTAGTATAAATTTATAATACCTTAGGTTATTACATTGAAGTAATAGTATTTCTCAGAACAATTTATTGATCTTAAAAGACTTAAAATACTAATTTTCTAGAAATTCAAATGAATGAGGATGTTCTGTCTCACATTTACTTCTTAATGAATTTAAGTCTAATATTAGATTTCTCTGAAGTATATTGTAGCTTATTACAACGTAATATCAAGTTCAACTGTAATAATAAGTTGTGATGATATTTTAGTTCAATATGTTGTTTGTTACATTTAAATTTGAGTTTGTAGTATTTATTATATCTATATATCTTTTAGTGATTTATTAAAACAGTTTCTTGAATGTAGATTTTGTATTTGAATGCAGCTCAATCATGACACAAATGATATACTTCAAAAAGGTTCAAACTATAAAAAGATGATATTAGGTTGATTTCCACCTAAAAATAAGTACTATAAATCCTCCATATAAACAATTATCAGATTAATAAGTAGTAAATGAAGAAAAGAAATATATATAGGTGATCTAATATCATGCGAATATTAGGATTGTTATATGATCTTCATTAATTATGATAATAATTAGGTGAATTATTTTTCGTTTCCTTTACTTAAAATATTTATTTGAATGTAGCTCAATCATGACTGAAATGATATACTATAAAAAAGCCGTACAGATAATTGCAAAACTGATATATACTTAAGTGAAGAAAAGCAATAATTTCGTTGATCATTCACGATAAAATTAATAGAATAATTATGTACTGTTATTTAATTATGACTATAATTATAAACATTATATATTTCATTTCCTTCATTTGAAATTTTTAGTTACGTGTAGCTGAAACATGACTTAAATAAAAAAATTTCCAAAACTTTAAAACTATAAAAGGTTGATATTACTTCGATTTGCACCTTATAATATGTACTGTAAACCAGCCGTATAAATAACTACCAGATTATTATGTACTAAAATGAAGAAAACAAATATATTCGTTGATCAATCACGATACAATTATTAGGATAATTATGTACTCATAATTAATTATGAATATAATTACATTCGATAAATTTAACTTCCATCATTTAAAATTTTTATTTAAATGCAGCTGTATCATGACTTAAATGCTATACGTTCAAAAATTTAAAACCTAAAACGAATGACATTACTTCGATTTCCACCTTAAAATATCAATTATATACACTCATATAAATAATAACCATATTAATATGAACTATAATGAAGAAAAATATATATTCGTTGGTCAATCACGATACAATTATTAATATAATTATGTGGTGATAATTAATTATGAGGATAATTATGGGAGTTAATTTTTGATTCCTTCGATTAATTTTTTTATTTGAATGCAGCTCTATCGTGACTCAAATGATATACGTCCAAAAATTTAAAACCACAAAAGGATGATATTAAGTCGATTACCACCTTATAATATGTACTATAAACTACCAATATAAATTATTGCCTGATTGATATGTAGTTAAGTTATGAAAGTAAATATATTCGTTGATCAATGATGATACAATTATTAGGATAATTATGTGCTCTAGATTAATTATGAGGATAATTATGTGCGTTATTTTTAGTTTAATTCATTTTAAATTTTTATTTGAATACAGCTCAATCATGACTTAAATGATAAACTTTGATACATAAAATGATAAAGTTTAAATACATAAAATGATGATATTAAGTTGATTTCACCTTATAATATGTACAATAAACCAGCTATATAAATAGTTACCAGATTAATATGTACAAAAATGAACAAACAAATATATTCGTTGATCAATCGCGATAAAATTATTAGGATAATTATGTACTGTTATTTAATTGTGAGGATAATTATATTCCTTATATTTTGTTTCCTTCTTTTAAATTTAAGTCACATACATCTACTTTCGTCTATATCCCAATTAGTGATTATAATATATATGTAAATGATCTCGAATTTTTTACTTGCATGTATCTCAATCATGACTCAGAAGATAAGCTCCAAAAGTTTAATCTATAAAAGGAAGATGTTACTGCAATTTCCATCATTTAATATGCAGTATAAACCACCCATATAGATACTTACCAGAATGAGAAAAGGCAATATATTCATTAATAACCCACGATGCAAGTATGAGAACAATTATATGCCTCTTTTATTGATGACCACCTTACAAAAACTGATTTTTACCGTCCTGTGTCATTTATCATATGCATTCAGATTTGTTTTCATACACTCAAATTCTTATTATAAATATAGTACAATAGGAAAATTATAATTTTTATCAAAGTTATAATGGCTCGTAAATGTTGGCTCTGGATGTTAAAAAAAATACGAATTTTATATTATGAATATTTTTTTAACTTTAATAAAAAAAGAAAAGAGTAAAAATATCTAATAAAAATGGTTTCTTGTGCAGTGTTTTGGCACGTTAGTTTGTATTTACGTGTAACTTACAGGCTTGGCCAACCTGAGGCTCTCGAAACAAACGCGGCTCTTTGAAGAATTATTTCTGGTTCTCGATAAATGTACCAGACGTGCTTTTCTTTTTTGTGTTATTATAATATATATATATATATATATATATATATTATATATATATATATGTATATATATATTATATAAATAATATATAATTTATATATATATTATATATAAAATATATGTTAATATTATATGTTTATATAATATGTTATAAAAATATATGGTGTATATATATATGTAAATATATATGTATATATATATATGTAAAATATGTATATATATATATGTTATATATATATATATGTATAAATATATATATATATAATATATATATATATATATCTTATATATAATATATATATATATAAATATATATATATATATATATATTATATAATATATATATATGTATATATATATTTATAATATATATATATATATATGTATATATAATGTAAATATATATGTAAATATATATATATAATATATATATATATAAATATATATATATATATATATATATATATATATATATATATAAATAAACTGATGAACTCTATGTTAAAATAAATTTCTTATTACTTTTAAGTGATGATTCTCAAATTCATAATATAATTATATAATTCACCGAAAACAATGTTACAAAATTTTTAAATATCGTGACGTTATGAAAAAATGTATCACATTGAAAATTACATTTGCAATAATGCAAAAAATTATCGAAAATTATTGTATTATCTTGTATCATTTTTATAAAAAAATATTTTTTGTACAAATGTTTTTCTGGATTTATCATCAAATATCTACAAGTTAGAAGTTTGAAATAAATAAACACTAAATGATGAAAATATAAAATGAATTTTAAAATATAAACATACTTCTTTTTTACATAAATACATAAATAGTGACCTATGTGATAGAAGATATTAACAAAAATAATTTGATGAAAACTCTTATAATTTAGTGACAAGTTTGTTTGAATTTAGAAATTTTTGCATAATGCATAACTATATTAACAATGGTTAAGAAATCAATTGACGCATTGTAAATTCTGTTCTGAAGCTAAATGTTTCACTCATAAAAAAAAGTATCCTAGCATTATCTTTAACAATTAAATTCTATAAATTTTTTTTTTTGCTATGCCTATTTTAATTTCTTTTAGAAAAAAGGACTCAATTTAACTATTTCAATTTTAGTAATTAAGATATTTAACAAAAGTATTTTTTTCTCATGGTAATCATTTAAAAAATATTTAAATGAGATTTTTGCATTTCTTCTGAAAAAAGAGGCTAGTATTCTAAATATTCATTTCACATTTAATTTCTAAATTACTTTGGCTTTTTAATCATTCAATTTACATTTTTTAATTATCTTTTTTGTTTTGAAATATTCAGATAGATATAAGAAATTTTTCTTTATTCCGCTTGTTCAAATTACCTTTTTCTTAATACAAGTGCTATTAAATTTAGGAGATAAACAAGTTTAATTACCCGAAATAGTAAATTTTTGATGTTTTAATCTCCATAACTTGTGATTGTTCTACTTTCAATTAAAGGGATTGCAGAATTACAATTTTTAAAGGTAAATGCTTATAATTAGAACTATTCAATTTTCAAATATTTTAAATATTTCAGATTTTTTCATCAATATATATACACATTAAAAACTTAATTGAAACTTTAGTGCAATAAAATGTAAAAACATAAACTAAATTAAAATGAAAACTATATTTATGGAAAGCTATAGTTAATTATAACCATATTGTTTGTATATAGATGTTTGAATGGAATGTTTATGTTTGTGTTCTACTTGTGTTTTGTGAGTATTATACTAATTGAAATTTGTTCTAATTTTTTTCACCTTTCTATAATACAAATTATTAAGTCAACGTCAAACTGTTAATATAATGTTTTATATTATGATAAATATTTCATTAATCGATTCTAAAAGTGTTATCATATTTATTTTTAAATTACAGGATTTGTGTAAACTTCTATTGAAAAGAAAAACTTCAGTATATCGGAATAATGTTGAGTATTTTGAATGAATATAGAGCAACAATTTTTACTTTTACGTAATTTTATTTTCATGTTAATACTGATTTTATATGATGTTTATTGATTGAGGACTATCAACTCTAACTTTTTATCAGCTTTACCCCTGCCGGTAAAAGGACGAGTCTAGCTCGTCATTAGTTTTTCGTTCCATACTGCACAATGACGAGCTACACTCGTCATGCGATTAAAGTTACTACTTAAATATGATAATTAATGTAGTTTAAAATTTTTTAGTATACTGAATATGGCAACACTTTTTTTACTTGTGAAAATCACAAGTCACTATTGCATATTGTTTACTTGGTACAAGTCATTGCCAAATTAATGAGTCAGAATAAAAGAAACCTACTAAGAAATGCCGTGTGTGTTACAAGAATCAAATTAAAAGTGAGACTACTTGGCGGTGTAAACAATTAAGAATTCCTTTGCACTTTGTTTTGAAAAGTACCACTAGCTTGAAGACTATTATATGTATATCTTATTAATGTTTTGCTTTGATATTTTCTTAATTTTACTGTTTCTGATATTATTTAACACTATGTAAAAAGTGGAGTTTAATTAAGAATATGTAAGAATTGAAAAATGAAACAAGTTTTATAAATAAATGGTTTTAATTAAATATTTATTTCATGCACAGTTTTTCATTATTAAATCATATCGGAATTAATCGATTCCAAAATTGTTATCCCATTTATTTTTAAATCACAGTATTTGTAAACTTCTATTGAAAAGTAAAACTTCGGTATATCGGAAACTGTTGAGTATTTTGTGAATATAGAGCAACAACTCATTTTAACTTTATTTTCATTTTAACAGATTTTATATGATGTTTATTGCTTGAGGACTATCAACTTATCAGCTTGAATCAGTAATGTCTATGTAAAACTGCATCTAATGTAATCTCTGAGTGTGGTTTTTGGTTTTAAATAAGTTGTCTGCATTGTGGGGCAATATTTCCATTCATTTCGTATATTTAGCTAGATTTGCATTTAATAGTTTTTGAGTTTTGATTTTCATTGTTTTTGTTGTTTCTTATGCCACTTGGATAAACCAAGTGCGATTGAGCCTACAGGGTGAATCGTACTTGGTTTATTAAGGTCAAGTGGTTCGCCTTTCATTTTAATGAGCACCAATAAGGTGAAATAACCAATTCTCTCAAGTAGGTCCTCGTAATTTTGATGGAGGTACCAAGCAGAAGACCCATAGACTTGGCCTGTCAATCCTAGAGGTATTAATTGAGAATTTGGAGGACATTAAGAACACGAATGTATTTTACGTGCTCCAGTCACCTTTAACGATCACGACGGATCTTAGGCTGGCTCGGGTTACGAACCCGCAACCTCTCAGTTACTAAATCGTTGCTTTTACCCACTGAGCTACAGCGGCTTTTGTTTTTTATTAATTGAATAAATATAGATACTGATACATTTTTCTAAAATATCACTGTTATTATAATGGTTTGAATAAATTAATGCAATAAAATACATACAAAAATTATTAGTACATGAAAAACATACATTTTATCAGTGCATATTCTGATGAGTCAGGTTGAAACATTCAACTCAAAGAAAAGGTTAATCAACGCAATCGGAACAATGTATCACCACTTGTTTAGTCAAATCCTTTGCTCTAGTTCTTCCAAGCTGTTTTGAATTTTGAAGAATGAGAGTAATCACTTAGCAATCGAAGTAGGATTGTTTGAAAAATGGACAATCGTAACAACTGTCTACCGTGACGTGGGAGTCACTGGTGACCCCTACCATGAGCACTGCTACAAGTATGATTTTATAACTAATTTTATCTGCAGCACACAATATTTCAACATATGCATCGCGTAATGAAAAAATTACGTCTCCGCATTGAGCAAATCATCGAAATGTATCTGGCAGATAAGGTGTTAAGGAAATAATTTATTTTCTATATGTTCTAAAACCACAATTAGTTTTATCACTCATTACAATAGGCGAGTTTGACAATTTGAGAATTACTCCCACAGGTAGACTGGCATCCGTATTTGACAATTGTACAGAATTTAACACTAACATATAGCCCGTCATATGACGAGATTAGTAAAATTTTTAATTTTCTAGAATCGTAAAGTACAATATGAGCCGAGTAAAAATTAGTTTATTTTTTGGCTGAGAACTATATGATACACTCTCAATAATTGGTTTATCTTTAATTCTCGCATATTAGTTACCAACTTTTATTTATCTTGATAAACTACGTGATAAGTTGAACAGCAGATGTTTTAATACTGACATTCATTATTTGGCGGTATGTATGAATTATATTCAAAATTTAGGGAATCGATTGCAAACAATGTGATTATGTATAAAACAAACAAACGAACAAACTTCCTAATTTTCAAACATATATCACTTAAATGCTAGATATTTATTAGTCAGGGAAATAGACTCCTAGACTTTTTATGAAAACAATTTGTTGTTAATACACGGAATAAAACTTTCATTGCAACAAAAATTAATCGATGATTAAATTTCAAATATCACCTATGTACCTAATCTATTACTTAATCCAAATATAAAAGAAAATTATTGACGTCATATCTAAGTTCAGTGATGAAACGTATGAAAAAAATGCAGACGATAATAAAATAATTTAAGTAAAAAACAAATGATTAAATGAGATGGTTAAAGGAATGACGTCATAATGCTAGAAATTATTTTTTCATCTTCTTATAATGTGATAAATTGATGAATTTAATCGCCTACTCTTAACCGGGGAAAATAGGGTTTGAAATAATGGCATGAAATGATCTAAAAGGAGAGGAAGGGGGGATTTCGAATGTTTTGAACTTGCTTTGAATTTTGCTAACCCTAACTCACCATGAATCCAATACGAATGCTCTATCCATTGCAAGACCAACCATTTGATGCATTTGAGGACAGACGGACAGATAACTTAGGCTATTTCTATATAGGGGATTTAAAGCGCCATAAATTTTTTAAAACATTACTAGTAACTACTCTGTTGTGTATCGTAAAAACATTTATAGCATCTTAATAGAAAATTTAAAAAAGATTAAAATACAAAGTTTTTTAAATTAATTATTATTTTTGTTTCATAATATATGTTTAAGATTTCGAATTTTCCTTCAAACTCCAAAACATTTATTGCCTTTTACAAATGTTTACTATAATATTTAATTTTATCTGACGTATACTGCTGTTTAATGCCGAAATTAAAAGCTTCTAGAATTTCTTAAATCTTCACAAACGTTTGAATTTCAATGAAGTTCTAAATATACAAGCGGTATTTTCATTCGATCCTTTATAATTATATTTCTACATTCGTAGAAACATAAGTTTTATATTAATCAGTCGTTTTCTGAGATGCTGCAAACAACTATTACAAAATTGAGATTATTGTTTTACAAGTATAGTGTGTTTTCGCTTTACTGACAATTCAAACTGCAATTAAGATATTTCAAGAAACTGTGCAATTGTCCTTTTTCTTTCATTTGTACTTCATTACAATTTCATGTTAATATTCTACTAGAATCTTCCAAGATACTTAAACACACGACGTATTTAACACTGTATAAGTTTCCCTGAATATGGCAATACTTATGTATAAGTAGTTTGAGCAAATTGTTATCAAGAAAACACTTCAAATGAGAAACTGCATATACCATACCGTAAAGAAGCTGCAGGTAAAAGTTAATATTACTTTTAAAGGCTTGTTTACCTAGTGAAAACCTGAAAGATCCAGTTAAACTATTCTTTCAGTAATTATGAATTTTATTGTCGATAAAGAACTGTAATCATGCTGAAGATGAGAGTTACGGTTCCAGGGAAATTCACGTGAATAGCTTTGGAAGAATATTTTCGTAAAAGTAACGATGTCGCGTATTGGAGCTATAAGAATTGTAATTACATCTTTGAGAATTGCAGGCACATTAAATTGAGTCTCACTCGGAGAAAAGGAAAGAGTTTTGTTAAGTTTTATAGAGGGGGAAATAGTATTTTATAATTTGATTACTCATTGGAGAATTAATATGAATTGCTGTTTAAAGTACCGGAAATCGATACAGGAAAATATGAAATTGCAGAGAATTATAGAATGATTATGCATTTCAATTCTAAGAATGCTTCCGCTGTCCCCTTTTTATATTAAGTTAATAAAATTGTAAATAAAATTAAATCTAATTCAGTACATAATTTTAAGTAATACATTTTGAAAATACCTTTAAAACTCAATGTGTGAATATGTTTTTACTGTCAGTAACTTTGCTCCATCGTAATTGTATATTCAGTTATAAAATGTATGTTTATTATTAGCATATTAAAAGAATGTTTTTGTTAAATTTTTTAACAATTTTAATTTTTTTTTATTGAATATGATCCAGATATTTTTTAGAAGTAATATGATGTAAAGAAGAAACGGAACATCTTTAATTTTTGCAAATTGCTTCCTTGGGTGGTGTATTTTG
>CM063500.1:30786583-30789083 GCA_032207245.1 Pardosa pseudoannulata | reverse complement strand
TCATTTGCAAAACATTGCAGTCAAGGTTGACATGTGTAAAATGTTTGTAGAGTTGAGACTTAGTATAAAATAGAATCACTTGGCACTGGAAAATGTCCAGATAGATTTTGTGCAAATGAAATACTAAAAAGTAAATTAAACTACAAAATCAGCTAATGATGATACAAAGATACATTGAAATGTGTGTTTGATTGTTGTACATATATAAAACTAGCATTTAGCCCGTGATGTGTTTGGGTCAGTAAAATTTAAAATTTTCCAGAATTGTAAAGTATCCTATAAGGCAGGTAAAAATAATTTTTTGGCTGACAATTTTCTGGTACACGCTCAATAATTTGTTTATCTTTATACTCCTCTCAAGTCTCCCGATACTGTGAATGCAGTTTAGATTTGAATTAATTTAGAAATATAACTTAAAGTTTAATTTAAAGCTAATAATTTAAAGCTACTTCTAAATTTATCGTTAATTCTTCTCGATTTTTTTTTGCACTGTAATTAATGAGAGTAAAGAAATGAAACTTCCATTTTCACTACACCCTAAAAGTGGATAGAATTAGTTGTTAATACCGGTGATATAATTTTCATTTCAACAAAAATAATCGATCATTTAGTTTAAAATTATCACATAAGTTCCTACCTATTATTTAAGGCAAATAAAAAAGAAAATTATTTGCTTATAGGTTCAATGATAAAACGTATGAAAATAATGCAGACGATATTTATATAATTTGAAATAAGAAATGATTAAAGAAATGACTCACAATGCAAGAAAAAAAGTAATTTTTACCTATTTATTATGTGATAAATTGATAAATTTAATCACCTGTGATTAACCGGGGAAAATAGTGCTTGGAATAATAGCATTAAACCCTCGAAAAGAGGGGAAGGGGTTTATTTCAAACGTTTTAAAGTAGACAGTATTTTTTGCTGTGATATGAAGCATATTTAAACCAATTTATTTTAGAATTAGACCGATAGTTTAGGAGAAGATAAACTTTACTTGCTTTGAATTTTGCTAACTGTAACTCATCAATAATCCAATATGGATGCCTCATCCATTCCAGATCCAACCTCTTTGAAAATTCGAGGACAGACGGACAGACAACTAAGGCTATTATTATATAGGGGGTATGTGTACAGTAGTTTTATAAAATTTCTTAAAGAATTCTTGTCAGCACATATATGAACAAGTGTATACATACGTATGTATGTAATATACAAATATTAACTTTATCAAAGGGGCTCTCTGAGAGGGTATACAGTTCCTATAGGGTTCTCTTTCATTACTCGGGGAAGGAAAACATTGTTGTGCTAGTTACTATCTGGATAATTTCGAAGTGGTGGATGAAGCCCTTCTTCGCTTTTGTTAAGTTCCTGAAGCATTAGTTTTCCCCATCTGTATTCAGGGTTTTGTAGAATTATTTACGGCCTTAATTAAACTGACATGATGAAAAATAAAGAATAGCCTTGAAGATGATAAATACATCACACATAATTTGTTTTTTCAGAGAATAATGAAAAGGAAGGTTTTGCATATAAAGCTTTTTTAGCATAGAAAGTCAATAGATAAATACCTTGAGCAAGAAATATTTATAGAATATGATCTTCTTTTATATGCATACAATAAGTAGTATGAAATATTATAATAATCGGCATCATATTTTATTGAAATGATTTTTTAAATATGCGTACAATAAGTAGTATGAATTATTCTAACAATAGACATCATATTTTATACAAATAAATTTTTCAATATGCATACAATAGGTACTATGAAATATTCTAACAATCGGCACCACATTTTATTGAAATAATTTTTTTTAATATGCCAAAAATAAGAAGTATGAAATATTCTAGCAATAGGCATATCATTTTATAAAAATAAATTTTTAAATATGCATACAATATGCAGTATGAAATATTCTCACAATAGGCATCGTATTTTATAGAAATACATTTTTAAATATTCATACAATAAGTAGTATGAAATATTGTAACAATCGGTATAATACTTCATAGAAATAAATTTTTAAATATGCATACAATAAGTGGTATGAAATATTCTAACAATCGGCATCATATTTTATTGAAATAATTTTTTTAATATGCCAACAATAAACAGTATGAAATATTCTAACAATAGGAATCATATTCTATTGAAATAAATTTTTAAATATGCCAGCAATAAGTAGCATGAAATATTCTAGCAATATGCATCATATTTTATAAAAATAAATTTTTAAATATGCATACAATACGCAGTATGAAATATTCTAATTATAGGTATCGTATTTTATAGAAATGCATTTTTAAATATTCATACAATAAGTAGCATGAAATATTGTAGCAATCGGCATAATATTTCATAAAAATAAATTTTTAAATATGCCAACAATAAGTAGTATGAAATATTCTAACAATCGGCATAATATTTTATTGCAATACATTTTTTATCAGATTTCCTTGATTTATATCACCTTGATAAGAAAGATTCAAATCA
>CM063500.1:30774083-30776583 GCA_032207245.1 Pardosa pseudoannulata | reverse complement strand
AAAATATTAATACTTTCCGAAATTAATGGCAAGAAAAATGTTATTGAAAATTTAATTTATTAATTTTTTCTATTTTGAGTGTATTTCTTAATTCAATTAAGTCAAATATTTTTATTTCCTTAGTTTTCAGAACATTTTTATTAACACTTTGAATAATGTTTGTTAATATGATATTCCAATATATCGTATAGGTTATTATATTTCAGTTTAATTATAAAAAAATAATTTAAATATATATCTCATTTTTTCCTATTATATTTAAAATATAATTTTTGAATTTTTTGGAAAATTCCTAAATCTAAAATACCTAAGTTGTATCATATAAAATAACAATATATTAAGCAAAAAATATTATTTCTTTCTGACATTAATAGAAAAAGTTATTGAAAAATTAATTTATTAATTTTTCTATTTTGAGTGTATTTCTTCCATCAATTAAGTAAAACTTTTCTATTTTCTTATTTTCCAGAACATTTCTGATTAACACTACAAATACTGTTTGTTAATATGATATATAAATATCATAGTAGTTAGTATATTTCAGTTTAGTTATAAAAAAAATTAATTAAAATATATTTTTTTATTTCTTTGTATACTATTTTAAATATAATTTTTAATATTTTTATAAATTCCCAAATCTAAAATACCTAAGTTGTATCATGTAAAATAACAATATTTTAGGCAAAAAGTATTAATTCTCTCTGACATTGATGGCAAGAAAAATGTTATTGGAAATTTAATTTATTAATTATTCTATTACGAGTGTATTTCTTACATCATTTAAATCAATCTGTTTTCCTTTTAAGATTTTTTTTTATCTAACAGATTATAATAAAACTAAAAATGAATTTCAAGGATTTATTAATTTTATAAGATTGTTTAGTATATTTCGGTTTAATTATAAAAAGAATAATTAAAATAAATACATGTTATTTCTTCGTATTATATTTAAAATATAATTTTTGAATGTTTTGTTAAATTCCTAAATCTAAAATACCTAACTTGTATCATATAAAATAACATTATATTAAGCAAAAATATTATTTCTTTCTGACATTGGTGGCAAGAAAAATGTTATTGAAAATTTAATTTATTAAGTTTTCTATTTTGAGTGTATTTTTACATCAACTAAATCAAAGTTTTTATTTTCTTAAATTTTAAAACATTTTTGATTAACACTACGATTGCTCTTTGTTAATATGATATTCCAAAATATCATATTGATTAGTATACTTCAGTTTAATTACTAAAAGAAATTAATTAAAATATATTTTTTATTTCTTCGTATTATATTGAAAAATAATTTTGGAATGTTTAAGCAAATTCCTAAATCTAAAATACATAAGTTGTATGATGTAAAATAACAATATTTTAAGCAAAATTTATTAATTCTTTCAGATATTGACGGTAAAAAAAATGTTATTAAAAATGATATTTATGGATTTTCCTAACCTGAGTGTATTCCTTACATCAATTAAGACAATCTTTTTTATTTACTTAGTTTTCAGAACATTTCTGATTAACACTACGAATACTGTTTTTTAATATGTTATCTCAAAATATCATATTATTTACTGTACTTCAGTTTAATTATAAAAACAAATTAATTAAAATATATTTTTTATTTCTTCGTATTATATTTAAAATATAATTTTTAAATGTTTAAGTAAATTCCTAAATCTAAAATACCTAAGGTTGTATCATGTAAAATAAAAATATTTTATGTAAAAAGTATTAATACTAATATTTCTTACATTACTTAAATCAATCTGTTTTGCTATTAAGATTTTTTTTAACTAACAGATTATAATAAAATTACAAATGATTTTCAAGAATGTATTTATTTTTATAAGATTGGTTAGTATATTTCGGTTTAATTATAAAAGATAATTAAAATAAATATATATTATTTCTTCGTATTATATTTAAAATATAATTTTTTGAATATTTAGGTAAATTCCTAAATCTAAAATACCACAGTTGCATCATGTAAAATAACAATATTTTAAGCAATAAATATTAATTCATTTGTGACATTGATGGTAAGAAAAATGTTATTGAAAATTTAATTTATTAAGTTTTCTAATTTGAGTGTATTTTTACATCAACTAAATCAAAGTTTTCATTTTCTTAGTTTTCAGAGCATTTTTGATTAGCAGTATGAATGCTGTTTGTTAATATGATATTCAAAAATATCATATTGGTTAGTATATTTCAGTTTAATTATAAAAAATTAATTAAAATATATTTTTTATTTCTTCGTATTATATTTAAAATATAATTTTTGAATGTTTTGGTAAATTCCTAAATCTAAAATGCCTAAGTTGTATCATGTAAAATAATAATATTTTAAGTAAAAAATATTAATTCTTTCTGATATTGATGGCAAGGAAAATGTTATTGAAAATTTAATTTATTAATTATTCTGTTATAAGAATATTTCTTAAATCAATTAAATCAATCTGGTTTCCTATTAAGATGTTTTTATCTAACAGATTAT
>CM063500.1:30766583-30769083 GCA_032207245.1 Pardosa pseudoannulata | reverse complement strand
ATATATATATATATATAATATTAAAAATTATATATATATATATATATATATATATATATATAATATTAATAAGACACAAGGAAAAAGCTGCTTTATTTATATTAACACTTACTCAACAATGGCGCATATTGAACTTAACAAACAGTTTTATGCTTGAAGTCACAGGTCTTGATTAAAAATATATAATAATTATACACTGTAGTAATGTGGTTAATAAAATATTAAAAAATAATTAAATCTCTTAAATAATTTTTTTTATTATATATTATATGTAAATATATATATGTATATATATATATATATATATATATATATATATATATATATTTATATATATATATATTATATATATATATATATTATATATATATATATATATATATATATATATAATATATATATATATATATATACATATATATATATATATGTATATATATATATATATATATATATATATATATATATATATATATATATATATATATATATATATATATATATATATATATTATATATATATATATATATATATATATATATATATATATATATATGTATATAAACATGTACACGTTCTTTAGTAATATTACATGCAAAAACATTTTACTAATATAAATTACTAAGAGGAACTACTTTATTTATACTCGCTAAATAGAGAGTGTGCTAAAAATGACTAATTAATTTATTGATTAGAAAAAGCATTACCTCTAAAATGCATTTTTTGCAGATTTTTCGGAAGTAATTAATATAAGAACTAAAAAATGTCCTGTTAAGAGTAATAGATAGCGAAGAATTTTAGATCTGCTCTCGTCCTCGAAGCAATTAATTCTAAGTAGATATTGATGAGTGTAAACAGCTTAAGAGAATTTCGAGATTACTTTTATCGCCGCCTTAAGAGCAATTTAATTTCTTTCCAAATAGCTCCCAGGATACTTAACGTTTCGAGCCATTATTGCATTTTATACTTAGAAGACCAGATTATTTGTCCATTTCGTTAATCGCATGTACGAACGATAACAATTTCGTAATAATATCCAGAAAATTTTACTCTTAGCTGCTGAATACATTAATATTAAAGACGCAATTATTGTCCATTAGTATTTAGGTAACAATTCCATAACATTTCATGAAAGTGTGTCATGCTATTCACTAACGATTGATGGTTTCACTGTGCAGTAATAAATAATTAGCAGTCATGCCACGTTGCAAACGGAGTAATACACTGAAAATGTTTCTCTAGACCTAAATTTTATTAAACTAAATGATAATATGAGGTTGACTGCCAAAATGCGTTAATGTTAAAGTACATATATCGGTAAAAATATATAAGTAAAATTCCGATAAATGTGTGAGTGTATGTGACTATGTTTGTGTATATCAACAATATTAAACCTAAAAGATATGTTTAAAATTGCCATTTACCCCTTTTTCATTATTAACACATTGTGTGCGGGTACATTTTGCAGCTGAATTCTACAGGGAGAGGGCGTTTTACGCGTAAATTTAGTTACTCACATAAATCTCAATAGCTCAAAAAATATTTAATTTTTAACCAACTTTTCATATATTATATTTTGAAATATATAAACAAATATATAAATAACAATCACAACGTTTTTTGTAAACAGTAAATATAATTTTAGTGGATAAATTTATAAGTATCGTAAATATGAAAAAATAAAAAATAGATAGTAGTTTATAATTTAGATTTTTTTTCCCCTTTTCAGTGGTTCCGCATCGACTGATGTAAAAATTAGTAGTTATTTGTCTAAATATTCCCAAATATATGCAGTATACAAGAACATGCTTCTATACCATTATTTATTCTTTCGAATTATGTTATATATAAACAATGTTACATTATAAAAAAATGAAAAAAGTAATCATAAAAATAATAATATTTTACAGTGTGGTATCGTTCAAAGCATTTTTGTCTATGAAGATAAAAAATATGCATATATAAAATGTTTCACTCCGCACGTTTTTGTAACAGCACAATATGACATTGTTTTGTGGATAAATTCCCTAGTAGTTACAATTTTCTCTAAAATATGTTTCCGCATATCCAATGATAATCTTGATGGAGAGTCATTATTAGGTAATATTTAAGGTTTTTTTCCCATTCTCTGGTTCCGGATCGACTGATGTAAAAACTAGTTTTTATTTATCTAAATTTTTACGTAATCTATGTAGTATACAAGAACATTCGGCTTCGTTTTCCTGTATTACCGTTATTTTTGTACCCATAAACAAACCATGTTGTTACACTAACCCGTAATAGCAGGTATAAATATCAATCGTCAGAAAATACTGGTATTCTTTCGTATACAGTTTAATACGCATTTTCCCTGGCATAAAATAGTGTTCATATTTGAATTCTGTTTTCCTAATTCTCAAAACTAATGCTGGAAAAATGGACATATTCTGTCACTGGCACTTTTTTCAGTTGTCATATTAAAATATAGATATAAACTATAGATTAAAACTATAGATTGCA
>CM063500.1:30754083-30764083 GCA_032207245.1 Pardosa pseudoannulata | reverse complement strand
CGGCCACTTTTTCAGTTGTCAGATCAAAACTATATATAGAAACTATATGTTTCAGAACTATTTGCTTTGAGGCAATATAAATGATCAGCTTGATAAAATGATCAATATTTATTCACTGTCAGTAATAAATAACTAGCACAGTCGTGCCACGTTGCAAACGGAGTAACACATAGAGAATGTTATATTAGACCTAGATATTATTAAACTAAATGATAATATGAGGTTAACTGATAAAATGCTTTAATAGCAAAGTACATGTATCAGTAAAAATTATATCAATAAAATTCGTTTATATATATATATATATATATATATATATATATATATATATATATATATATATATATATATATATATATATATGTGAGTGTATGTGACTGTGTATGTGTATATCAGCATTATTAAACCTAAAAGATATGTTTAAAATGGTCTTTTTCTGCCTTTTCTTTATTAATACGTAATTTCCGTGGCATAGATTGTCAGATGAAAGGGTGTCCTCCGATCTGAATCCTTTTTCCTAATTCTTAAATTCTCGTTTACCTAATTCTCAAATATAACGCGTTAATAAATGTGGATTTTCTGGAAACTGGCTACTTTTTCAGTTGTTAGATTATAACTATAGAATAAAACTATAAATATAAACTATAGATTGCAGAAGTATTTGCTTCGAGTCAGTATAAATAATTAACTTGATCAAATGATGAATATTTATTTACTGTGCAGTAATAAATAATTAGTAGTCGTGCTACGTTGCAAATAGTGTAGTACACAGAGAATATTTCTCTAGACCTAGATTTTATTGCCAAAATTCTTTAATGTCAAAGAACATGTATGGGTAAAAACTATTGTATTTACATTCTCATATATGTGTGAGTGTGTGTCTGCGCATATGTATATAAACATTATTGCTCGTAAAAACTATATTTAAAATTATCATGTCTTCCCATTATTAATACGTAATTTCCCTGACTAAAAATATGAGAAAAAGAGTGTCCTCCAATTTGATTTCGGTTTGCCTAATTCTCAAAACTAACCCTGGAATAAATGGTAATTTTCTGTCCACTGACCACATTTCTCAGTTGTCAGATTAAAACAAATAGATAGAAACTATAGATTATAACTATAGAAAGAAACCATATATATAGAAAACTATATATAGTTGAAAACTATAGATTGCAAAACTATTTGTTTCTAATCAATATAAATGATCAACTAGATAAAATTATCAATATTTATTCACTGTGCAGTAATAAATAATTAGCAGTCGTGCAACGTTTTCAAAAGGAGTAATACACAGAGAATGTTTCACTAGACCTAGATTTTTTTAAACTAAATGATAGTATGAGGATGCTTGTCAAAATGCTTTAATGTTAAAGCATATATATATATATATATATATATATATATATATATATATATATATATATATATATATATATATATATATATATATATATATATATATATATATATATATATATATATATATATATATATATATATATATATATATATATATATATATATATATATATATATATATATATATATATATATATATATATATATATATATCAGTAAAATTATATCATTAAAATTCATATATATGTGTGAGTGTATGTGACTGTATATGTGTAGATCAACATTATTAAACCTAAAAGATATGTTAAAAATCATCATTTTCCCCCTTTTCGTTATTAATACGTAATTTATCTGGAATTAAAGGTCAGATAAAAAGTGTCCTCCGATATAAATTCTGTTTATATAATTCTCAAAATTAACGCTGGAATAAATGGTATTTTTCTGTTCACTAGCCACTTTTTTCAGTGTTCAGATTAAAACTATAGATTGAAACTATAGATTACAGAACTATTTGTTTGGAGTCAATATAAATGATCAACATGATCAAATGATCAATATTTATTCACTGTGCAGTAATAAATAATTAGCAGTCGTGCGGCGTTGCGGGAGAGTAATACACAGAGAATATTTCACTAGACCTAGATATTATTAAACTAAATGATAATATAAAGTTGGCTGCCAAAATGCTTTAATGGCAAAGTAGATATAAAGATTAGATCAGTAAATTTCTTATATATGTGACAGTTTGTGTGACTGTGTATGTGTATATCAACATTATTAAACCTAAAAGACACGTTTTAAATTGTCATTTCCTCCATTTTCATTATTAATACGTAATTTCTTTGGCATAAAATGTCAGATAACATGTGCCCTCCGATTTGAATTCTGTTTACTAATTCTCAAAAATAACACTTTAATAAATAGTAATTTTCTGTCCACATCAAGTGTTTTTTCTTGCAACGGAAGTGACGTCATACTTTGTTTTTCGTTTTTTTATTGCATACTATGGATCGTACAGGAATAATTCTTTGGGTAGTTTGTATGCACTCGCAACAAGGAATCTAGGTTTGCATAGTTTATGTTGTTGTTTCAGGAACCGTGTATATTGCGATTTATCAAAATATAATTTTATTTTAAACAAAAACAATTATGTTTATACCTTTGAGAAACATTATGTTTATACCTTTGAGATCAAGATAGTGATACTTTCAGCATTGATTGTACTGTACATTAGCTCTCATACATATTATCACACCTTCTTTCTTATAGATGAGCATAAGAATTAAATGTCAAAATGTCGCAATTGTTATTGAAATTATCTTTCTTATATGATGGCATATTTTCTCACACTTGATTAACATGTCAAAGTAACTTAAAAAAATATTTTCTCTTAGTTTATTAACATGATAACGGTTATAAAATATTTATAGAAGTTCATAAAACAGTATCTTTCTGCATTCATACATAATTGTGAAATATAAAATGAATACCTGCTTTTATTTATGATATTTTACAAAATGTTCTACATGTAACAGAGAAAGAATTCTGAAGTTAATTTCTATGAACAGGATAATGCAGGCGGTAAAGTGGTTTTTAAGTAAAAGGATATATTAATAGGCAGTGTTTAATATTTTCAGACACCTTCATCTTACGTTGCTCAGGGAAAGTAAAATATAACTTGTTTAAATATATTCTTCTAAAACCTTAAAACTTGGGTCTATTATTTTACATTTTGATTGTAAACATCCGAAACAAAAGTAGTCATATAATTACATATAATTTTATAGAACTAAATATTTAGTAAAAATTGTATTTATTTTTAAGCAATGAATGAAATTTAATATACTTATGCAAAATACTATGTGACATTTATATATTAAAATGATATTTTTTTCATTATATTTCTTGTATGCTAAATATTATGTTACTGGTATGTTGAATCTAGCATAGCGTTTGCAAATGCCTTAAATATTTCACTTTTAGTTTGTTCAGCAACATTTCAAACAAAAATAGTCGTTGTTGTTGTTGTTGTTTCTCATGCCACTTGGACAAACCAAGCACGATTGAGCCTACAGGCTCTCGTATTAAGGCCAAGGGGTGCGTCTTTCGTTTTAATGAGCACCATTAAGGTGAGAGAATGACTTATTTCAAGTAGGTCCTCGTACTTTTGAAGCAGGGACGAAGCAGAAGAGCAACAGACTTGGACTGCCACCCCCATAGGTAATGATTGAGGACTTGGAGGACATTGTGACCACGAATTTATTTTACGTTCCCCAGTCACCTTTAACGAGCACGGAAAAATAGTCTTGCCATTGCGTAGAATATTATAGAACTGAAGACTTAGTAAGAAATAGTATTTATTTTATAAACAATGAATGAAATTTAATATTTTTATGCAAAATACTATTTGTCAGGTAAAAGAGGAATTTGCACATGTGGGGGATTCGAACAACTTAGTGTTTTTCTGATAATTTCAGACTCGTAGATTCCAAAAATTTTCTCAAAAATGTAAAAAACTGGGTTCATTATTTAAAAAATTAATTTTAAAGTTAAGCGAAAATCACGTGACATCAAAACGCTCCGTGATTGGTTGTGATGTCATCGTTCATGCAGACCAATATTTTTGTATTGCTTTTGAGCGCGCACTATTTTCCGATTTTGTTTTTGCAAGCTCCTAAAATTTTCTAGCTATCAAAATTTATTTTTATTTAAACCTGAAGGTTTATTTTATCGATCTAGATAGCTTAGTTATCTCAATTTGTCATAAATGTCTCTTCTACCTGGATTTACCAAAGGACAATCAGACAACCTCCCGAAAATTGACAGCATGTCAATGTTTTCTTTCTTGGCAAAAAACCCGGATTTTATAGGAGCAAAAATACGAGGAATTAAAACCCAAAGGTATGTAAAATCATTTATATATTTTTTTCAATTTTACTTAACATGTATTAATACTTTATTCATGCTAAACACAGCTCTTTTGTTTGTAAACACAAACAAGTCAAATAAATATACATATATCATATACACACATTTGTAGTAGCATCGTTTTTTATAAATAGAGACGGATGTAATGTTAAAATAAAAATTAGAGGAGGTATTTATTGTGAGACCGGTCTCATTAGCCTTCGTGTTGCAAAAAGTAGACCGTAGCACTCCAAAACCAAACCAAAACCAAACCAATTCTTAGATATTTTAAATAAGATGAATAGAAATTTAAAATCTTTAAACGGCTTTACTTAAATATTTATAAATTTTTAAATAGCAATACAATTTTATTGCCTTTAATATTAATGTCAAAGTAAAAAATGTATAAAATTTCTCAAATTAAATTTAATTTTTAAAGTAATATCATTATTAAGTATTTTAAAAATATTATACTTTTTTTCAAATTAGTCACCAATTTAATCGAAAAATATCACTGTGATTCGATACACAAGAAAGTATGCATCTCTGAAGAAAATATTTATAATATCTTGAAAATACATAACCTTCCCCTCCCCCGAGTTATTTTTTAGATAATTATATGCTTTAGATATTTATATGTTTTTCGATATTTATATGCTTTATAAAATATGTATTGTACTTGAACTCTGTGATAATACTCGAAAATTAGCAGTTTTAAAAGTTAAATAGCAGTGGTTAATCAACAATCCTTTTAAAGGTATAGATGTATTTTTATATATTTTAATTGTTCTAAATTAGTAATATTTAAACTAAAGCAAGCATTTACTGTCTTCACAAACCCATAAAGATGATTTATATGATAATTTGGGGTTTAATTTCTCATCGCAGTTGTCCAGATTTTTCGTGTATGTGGATCTTTCGGGACGCTGAAAAATATCGTCTCATTGCAATTAGTTGTTGTATTTTTACAGAGTGGCATAATACAGTATTTAGAGTATGGTTTTTTAATGCCAGACATAAGAAAAAAATTTCTATTATATGCGATACTTTACACAAAAACAAATTTAAAAGTCGCCTTTTAACATGTAAACAGCATAGGCGCTCGGTGTCTACATGAGCGATGACGTCACAAACTCGGCGGAGAAAAAGTATCGTTTTTGAGAGACGTTAAAGAGTCCGCTATAAAACCCATTAGAAATCACTCATTAGGCCCCCAAATGAAAGAAAAATTGCTACTGTCCTGCTTACTTTTTTGTCTTCTATCGTTTAAAATCAAAATTAGAAAACGTGAAAATTCCTCATTCTATAATGATATATTTTGTATTTAATGAATGCAAAATATTAGTTACTGGTATGCAGACACTAGCATAGTGTTTGGAAATGTCTTAATATTTATTTTCCATTTTTAACATCAACATCCCAAACAAACGTAGTCAGGACTTTTTATAGAATGTTATAGAACTAAAGACTTGGGAAAAAATATTATTTATTTTTTAAACAATGAATGAAATTTAATATCCGTATGCAAAATACTATGTGGCATGTAAATGCTATAATGATACATTTTCATTATATTTCATGAAAGTAAAATATTATGTTACTGGTATGCAGACGCTAACATATTGTTTGCAAATACCTTAAATAAGTATTTATTTTGGGTTATCTTAAATATTTATTTTGTATTTTAATCATCAACATCTCATACAGAAATATGCATGTCATTGCATAGAACTCTATAGAACTGACGACTAAGTAAAAATAGTATATAATTTTTAACAATTAATGAAATTTAATATCCTTATGCAAAATACTATTTGACATGTAAATATTATGATACATTTTCATTATATTTCATGTAAGTAAAATTTTATGTTACTGGTATTCTGATGCTAGCGTAATGTTTGTAAATGATTTAAATATTTATTTTGTATTTTGATCATCATCATCTCAAACAAAAATTGTCATGTCATTGCATAGAATGTTATAGAACTAATGAATATTATAGAACTTAGTAAAAATAGTATTTATTTTTTAAACAATGAATGAAATTTAATATCCTTATACAAAATACTATGTGGCATGACTTGTAAATACTATAATGATATATCTTTCATTATATTTTATGTATGCAAAATATTACGTTACTGGTATGCAGACTCTAGCATAGTGTTTGCAAATGCCTTAAACATTTATTTTGCAATTAGATTATCATCCCAAAGAAAAGTAGTAATATCATTGCATAAAGTTTTATATAAATAAAGACTTAATAAAAGTATTTATTTATTAAACAATAAACAAAATTTAATATCATTTTGCTAAACACTATATAACATGTAAACACAAAATGATACATATTTTATTATATTTCATGTACACAAAATACTATGTTACTAGTATGTAAACATTATCATAGAGTTTAAAAATGTCATAAACACACAAGCTATACAATTTATTTTTCGAATAATTTCATTGATTCTAAATATGATAAATCTATAAGATATCATAAATTGTATCATTTCAAGCTCCATCTTAGGTTTAAAAAAATTCATGAAAAATTGAATGGGAGCTCCCATGATATTTTCTTATCCTGAAAAGAGAATACTAGTAGCAGAAATGTTTCAAGTGCAGTATTAGTTTCTTCAGATGTGATCACTCATGAGTGAAAGCCGGTTTTATTTATTATAGGCACATAATAGAATGCAATCCATATTCTCTGGAGTCTCCTTCATTTTAATTTTCTCAGTGCTATTGAAAATGCACCATATTGGTCAAAAATGTAAAACTATGTTTTAGATTTTTATTCCTTCACTTTACATTTTCTGCCGTTGATGTACAACGTTTTTTAAATTTTGAATTAATGCTTAATATAATTAATCCTGAATAAAATATTTTCAAATAATATCATAATATGTTGTATATCTAAGTACTAAGTAACATAACAGAGTTTTTAATATTTAACATTTCTAAAATAAAATTTATAATTAAATGTTTTTAATCTGGCTTTGGTTTATATTGATACACTTCATTTATTAATTTTAATCTCTTATACGTTAAATGATTCTAAATTTTAAAGAGATAAGTCAATGATGTAAACATCTGCAATTTTTGTAAAATTTCTAAAATAAAGTGGAATATGTTTATAAGAAGGCTGAAAGTTACTAAGGAAAATAATTATATTGTTAGCTATAACTTTATATAAGCATTTCATAGAAATCTGTTTTATTGTAGAGTCCATAAAAGTTTTCTAAAAAAGCGATATGTAAAAAAAGTTAAAATTATAAAGAAAAAAAAGTCTATGGATCTTATAAATAAAAATAAATATTAAGACAAAAATGTGGTAATGAAAACGTCTATTTATTCCCCAAGAGTTATCCATATTAGTTTATAACATTTCAAAATTTACTGAATAATTATTTGAAATATATATGTGCTAAATATCAAAGGTATATGTCCGTTTGGGGAAATGCATTGTTGAAAAATCATTAAAATAAATTTCTTTTTATAAAACGTTTAAAATTATTAAGGGTTAAAAATATAACTTAGATTTAATTAAATCTATTAATTAATAGACTGATATTACAAAAACTTCTTTCATTGAAATTTTTTAAATATATCACAGCTTGTGGAGACAAAAATATCGAAATTTTTGTCATTTTTCACTTAGTTTACGTATATTATCTTATTGAAGAAACTCCATATATATAATTTTTTTCTAATTGGACAAGCAATTATTTTTAAAATAATTACCTCAGCACAGCAACTTTCATAACTGATATTTGTTAAATACGTAACATTACTTTAACACTATTTTATGGTGAGCGTATAAGTTAAGTTCTGTCAAGAATGAGGCTAAAATGGTCACTATGTACATTTTGTGAACTGATACTTTCACTGAATAAAGCTCACTTATTATATTGTTTGTTTTTCAATGCATGGAAGATAAATCTGTAATTTTGATCTAAAATTCGTTCTATGTGTCTTTCTTGAGATATTTATCAGTTGATTTATTTATGTCGAAAAATAGGATAACATTGACCGAGTCTGTGTCTTTGTGAACATGTCGTTATGAAACTAAATTATCTGTTTATTTAAAATTACACCACATATTTAAGAAAATTTAAATAGGAGGTTTTGTACTCATTTTTTATCTTATCATGACTTTTAACCCTCCGAGTGGAAAACATCGAGGAAAAAAAGTCTCCAAAAATGCGCTATAGGTTAACTGTGTCAGTGGCCAAAGCGTTCTATGATTTTTTCCTTTACCCTTTGTCGACTAGAATGGAATACGGGAAACCCACCCTCGTTATTGTCCATTTACTTCCGGTTATAAACAGATATATAAACATATATTGTAGATTGTTAATTCTTAATACACATAAATCTCGTCAAGTCTCGAAGGTCATTCCATAAGAAATAATAGATTTTAAATGTTCAAATCAAGGCATTCTTTGAGAGACTTATTTATATTTTTTTAAGAAAGTCATACAAGATGTTTAAGGGATGCAATTAGAGATACATCAGTTAACGCAAACGAAATACTTCAAAATAGAGATTTACAATCCACAAAAAGCTATCAGGGTCTTTGTGCCTAAGGGGGTTTATATAAATATATATATATATATATATATATATATATATATATATATATATATATATATATAATATATATAAATATATCTATATATATATATATATATATATATTATATAAATATATATATATAATATATTATATATCATATATATATAGTATATATATATATATATATATATATATAGATATATATATATATATATATATAAATATAAATATATATATATATATAAATATTTATATATATATATTATATATATATTATATATATATAATACTCTAATATATAATTTACAAAAACTATAAAAAGCTCAGAAATGTATTACATAATATTCGGATTAATAAAACTGATACATCGCTTTGAAGACATCATAATTTGGTTGAATTGTACGTGCGAATTAGATTTAACCGATAATTCGATATCGGCTTGTTGTTCATAATGACTGGCTGATCTCTATTTCCAAATTTTACGATTCATTTACAAAGTTTACACTTTGCTCTCTGACGGATCTCCCTCTCGGGGGATGAACCTCTGAACTCCTTAAATCCTGTTGGCTCTCAGGAACCAATCATATTCCTCCTAGCATTTACCTGAATCCGATCCACCACAGTTGTACTTGAGAGTATTTTCCAATCTCTGCTAAGCCAAACGATGGTCGAATGGTTAGGGTGCCGGCCTTCGGAACCGGAGTTCGTGGGTTCGAATTTCACTATGGCATGTATTTTCGTAGCCATTCGGAATCGGCTTTAAGCTGTAGATCCCGGTCTCATTAGCCTCGTGTTGCAAAAAGTAGACCGTAGCACTCCAAAGCAAACCAAACCAAACCTAATCTATGATACTCCTCTTAACCCATAGTCTTTAGTTTTAATAGGATTCCACCTCCCCCGATCTCGGTGTGTGGACAGATGGTTTATTTTGAGAAAGAAGTAAAATATCTTGGTGTTTATCTAGATAGTAGGCTCAGAGGGAAAAATAATATTAGTTATAATATAAGTTTTTAAAGATTAAAAAACCCCTCGCTCACCTCCTGTACCATGATCGAATTGGAATGGGGAATAAAGTACTTCTCTACAAGACTGTTTTAAGACCCGTTCTCCTCTATTCTACCCCTGTCTGGGGTACTCGGATCCAGAGACT
>CM063500.1:30741583-30749083 GCA_032207245.1 Pardosa pseudoannulata | reverse complement strand
CTTACTGCATTTGGTAAAAGATAAATCTCTATGAGAATTACTTATAAATTCTTTTATCTACAATAATGCTTTTTTCCTGATATCTGTGTCCGGGTTGTATGAGGAAAAATTTATTTCGGAATGAGATTCCACATAGTTTCACTATTTTAAATCCCCGGATTTGAGCTTATCTGAAATGGATTTTATTTTTGTTAAAAGAACCAAAATTGGATTTTCAGCATGTGTGGGAACGTAAAAGATTTTAGAAAAAATATAATGAAATACCCCAGACTTAAAAAACTGCAATGATCAATATTTGTAGAAATCATTGTTTTCACTTTCAAGGAAATTTCAATTTTAAATTGATTGTTATTATACTATACTTTATTATAATTATTATGTATTGTAATTGTTATATATACAATACTTTAAACGTTTACAAGCAAATGTTCCAATAATGGAACAGGATTTTTAAAATAAAAAATTCACATGTAAAAAAATCTTAACAATATCACTTTTACATACAATTAAAAATTACATTATAAAGTATTTTTTACAGTAAGTTTTATTTTGTTTAGATAATTATTTATTTTTGTACAAATTTTAGAATTTTACTTTATTCTGTCAATTTTACTCTCCCTTACCATTAATTTTACCAAAATTCCAGTTTAAATGTAAAAAGCAGAATATTTTAAAATATATCTTTATTCAACATATTCTACTTTAATACAACAAAACTAAAATAATATTTTTACATTTTGTTTAAAATTTTATTTTTTTCTTTTTTTTAATTTTACATTTTTTTAATTATTTTTCCTTAAAATAAAATTTCTATTAGAAATAAAAAGAAAAAACATCTTTAATAAAATAACATATTCTACAGATACAACAAAAGCAAATTACAATAATTATTTAATATTTAATTATTATTCAATTTTACTCATTTTAGTAAATCTCCTAAAATAAAATAAAATATAAAAGGATAAACATTTGTGTGTGTATCTGTCATCTGTTCTTGAAGACAAGTGCAAAAACAAAATTATATATTTATTTGCTGAAATATTTATATTTGTTTCCTAGACTTTTCAAGACAATGAAAAAGCATTCGTGATATCAAACATTATTTCTTTTGCATTCATAGAATAGCAACATTTGAAAGATGTAGATAACACGCTGAAAGCTCTTCTGAAAAATAATATTGATTGACATTGATTTCACTTTGTAAAGTCATAACAATAGAAATAAACTCTTTTTGGCTAGTATGTGTCTGCCATTGTGTGTGTATATACTGTGTCTGAAGACAAGTGCAATTTTAAAAAAGTCTAAATAGTTATCTGTTTCGATATAGAGTTTTTCATGGACGACAATGAAAAATGCATTTGAACGTGTATAAAGTTTTCATAAATTTAACACCATATCTGAAAGATGCCTTACAGTACAACACGCTCTGGCCTTTCTAAAAACTCTTTCGGATTCTGATTGGATAGATGTATATATTTACTAGTTGGATCTCGATGAACCTGGTGATATAACCGATGAAGAAGATATTGATGAAAATAATTTAGATGCTGTTACGCCATTAGATGTGCGTGGAATAGTCGACGTCATTTAAAAAAAATGTAATATGAAGATAAATTTCAGAAACAGGATCAAAGTGCCAAGAAGAAACGAATATCTAAAAACCTTGTAGTAAAATGAAAAAAAAAGTTAATTTAGATAATCCTACAGAATTGGAAAAACCGGTACCAATATTGCATAAATTCTATTAGTCATAATAGTTAATAATTATATATTATTTAAAGATAAATAAATACATTATATTATAAATACTATATTAGACAATAAATTAAAACTTTTTACGAGCTTTAAATATACAAAATAATTGTATAATCAATGTTCCAATAATGGAACATCTCTAAAAACACCCTCAAAACATTTTTTTCACCAAATTTTAAAACTTTATTGTATTTATATACTCTCAATTCATATAATAAACAAATTTCAAGTCATTAGGGCTATTCTTTCTTAATTCCAAGTTTAAATGGTTAAATAAAGTAAGTTTACATTAATGTAAATAACTGTGATATATCTCTAATTTTTAACTGTTCAAAGAATGAAAAGATTCTTATGAAAGAGTAATATTTATATACTTTGTACTCTCTCTGTGTCCCTCATCTTTTTATATATCTCATATTTAAATGTATATATAACGTATCCATGCGTATATATAACCTGATTTAGTTTATGAAATCTTAAATATAGAAATATATTGCCATTATCTAAGAGCAAAGATACATCGACAGACATTTTTGAAGACGTTTTAAATCATATAAATTTAAAATAAAACTACTTTAAAAAACGGCTTAACATAATTGGTTTTATGTTGGAATAAAGTGGCTGATAATTTCTAAAACTACTGGAATTTAATTTTAGTTGCAGTACTTTTGCATTACGAAGTCTTAAAAATAGAAATATATTGCCATTAGCTAAGAGCAAAGATATATCGACAGAAATTTCTGAAGACGTTATAAATCATATAAAGTTAAAGTAAAATTACTTTAAAAAACAGCTTAACATGATTGGTTTTATGTTGGAACAAAGTGGCTGATAATTTCTAAAACTTCTGGAATTTAATTTTAGTTGCAGTTCTCCTGCATTATGAAATCGGAAAAATAGAAATATATTGCCATTAGCTAAGAGCAAAGATATATCGACAGAAATTTCTGAAGACGTTATAAATCATATAAAATTAAAACAAAACTATTCAAAAGAACAGCGTAACATGATTGGTTTTATTTTGGAACAAATTGGCTGCTAAATTCTGAAACTACTGCAATTTAATTCTAGTTGCAGTGCACATGCAGAAAGAAAATACATTTGACAACCTCGAAATCGTGATATTTCTACTGATACTCTTGTATCAGTCGATATATCATGATTGAATTTTATGTTGCAGCTATTAATGAGGGAATTTAAAAACTTCTGAAATATGACTTTACAGTCATTAACATTCATAATAAGAATAATAATAGGTATTTAATTTGCAGTAGTTAAAGTGTCCATCCTGTGAAATAGGAAATACTGAAATATATTGTAAAAGCATATTGGTAATAGGAGGTGCTTAAAACCATTACTTTTATCTCTTATGTCTCTCGCTTGGCACACTTTTATTTATTTTTATTTTTTTAAAGAAGTTATACTATATTTTGGGATAGCGCCAGAAATTGATTTTAGTCAGATGCTATTACTCTTACATTCTTCATACAAATATTTTAGACATATTGCATTAAAATGTTTAATTTCTCTTGTTGTTTGGCATATGCACATTCCAAATATAAGTATTTAGTTTTCTATTATCTAATTTTATTAATATTTATGTTAGTTTTAGAGTTAATTATTATGCTTATCATTAAATCCTCTTTTATTAAAAAATTGATATTTTTACATATTATTGTATGTGAAAAAGTTTTCAGATTTGTCTGAAGGTCTAAAATATACTTTAAAAAATTTTTACGAAAGCATTTTAAATAATATAAATGTAAATTAACTTCTTCTGATGCAATAAACATCAAGGTCAAGGTAATTGGGTTTAACGGAGTACCTAGCGAAGTAAAAGGTCTTCACTTTAACCTCCGAACGTAAGCAGATCAAAACATCAATTTAGGCCTCTATTCAAAAAGTGATCCAAACAAAAGTTTAATACACTCCAGCTCACAAGGAAGAGAGGAGGTGAGAAAGTTCTCATAAAAAATTATGAGTAACCAATTCATTGTCTAATTAGGGGATATTCTAGTTATACAGCCTAACAAATGACTTATCTGTATGCATTGGATAATCTAATAACCACACAAGTGACCATCATAAAATTATCGTTATTGGAGGTTTAGTCAGAGTTAAAAAGTTCAAATAAATCAATGTGATTTAATATGTAGATGCATGAATTCTTCACTAATAAGACTGATAGTAACAGTACCGTGTACTACAAATTACATTTTATTCAGTTTATTGCTGTCATTATTTCATACATCATAATGCTGTCATAATTCCATGGTATAGGTAAGTCAAATCTTACCCTGACCCATCCGTAGACTTACATCAGCTACAATCTGAAGACCAGTATACAACGACAGCAACTGCAACATCTCGACAGCTGCTGCTGAACTGCGAGAGTTCCGTCATGGTTCGAGTCTAATTTTGTCAAACCCAGTAAAAAGCAAACTCTACAAAGGTAAGCTCAAGACTGCCAGGAATAAATCAAATTTCTAGTAAACGGTAGTTACATTACAGTTTAGTAGAAATGACATTTTATTCAGTTTATTGTTGTCATAATTTCATACATAATAATGCTGTCATAATTTCCCTGTATAGGTAAGTCATTTCTTGCGCTGGCTCATCTGAAGCCATACATCAGGAACAAACTGAAGACCCGTACGCCAAGACAGCAACCACAACAGCTCTAAAGCTGCTGCTGACCTACGAGAGTTCCGTCATTATCCGATATTAATTTTCTGAAGCCCAGTAAGGAGTAAACTTACAAAGGTAAGCTCAATACTATAAGGAATAACTGAAATTTCTAGTAAACGCTAGCAACAATGTTGTTTACTAGAAATTACATTTCAGTTTATTGCTGTCATAATTTCATGAATCATAATGCTGTCATAATTTCATGGTATAGGTAAGTCAATTCTTCAGCTGACAGATCCGAAGACATACTTTAGCAATTAACTGAAGACCAGTACGCTACGACCGCAACCACAACCGTTATAAAACTGCTGATGACCTACGAGAGTTCCGTTATTGTTCGATTATAATTTTCTCCAAACCAGTGAGGAGCAAATTCTACAAAGGTAAACTTAAGCCTGCCAAAAATAAATGTCATTTCTAGTAAATGGTAGTAACAGTACCGTTTACTAGAAATGACATTTTATTCAGTTTACTGCTGTCGTAATTTAATACATCATAATGCTGTCATAATTTCATGGTATGGATAAGTCAATTTTTAAGCTGACCAATCCGAAGACATACATCAGCAGCAAACTGAAGACCAGTACGCCAGGACAGCAACCACAACAGCTGTAAAGCTGCTTCTGACCTACGATTATTCCGTCGTGATCCGATTTTAATTTTGCCACAGTAAGGAGTAAGCTCTACAAAGATAAGCTCAGGCCTACCAGGAATAAATGAAATTTTATTAATCCGTAATAAAGTACCGTTTACTTGAAATGACCTTTTATTCTGTTTATTGCTGTGATAATTTCATACATCATAATGCTCTCATAATTTCGTGGTATAGGTAAGTCAATTCTTAGACTGAGCCATCCGAAGACATACATGAGCAACAAACTGAAGACCAGTACACTACGACAGCAACCACAACGGCTACAAAGCTGCTGATGACCTATGAGAATTCCATCATAGTCCGACTTTAATTTTGAATTTTCGTAACCCTAACTCATCAAAAATCCAAAATAGATGCCTGTATGCATTCCTAGTCCAACCGCTTCATAAATTCGAGGACAGATAGACATATAATTAAGACTATTATTATATAAGGGATTTGGGAGTATTGATTTCTGAAAGTTTAAAAAAATTCTGTTACCACCCTCCCCCTTTTTATCTTATCATTTTTCTCTCTTTACATACATAGACATTCTCCTAGATATTTAACACCTGCCTATATTTCTTACTTAATTAATTTCTTATTTCTTACTAGATGAGCAGTTCTTACTTATGTACAAACATTAAAAAAAATGCACATCAACTGCAATATGGGATAAAAACTTTGTTATTCTCTTATCAGTATTAAAACTTTTAAAATATTTTAGCTAATTTAGAACGACAAGTATTCTCAGTAAATTTCAGTTATTTTCACCGCAGAGCGTTTTACAAGTGCGTAAACATCAATTTAACACCCAAATAGTAAATTTTCAAACCTTCTAAAAAACAATAAATGGTTCAAGTTGTACATATTTGTTGAAACGTATCGTTTTTGAGTGAAAGGAAAATCTCTCCAATTGATACTCTTATTACTTTATTGAGAAGTAAAAAGGAGCAATATAAAATGTACTAATAAAAATCAGGCTATATTTGAGTGAATCATTTTGAAGCACAGATCATCTTTCGGCTATTTTATTACTACTTTTTTGTTCTTTTCATATAACAAAATTCATCATTTCATATTATTATCATATGTCTTATTACTTTATTGAGAATTAAAAGGGAACGACATAAAATGTGCTAATAAAAATCAGGCTATATTTGAGTGAATCATTTTGAAGCACAGATCATCTTTCGGCTATTTTATTACTAATTTTTTGTTCTTTTCATATAAAAAAATTCATCATTTCATGTTATTATCATACGTCTTATTACTTTATTGAGAATTAAAAGGGAACGATATAAAATGTACTAATAAAAATCAGGCTATATTTGAGTGAATCATTTTGAAGCACAGATCATCTTTCGGCTATTTTATTACTCCTTTTTTTTCTTTTCATATAACAAAATTCATCATTTCATATTATTATCATATGTCTTATTACTTTATTGAGAAGTAAAAGGGAGCGATATAAAATGTACTAATAAAAATCAGGCTATATTTAAGTGAATCATTTTGAAGCACAGATCATCTTTCTGTTATTTTATTATTACTTTTTTGTTTTTTCCTATAACAAAAACCATCATTGCATTTTATTATCATATGTCTTATTACTTTAATGAGAAGTAAAAGGGAGTGATATAAAATGTTCTAATAAAAATCACGACATATTTGAGTAAATCATTTTAAAGCACAGATTATCTATCAGCTATTTTATTACTATTTTCTTGTTCTTTTCATATAACAAAACCATAATTTCATGTTATTATCATATGTCAGATATGTTCCAGATATGCTCGTTTTAAATTTAGATTCATAGAAATAGTTCTACATTTGTTCAATATTTTATAAATCTAAAATATATTTGTATTAGAATATTAAAATACAATATATGTATTCAAATAAATGTATTACCACTGCATCTAAGAATTAAATATAAAATATATCATAAATATATTCTCTAAACAATCCTAATACGTATTATTTAGAAACTTTTATAATACAATGTATATCTTCTAATGTAATATTTTTTCATAAAATATGTAATATGTTCGAATATATTTAAATTGATTTTAAATTAATGTTATTATCTTTTTTATTATGCAGTAAATACAACATAACAACATTAGTGTGATGTGTTTCACATTTTTCAGTAGTATTTTTGCATTAAGCATCAAAATTTATGTAAGTCGTACTTTATAAATCAAGCGAATATCATATGCTGTACAATACACTGGTGAGAAAATTCATCTTACAAGTTATATTTCTCAAAACAAAAATCAAAGACGAAACTTTTTTGGTAATACAACATATGTTTCAAAGGCTCTAAAGACTAGCGCCGGAATATATTTTATGTTCACATAAAAATTTATTTCCTGTAGAATTTGAAGACAGAATCTTTCGCTTTCCGTGAAAAAAAGTGT
>CM063500.1:30724083-30736583 GCA_032207245.1 Pardosa pseudoannulata | reverse complement strand
GTCTCATAAATTGGTGAATTTATTATGTTTCTTTTACTTTATCGGAAGTCTCTGCGGTTTTTTTAACGATGGTTTTTTTAAAAAAAATTTAGAACTCTTATCTTTGGATTATTGTTATCTAAAATCTTAATATCATGTTATGCAAAAGAAAAGGTTTTTTAGAATATTTATTTCCCTTAATATATAGTTTCATAAACGTATGTAACAGTTAACACGTATCAGCCTCTATAATATGAAAAATTCTCAATACAAGCAAATAATGTCATTTTTTATCGCTTTTACTTTTTTCGTTTTTAATCTTCCATGTCTCATAAATTGGTGAATTTATTATGTTTCATTTACTTTATCGGAAGTCGCTGCGCTTTTTTTAACGATGAATTTAAAAAAAATTTTTAGAACTCTTATCTTTGGATTATTCTTATCTAAAATCTTAATATAATGTTATACAAAAAAAAAGGTTTTTTTTAATTAAACGTTAACTTTTATTCCTCGTAATATATAGTTTAATAAACGTTTGAAGCAGTTAACTAGTATCAGCCTCTATAATATGAAATATTCTCGGTACATGCAAATAATGTCATTTTTAATGGCTTTTACTTTTTTTTTTTTAATCTTCCATGTTTCACAAATTGGTGAATTTAGTACGTTTCTTTTACTTTAATGAAAGTCTTTTAGGATTTCTTAACTATACACTTTTTATTTTTCTAGAGCTCTTACCTTTGGATTGTTGTTATCTAAAATCTTAATACCATGCTATACAATAGAAAAAAAAGTAGTTTAAAATTTAGTTGAACTTTTATTTCCCGTAATATATAGTTTAATAAACGTATGAAAATGTTAACAAGTATCAGAATCTATAATACGAAATATTCTCAATACATGCAAAGAATGTCATTTTTAATCTCTTTTACTTTTTTCATTTTTAATCTTCCATGTTTCCTAAATTGGTGAATTTATTATGTTTCTTTCACTTTATCGAAAGTCTCTTAGGTTTTAATTAACTATGGATTTTTTATTTTTATAGATCTTTTATCTTTAGATTATTGTTATCTAACATATTAATATCATGTTATAAAAAAAGAAAAAAGGTTTTCTAAATGTCAGGTGAATTTATATTTCCCGTAATATATAGTTTAATAAACGTATGAAACGAATAACAAGTATCAGCCTCTATAATATGAAAGATTCTCAATACATGGAAATAATGTCATTTTTAATCGCTTTTACTTTTTTTTATTTTTTATCTTCTGTTTCATAAATTAGTGAATTTATTATGTTTCTTTACCTTTATTAAAAGTCGCTGCGGTTTTCATGAACTATGGATTTTTTTTTATTTTTTATTTTCCTAGAACTCTTATCTTTAAATTATTGTTATCTAAAATCTTAATATCATATTATACAAAAAAAAGGTTGTTTAAAATTAAGTTTAAATTTTTATTTCCTGTATTATATAGTTTAATAAACGTATGAAACAGTTAACAAGAATCAGCCTCTATAATATGAAAGATTCTCAATTTATGCATATAATGTCATTTTTAATCGATTTTACTTATCTTTACTTGAGAGTCAGATCATAGCTTGAAATTAATTTTTAACCACAGTCCTGTCTAGCTAACAGTTGTGAAATTTTGCATACAGGGTCAAATTCCGATGGTAATAAAATATTCAATTATAAAAAATAGATAGTAAAAAAAGATAAAATGAGTTTGGTAAATAGAAAAAGCATTTCAGCTTATTTAAATCTCAGATTGCTGATATTTTAAACTAATATAGCCATCTAGCAGCATAATTCAAAACTAATGATAATTTTTAAAAAGTGCATTTTTTATCGCTTCTATTTTTAAATAAAATTGATCAAAAAACACTAACTACCTTTTTTCTGTAAGGTTATTCAAAGTTTTCTTTAATTTAATTTTATTAGTTTCCTTTTATATTTAAAAATATTATTATTTTAGTTTTAATTTTCATATTATTTTAATGTTACTAGTTATGTATGGTGTCCTCAAAAATCAGTTTTAAATCTTTAATTTAGGATTTTGAAAACTTGATAATTCAATACTGACATGCAATTCAGTAACTATGTAGAATACCCACTTTTCATGGAAGTATAAGCCTGTAAACTCGTATATAGGACGAAATACCCATTAACTACCGAGGTGCATTTATATGTATAGAATATTTTGCACTGTCTAGACATTTCTTTATATCAAGTAAATATTTTGGAAGAAAAGATTACTGGCTGATATACCTCTCCAAAGTATCTAGAATATTTTCTAGATTCAGATCTGAGGTTTTTTGTACAAAATTAGAGGTGTGATTGGTTCTGTGCAAACCAATCTAGAATAATTCTTGTGCGGTTGATTGACATAACCACCATAAAATATTCATCATTCTCATGTAACATTGTCGTATGCACCATTGTCGTATGCACTGGGTTTGACTCTGTAACAAAGTATTACATGTGTAGGTATTTTGATTCTAACAGAACAAACAGAGGCTACTTTCATGCCAGCAGAATATTTCCCATATCCTTCAACCAAATTGATGTGTGTGATCACGATATGAATGATTTATGAGATCATGAGGTTCTGGCCAAAATAGCCTTATATTTTGCATGACGAGATAGATATTTATTTGACCTTTTAAGATTTTTCCAGACCTATTTTGTCCACTTTTATAGTTTCAGATGCCACAGTAAGTGAATTCTTACGCTGAGCCATCTCGAAGACATACAGCAGCATACATACTGAATACGAGAGGTCACGGCAGAAACCACAAAAGCTATTGAGCTACTGCGGAGACAGTGCAAAATATCTAGAGAATATTTCGCACTGTCTACGTATTTCTTAATATCATGTAAAAAGATTTGAAGAAAATATTGCTGGCTGATACACCTCTAGAAAGTATGTAGGATATTTTCTACTGGATTCAGATCTAAGATTTTTACCCAGAAAAAAAGTTAGAGGTATGATTGTTATTGTGATAACCAATCTAGAACGATGGTGCGGCTGATTGACATAACCGTCCATAAAATATTCATCATTTGCTGAATATTTTATGGACATTGTAGTATACACTGGGTTTAATTCTTGTTTTGATTCTAACAGAACAAATAGAGACTACTTTCATGCCAGCAGAATATTTCCCATATCCTTCAACCAAATTGATGTGTGTGATCATGGTATGAATTATTTTGGGACCATGAGGTTCTGGCCAAAACTCTTTATTTTTTGCATAACTAGATATTTATTAGATAACTGAAGATTTTACCAGTCCTATTTTGTCCACTTTTATTTTTCAAGAAACCACAGTAAGTTAATTTTTACGCTGACCCATCTGGAAGACATGCAGCAGCATGCATACTGAAGACCACTATAGTAACCACAATAGTTATTGAGCTATTGCTGACCTATAAGAATCATGGTCTGTGATAATGTTTTCAAACCCCATAATGAGTAAACACTATAAAGTTAAGCTCGGATATCAGGAATAACTGAAGACCCAGATCACTCAGATGAACCCCGGGTGCGTTAAACCCTGTATACCTAAAGGAGGTATACCCCTGAGGTTGTCTCTCATTTAGGACTACACTGAGGATACGTGTGACTTCGTGACTTAATTTTGTGGCCGCGAACGTAAGAGACGTTGTCCTTCATATACAACAGTAAATAAATTCTAGAAATTCTGGCTCGAATCTCAAAGACAATAGAAGAAGTATCATCAAAGACCACCGACCGCTTTTTGCCAACATCTGCATTTCTCTACTCCTAGTTCAAACCAAGATCGGTTTTGAGAAATCTTTTTAAAGGTCTTTGTAGAATTGTTCCTAAGTAGCTTATCTAAACTAAAATCTGCCAATAATATCATAGATGACTGTCCTAATTGATTGCGTTAAAACCACAAATATATTGTTTGGAAAAAGAACCAATTGTTATGCTTCCAACTTTATACTTCCTGGCTGGGTTTGTGAAACCAGTGAGTTAAGTTGTCTTGAATATCGGGGCTCTTGCTAAAGGGATCCTAACACCAAGGTATAGTAGAACATTTGTTATTTTTAACATACCACTACTTTTGTCGTGAAATTAAGACGTTTACCTTACTTATAATAATAACTCGGTAAAGTTTAAATATAGACTTCTTAAATAGATTTAACATACGTATCACAATAGTTAGCACGTGAAGATAAATAACTTTATAATTAGCTTTTCTGTTAATTTCTTTATAGTAATAATTATTTTATTAAAATAGATGTAAGTTTATCTTATAATCAGTAATAAAAACATGAATATTTAAGGTTAATGTTTTCATAGATTATAATTATTTATACATATCTTTAAAATCAATATTAAAGAATTTCTTCTAAAAGTTTGAGAAAATACTATTTTTCATTCTATGATGTATAAAGATTTAAAATATGAATAAATTTGTGTACGATTTAACTATAGTAGTAAATAAATAACTGATGAAGTAAAGTGTGAGATAAATATTTTCACAGGTTTAGTTTATTAACTATTAGATATTAGTACGACAATTTTTGAATCAATAAATTTTCTTCTAAAAATGTTAGATCAATTATCTCAGCAAATTTTCTCATTTTTAGGACAATTTTAATCCTCAAAAGTAAAGAATACCATGAAATAAATAGTTTTAAATAATTTTCTAGAAATCCATAAATGAAAAGAATTTTCGGTTTCTGGATCTCATTATCAATATTTTTAAATATAATTTTTTTTTGTAATTTAAAAGCATTTAATTACTTTTCATGTTTTATCATTCTTTTTTTGTCAGACCGAATTAATAAAGATAAAAGAATAAAATCTCTACGTTATTCATTAATTATAATTTTTCATTTTGCTAAAAATACAAATATTTAAGTAGATAAGTATTTAAAATAATCAGATTCATTTAAAATCTCTTAAATCATAATCGAAAACTAATTCCTTTCAGTTAAAAATTCAGCTTTTAGAGAGTATTTTTAATTGAATTCTGAATAATAATACATAATTAATTTCACTAAAATTCTTCTTAATTTTAATTATGATAACTATATTAGATATATTTCATACGTACAAATATATTATAGTTTAGAAAAACTGCGATTAAAAGATGATAAGTTTGCATTTTTCTCAAATTGAGTGTATTGTATATTGTTTTATTGTATGCAATTAACAGCCAATTAAAGACGAACCTTTTTAATTTAAATTTCTTACAGAAAAAAATTATTAACCTGTAATAGTGAAATATTTAAAATTCATAACAATTTAAGTTATAAATTTCGTTCAGGTTTATACCATAAAGTGAAAAACATCTTTAACAATAGAACGTTGGATAATTTAGCTTGAACATTTAAGTTTATATTTATGATTCGTACCTTTGATTCTATGAAATATATAATAATAATAATAAACAAATGCATAATTTTAAGAATTTGAAGTACACATTTTTTCAGAATAATAATTTTTATATCGAATAATTGCAAACACACTGGTGACCAAACCTTAAGCAACAGGTTGGTTTTTTGCCATAACTCCGCAAGATATCATCTAAGAGACATAGCATTCAGAAATAAGGGAGAGTATTATGTACGTCAAAGATGACGAAAGCATCGGCTCTGAAAAAGGAATACAATGCATACGGTATGGAATCAAACAAAAAACAATTGTTATTGAACACATAGTATCGTGTCTCATGATTCTGTATCCAAGAGGAAAAACAACAAGCAGATGTTCCTTATTATGGGATATGCCCACCACTAACTGCAATGGTTGCTTCTCACCGTCTCCGCAAACTCAGAACCAGCTGGTCCAACATTTCTTGCGGTGGGAGTACCCATTCCGCAGTCAGAATCTGTTTGATTTGTTGGGTGTTCTTCGGAGGATGTAAGTGTGCTGCAATGCATCTCCCCAAAACATCCCACACGTGTTCGATGGGATTTAAATCAGAAGTGTAGGCTGGGCAATCCGTTGGGTGCAAAACAGCCATTTCAGTTATGGAAGGGCATATCCCATATTATGAAACATCTGCTTGTTGTTCCTCCCCTAGGAAAGAAATTCATGAGTCACAATACCATGAGTTCAATAAAGCTTGTTTTTGTTTATTCCATACCGTATGCATTGCATTCCTTTTTCAGAGCCAATGCTTTTGTCATCATTTACGTACTTAATACTTTCCATCATTTCTAAATTTCATATCTCTCATATGATTTCTCTTGGAGTTATGGAAAAAACCCACCTGTTGCTAATGTTTTTTACACCAGTGTAGATTTTCTGTCATGTAACTGTTTTAAGTAATGACAATTTGGGCTAAACATATTCTCCAATCAATATTTTCGTACTATATGCTACCTTTTGAGAATCATTATTTCTCTATATAATGTTGTTTTACACTTTATGCACATTTTAAATCTAGTTTCTATTGTTTTTATGGTGTATGGAACTTTCAAAAATTTTATTCTATGGTTATTAAGAAAATACTAATGGTGTTTATCTTTTCCGTATTATCTTTATCCCTCGAGGATGCACGATAATGCAGTTCCACGAAACTGCGCATTAATTATAAATTATCTAAATGTAAATATATGAAAATTTATTTATTCTTTCCTTTATGGAAAGACCCTAGGTGGTCATTAACTGTTATACCCTGATTTGTTCTAAGGTTTACAGCCCATATTTGAACCACCAAGCAGTGTGACTTCTCCTTCTGTAAGGTTTGGTAAGTTGCTGGCTTGCGAATAAAGATTGAAATTTCAAATCTTGAATTCTTCGAGCAATATTTTGTTTTTTAGAACTTATATGGGAGTTTGTTATTTATTTTATTTAGAATAATATTGTTGTATAAATTTTTGAAAATGATTGCGAAATTGGTGTTTAACGTTTCAATGTTTGATACCCATTTTTTACTTAGAGTATGACACTCAATTTTCTTTGCTTAATCAACAATCTTTGTTTCACAGAAAGGCCCTGGCTGTTCGTTATTTATTAGAGCCTGATTTGTTCTTAAGTTGTAAAATAGAGTCTACTTTTGAACTATTAGATATTCTGACTTCTCTTGTAAGGTTCGGTGAGTTGCTGGCTTGGGAATAAAGTTTGAAATTCCAAAACTTGAATTTATTGAGAAATCCTTTGTTTAGTAGAACTTATATATGAATTTGCTATATATTTTATTCAAAATAATATTATTGTTTAAAGTTTTGCAAATGATTGCGAAATTGGAATTTAAAATTTCCATTTTTCCTAGCCATTTTTTACTTAAGTATGATACTCAATTTTCTTTGTTTAATCAACAATCTTTCTTTCATGAAAAGACCCTTGTTGGTCGTTAACTATTAGACTATGATTTGTTGTTAGATTGTAAAATATAGTCTATTTTTGAACCGCCATGTAGTCTGTCTTTTCCTCCTGTAAGATTTGGTAAGTTGCTGGCTTCCGAATAAAGTTTGAAATTCTAAATCTTGGCCCTGACTGAATTCTTTGACACAATATTTTGTGTGGTAGAACTTATAAATCTTGTATAAAATTTTGAAAATGATTACGAAATTGTTCTATAAAGTTTCAATTCCTGCTCACCATTTTTATTTAGAGTATAGTATTCAATTGTTTTATTGGTCTGTTAAATATTAAAAAAAATTACGAAATTAAAAAAAATCCTTTGAATTTTTGAAAGAAATACAGGATACATTACTTGAACAGAAACAGTGAAGTTCCTTACTTAAAATAATCAATAACAAGTCTATATTTGAAAAACAAAACAGTGTGACTTCTCCTTCTGTCTGATTTGGTGAGTTGCTGGCTTGCGAATAAAGTTTGAAATTTCAAATCTTGAATGCTTCTAGCAGTTTGGTAGAACTTATATGTGAATTTGCTATATATTTTGGAATAACATTGTTGTATAAATTTTTGCAAATGATTGCGGAATTTGTGTTTAAAAGATCAAATTTTCCTAGCCATTTTTTCCTTAGAGTATGATACTCAATTTTCATTGATTAATCAACAATCATTGTTTCATGAAAAGACTCTGGTTGGTCGTTAACTATTACACCCTGAATTGTTCTTAGGTTGTAAAATACAGTCTATGTTTGAACTATTAGACAGTCAGACTTATCCTATATGGTTGGGTGAGTTGCTGGCTTTCGAATAATGTTTGAAATTCCAAATCTTCAATTTATTGAGAAATATTTTGTTTGGTAGAACTCATATGAGAATTTTCTATACATTTTTTCAGTATAACATTATTGTATAAAATTTTGCAAATGATTGTGAAATTGTCCTTTAAAATTTCAATTTTTGCTAACCATTTTTTACTTAGAGTATGATAATCAGTTTTCTTTGTTTAATCAACAATCTTTGTTTCATAGAAAGGCCCTGGCTGTTCATTAACTATTAGACGATGATTTGTTCTTAAGTTGTAAAATAGAGTCTATTTTTGAACTATTAGACAGTCTGACTTCTCCTGTAAGGTTGGGTGAGTTGCTAGCTTGCGAATAAAGTTTGAAATTCCAAATCTTGAATTTATTGAGAAATGCTTTGTTTAGTAGAACTTACATATGAATTTGCTATATATTGTATTCAGAATAATATTATTGTATAAAGTTTTGCAAATGATTGTGAAATTGGAATTTAAAATTTCAATTATTAGTAGCCATTTTTTACTTAGAGTATGATACTCAATTTTCTTTGTTTAATCAACAATCTTTCTTTCATGAAAATACCTTGGTTGGTCATTAACTATTAGACTATGATTCGTTCTGAGATTGTAAAATACAGTCTATTTTTGAACCACCAAGTAGTCTGGCCTTTCCTCCTGTAAGATTTGGTAAGTTGCTGGCTTCCGAATAAAGTTTGAAATTCTAAATCTTGGTCCTCACTGAATTTATAGAGACAATATTGTTTGTGTTAGAACTTATAAAGTTTAAAGTTTATATAAAACTTTTATAAAATTTTGAAAATGATTACAAAATTGGTCTATAAATTGTCAATTTCTGCTCACCATTTTTACGTAGGGTATAGTATTCAATTATTTTATTGTTCTGTAAATTTTAAAAAAATTTAGAAATTTATTTCTTTGAATTTTTGAAAAAATGTATAGGATACATTATTTGAACAGAACCAGTCAAGTTCCTTTTTTAAATAATCAATAATAATAATTTTGTTTAAGCTTACATTTAATCTAAACTAGGTGAATAATACATGTAAAAACGTGAACACATAATTTGATAATAATTCAGTCAGATGTAATGATATATATAAATTTTAGTCGGTAAACTGCTGGTAAAGTTTAGAATTACAAACATACGTAGTGTTATTAGTGATTTTAAAATTTTGTGCTGCAGTTCTATAGTTAAGAAATCTTTTTGAAAGTAGTTTGGCACACCTATAGATAGACAGAATATTGCAATTAAAAATAAGAAATAAATTTATAGAGTTATAAATAATTTTGTTCATGTTAAATTTCAACAAATGATCTCTGTTAAAAATATTAATAAAATAAATTGAATTATTTTATAATATCAGGATTATTAATACACTGTTTGCATTTACAAATGCCGGAAACTATATTTTTAAAATGTAAGTTTAAGAAATTGAATCAATAAATATATTTTCTTTTCTTTGGAGATTTATATTTAATATTAAATAAAGTATTTTTGACATACTTCACAGTGAGGTTTCAGTCAAAATGTGGAATTAAATAGCTTAAATCACACAGACATTTAGAAATAAACATATTATTGACAAATAATTTTTTTGGTAAATCCTTTTTCATATGAAACTTATGTACAGAAAAAAATATTGGTATCCTACGAAATTTTTGAAAACAGTTTAAGAAAGGGAAATCGTTAAAGATTGTATTATGCATTTAAACTTTTTTTTTATAAATAGCTAGAAATCCTTTTGGATTATATTTTGTTTGGTAGAACTTATATTGTGTTTCATTGACATTTATATAATTTAGAATACTATTCTTTTATTTATAAACATTTGCAAAAATTGCGTTATTGCCGGATGCCGTGTATGTGCGTGTGTACAGATAGATAGATAGATAGATAGACAGATAAGTATAGTTTAGTACAATTAAAGTAAAGTATAATTTAAAATGAGAAAACATTAATTACAGCAAGTGTCACATTTTCTATTTCATTTTAAATCTGTTCAATTGTAAATTTTAATTAATTTTTGTTTTATATTCACAAAATATCAATATTAACTTAATTGGTAAATTTAGAATCATAATAATTTTAAAGGAATCCGTAGTTTAAAATGTGTTTTTATTTCTAGTGGACGTGTTAGAAATAAAGCAGAGAGAAGGTATTCTTTAAGAAATGTATACAATTTTCATTCGAAACTCCTTGAAAGAGCACTTGAATTATCGATTTTTCAGGCTACTCAATGAGAAAATTAAAACACAGAGAGTGTAGTAAACGTATCCAACAAGTTTAAAAGAAAACAAAAGAAAGCTGAACTTTGGAGACGTTATGAGGGGCATAAAATTGTTGTTACAACTTTCGAAATTGAAAATCGATTCAACAAGTCGAAACAGCGAGTTTCAAAGCATTTTGAAATATTTGTTGGGGATAAATAATTGTTGCTAATAATATAATTTTTCTGCTTTATTGAACTTAGAATGAAAATATATTAAGATGGTTAACGGCGGTCCAATTATATGACCGTCTTTTGTAATAATGCGAATGCATGCAGAATTAAAAAGATATAATTAAAACAAATGTTTATTTGCTTTATTGATTTTACAGTTAAAATCAAGTTTGAATGGACAGAAAATTTACATCTATAGGACAAAAATTTTGGGAAATATATTGGAAAGAATTATAAGTCTATAACACTCCTCTGTTTAAGGCATTTTAAGGCTGAGAAAATAGATTTCCAGGAACTAGAATGGAAGAGGAGGTTTTTAAGGAAATATTAAAGTGAAAAAATTTTGAAATATTACAGTAATTTTGGCTGCACCAACGAAGGATCATCTATCTTAAAAAATAAAGGTTTAAGATCTTAAGATTGGGGTCCCAGAGTGTACAATATACAGCAGCTCCTAATATTCAAAGCAGTATAAATGCAGTAAAAATATTACAAAGCAACAAATACAAATACAAAACTGACAAAATAACACTGGAAGTACAAAAAAGGTAATAATAAAAAATAATTAAATTAAAATGAAAAAAATTAATGATAATAATTACAAGATAATTGGAAGAAATTATATACAATAGAGCTGTATAGGGAAAGTTATATATTCAGAATCAGCCTTGTTTCCAAGCCTTCAGATTCTCTGAATTTTCCATCAGCCAACCGAACAGTTTGGTTAGTTTGGATGAGAGGGTTTTGTTACAAATTAGCTGATCAGCCCACACACCCTCCAGGCCTGGTCTGAGGCGCTTGAAATGCCAATCCCTAGTGAGGGAGCTGTCAAATAGGTAGTGGTCGGTGTAACCCGGGCCACCACAAACACATCTCGGACTAGATGATTCAGAAAGTTGGACCATGCTAATATAGGCCGGGGATGGGCCATGCTGGGTAAGGAAATCTGTAAGTTCTGCATTGGAAATAGCCGAGTGGGGTTTACATTCGGGTAGTTCGCGTAGAAAGGCCTAACCTTCTCCGATGTGTCCCAAGTGACCTGCTAGTCAGCTATTTGGAGGTCTCGTTTTGAGTTTGCCCTTGATGTAGACCGCTCATATTACAGTAATTTGTAACATATCAATAATATTACACTTCTCTAAAAAAATACAAATTTTCTTATTTTCCCTTTCTCATTTTTTCATATCCATTTCCCCAGCCACCAAGCATCTTGTTTAAAAGGAGTGTTCAACTTCAATTACTTCAACCCATTTCCCATAGCTAACTCTGAAATAAATGCAAATTTTAATTCTTGTCGCCAAATTTTTCTAATTTCTCTGGCAAATGCCTTACTCATACAGTGACTAAATTGCTACAATAACGCTAACTAAGGTAATGGTTCCTTTGGAAAATTCGCTTCACCTACTGCTGTGGCCCCGATATATTTGTATTTTATTGTACCACATCCTAATCTAGTAGATTAATATATGTCCTATTCTAATGTAAATTTCACATTGAACATGTTGCTGATATATATATATATATATATATATATATATATATATATATATATATATATATATATATAGTATATACGTGTGTGTGTGTGTGTACAGATAGATAGATAGATAGACAGATAAGTATAGTTTAGTACCATTAATGTAAAGTAAAGTTTAATTGTTTAATTTAAATGCGAAAAGATTAATTACAGCAAGTGTCAAATTTCCTATTTCATTTTAAATCCGTACAATTGTGAATTTTAATTAATTTTTTATTTTATATTCACGAAATATCAATATTAACTTAATTGGTAAATTTAGAATCATAATAATTTTAAAGGAATCCGTAGTTTAAAATGTGTTTTTATTTCTAGTGGACGTGTTAGAAATAAAGCAGAGAGAAGGTATTCTTTAAGAAATGTATACAATTTTCATT
>CM063500.1:30714083-30719083 GCA_032207245.1 Pardosa pseudoannulata | reverse complement strand
TTCAGTTGACCGCACATGTATTGTCTCAATAAATGTCACCTTTTTATTCAATTTTAGAGATTAAATATCCTTCTAACAACTATTTTCCTCATCTGTTTCGTTTCGATGACAGATGGAAATCTACAGTAACGAAAAAGTAGCCGGAAACTTTTGCAGTGCATGAATTCGTCTCCTGTGATCAGGACCTAAGATTACGGTTTTCAGTTTACTTTTGAATGATTTGTTAAAACTGTCAATTTTTTGTTGAAAACCAGGAGGATTAATGTGATTAAGAATTGAATTGGAATGCTAAACTAACATTAAATTTTTGTTTATAGTACTAATGGATGCCTATCTACGTAAACAATTTTATCAGATATACAGAATTAATATACAATTAGTTAATTTATCTGGGTAGTACACAAGTAAGCATTGTGTAAGGGGATATAATTGTGTTAGTGATGATAGAATGACAAAATTTTACTGGTATCCAGTCTAAATGAGACTGCTTATCTACATATGAAGCTGCAATCCCTGAAGTTCCTTGAAAATCGGTGCCAACTTTTATAAGTTTATGTATACCACTTCAAATACCAACAAATTAAACTATTACCGATAGTGAAATTTTGATTCAGCTGACCGCACATGTATTGCCTCAATAAACGTCACCTTTTTCTTTTCTTTTTAAGGACTGAAAATTCAATCTAACCACCATTTTGCTCAGCTGTTTCGATTCATTGACTGATGGAAATCCACAGAAACGAAACTGTCTCCTGAAACGTTTGCCAGTGTGTATTTTAATCGCATATGGTTACGGCTTTCGATTTATTTGTGAACTATTTGTGAAAACAGTCAATTTTTTGTTGAAAACCAGGAGGATATACAGAATTAATATACAATTAGTTAATTTATCTGGGTATTACACAAGCAAGCATTGTGTGAGGGGATATAATTGTGTTAGTGATTATAGAATGAAAAAGTTTTACTGGTATCCAGTCTAAATGAGACTGCTTATCTACATATGGAGCTGCTATTCCTGGAGTTCCTTGAAAATCACTGTCAACTTTTATAAGCTTATGTATACCACTTCAAATACCAACAAATTAATTTATTACCGATAGTGAAACTTTTAATTCAGCTGACCGCACATGTATTGCCTCAATAAACGTCACCTTTTTCTTTTCTTTTTAAGGACTGAAAATTCAATCTAACCACCATTTTGCTCAGCTGTTTCGATTCGCTGACTGATGGAAATCCACAGAAACGAAACTGTCTCCTAAAAACGTTTGCCAGTGCGTATTTTCATCGCGTGTGGTTACGGCTTTCGCGTCGACTAAGGTTATGGCTTTCGATTTATTTGTGAACTATTTGTGAAAACAGTCAATTTTTTGTTGAAAACCAGGAGGATATACAGAATTAATATACAATTAGTTAATTTATCTGGGTAGTACACAAGCAAGCATTGTGTGAGGGGATATAATTGTGTTAGTGATTATAGAATGAAAAAGTTTTACTGGTATCCAGTCTAAATGAGACTGCTTATCTACATATGGAGCTGCTATCCCTGGAGTTCCTTGAAAATCGCTGTCAACTTTTATAAGCTTATGTATACCACTTCAAATACCAACAAATTAATTTATTACCGATAGTGAAACTTTTAATTCAGCTGACCGCACATGTATTGCCTCAATAAACGTCACCTTTTTCTTTTCTTTTTAAGCACTGAAAATTCAATCTAACCACCATTTTGCTCAGCTGTTTCGATTCATTGACTGATGGAAATCCACAAAAACGAAACTGTCTCCTGAAACGTTTGCCAGTGCGTATTTTCATCGAGTGTGGTTACGGCTTTCGCATCGACTAAGGTTACGGCTTTCGATTTATTTGTGAACTATTTGTGAAAACAGTCAATTTTTTGTTGAAAACCAGGAAGATTAATGTGATTAAGAAGGGAGATGATAAATGTTTGTTTTTTCATGGTATTAACAGGGTTCAGGCAGAATTTTCTTACCTATGCAGGATTATTGAACGCGCTGTTATCTGGGTTTTCAACGCATTACAAACGATGTATTTACATTCAGACACAGTTTTAATGAGTATGTATCTCTGATTCCTTTAGTTAATATTAACTACAATTTGTAAAAATCTAATTATCATAACACATTATCAAAACCGGTGACAAACGTTTAAGACAATCAGACCCCAATAGAAGTTCTCTGAACCTGCTCTAAAGCAGCTGGTTACAAAGACAACAAACTATAACTTACTGTCACTGAAATATACTCTTCCATGGATTCTTAAAAGTTACATTTTCATGCCTATTTTGCTAGATGAAAATCTATGAATTGGGATTCTCATTGTTTTATGACATATTTCATGAAATTAATGGTTATTTCAGTCTAAATGAAAATATTCACTGCGCTGAATATATTATCTTCTAGCCAAAAGTATAATAAGCTATTTATCGTGTGAAAGACATTGCATTCCACATACAATCATTTAAAATATTATAAATACGCACTGGATTAAAGTATCGTAAATTTCCATCTCAACATTTAAAGTTCGGATTTTATTAAATGTTCAGAAATGTATTGGATATCTAGATATCTTTCAATATCCATCAAATGCACATAATAATTATTTCACTAGGGACGCTTAATAGGCGTTACGATAAAATAGATTATTTTCTTTGGGATTTAAAATTAAATCTATATAAACACTCTAACTCTTTATATAATTGAAAGTGGCGGACTTCTAGATATTATATAACTACAACCCGGAAAGTATGGTTAAAAATCATTATGAAGGATAAATGTAAACTAATTATGCTTATATTGGTTAAAGTTCTTAAAAAGTATGTTATGATTTTATTTTTAGTTGGTTCAATGTAAAAATGCAAATATTGTAAATATGTGTGAAATGCTTCTATTATTATACTTTTCATATAAATCTACGCGCAATCCATGTCTTGAGTATAAATATATAAAAATAACAATAACTATTTTTAAAAAGGATGCATTAGAACTTAGAATCGCTTTAGATTATCAGATAAAATTTCAAAGATGAAATAAATATAGTATTTTATACTAATTTGTTAATAAAATTTTAAAGTAATTTCATTCAATAATAATAGAATTATATATAATTATAAATGGCATATAAGTACATATATTGTAACTAGAAAGTTTGAAAAATTGTGTTTATTCAACAAAATAATAGATACAAATTGCATTAAATAGTAAAGACATACTTTTAAAACAGCTCATGAAAAGATCATCGAGTCAAAAGAGCCTAGATAAAAATTGTTAAGTGCTGATATTGTAAAGCTTGTAGATGGGTTTTTACATGATAAGGGTCAGTTGCAATGTGTTATACGACTGAAATATTAGTTTTGGTCCAATTGGAATTAGTGGGAAATTAATAGATTTTAATACAAATTATATTATATAAGTGAATATTAAGAAGGAAATGCTAATGTATGTAATAGTGGTTTATTAGGTTCCCCAAATTATTCATTTTAGTAATATAATTGATTCAGAATATTAGCTCTTATTTTATTAGACCTCCTCACGCTATTGTTTCTATATCAGCTCATTACAATTTCATATTTCAGGTTTTCTCTGAATTCCTCTCTCATGAGAAATTTTAATGATATTTTTAATTTTTGTTACATTTTTATAGCTTTGTTAAAAAAAACGATTTCAAAAAAGGAATATGCTTCACATTCACTTTATTTTTGCTTTTAAATTTTCCAATCACTTTTCATTAATAAATATTAAAATTCAAATTGTCAGTAATTGTCAGAAATTTACCATTAACATAAAATAAAATTTCTCTCAGAGTATACATCTCTCAATTTATTATTTTTTCTGTTACTCTTTTCTCAATACACATTGAATCGGAACTATTAATTGACAGTTACACTAATTAACACATTGTATGCGGGACATGTACTAGTACGTTTTTTGACGATTGATACTTGAGGACTAGTCAAGTACTAGTACGGGTTAGTGTAACAACATGGTTTAGATTCTGGAAAAATTTAGACAAATAAAAAATAGTTTTTACATTATTAGTTGTACTAACATATAGCCCGTCATATGACGGGATAAGTAAAATTTTTAATTTTCCAGAATTGTAAAGGTACCCTATGAGGCAGGTAAAAAAATGGTTTGTATTTGGCTGAGAATTATCGTTCTATAAAAATAATCTATTAAAATTATCACTTATGTACCTAATCTATTATTTTAAACCAAATGTAAAAGAAAATTATTTAGGTAATATCTAAGTTTAGGGATAAAACTATGGAAATCATGCAGAAGATATTTAAATAATCTAAAAGAAATGATTAAATAAGATAGTTAAATGAATGACGTCGTTATGCGAAAAAATTGTTATTTTACCGCTTTATTACGTGATAAATTAATAACTTTAACAGCCTGCTCCTAAAATAGGGCGTGATAAAATGGCATTATATGCTCGAAAAGGGGGACGAGGTGAATTTTGAAAGTTTTAAATATGACAGTATTTTTCCCTGTGATGCGATGCTTATTCATACCAATTTATTTTAGAATCGGATCTATAGTTTAGGAAAAAATAAACTTGACTCGCTTTGAATTTTGCTAACCCTAACTCATCAAAAATCCAATATGGATGCTCTATCCATACCACGTCCAACCGCTTCATAAATTCGAGGACAGATAGACAGATAACTTAGGCTATTTTTACAATACGCGAAGAAAGTTTAAGTCATAAAATGTTGAATAAATAATAAACATTTATTTTAAAAATAATAAAACAATTTTGAAAATAATAAAACAACTTTAGGAATAAGAATTTAAAAGAAAAAGCAGAAAATATTAAATTAATTAGACATTTAGAAAAATTTGGCTGAGTTGGGGACAGAACCGTCAACCCGAGAAGTTCGATGATCAAATGGTCAAACCTTCTACCGAACGTGCTAGGCCTACACTCGATATAGAAACTAGAGTATATGAGGGTCGTTAAACACAGTCCAGTTT
>CM063500.1:30699083-30709083 GCA_032207245.1 Pardosa pseudoannulata | reverse complement strand
ATGAAAAGAAATACTGTATTTTTATGAATAATCACTTCAATGTGATTATTGTTCGGTAATTTTCCAGATAAAAAGTTTTATAATATATTCTGAAAGTCTTGGTACTAACTCCTTTTTTGGAATTTGAACTGCTCTTTCTAGATTTTAAAATGTCAGTTTGGATGTTGAAAATTAACTATATTTATTTCTCTCTCGTGAATTTAAAATAAATATATTACACAATGCCGACACAATTTTAAAGTTTTTTTGAAAAAGGAAAAAAAAAATACTAACTTCAAAACTTTCGCCACATATTAAAGATTTAACCTAAGTTTTTAAACAAACAGACATGTATTAAATAGATAAGCTTTTAGATAAGGTATTAAATAGATAAGGCATTAAATAGATAAATTAATATGAATGTAGCACAATTTATTTGCCATATATTGTATAAAGAATTTTAACTGCTTCAGTTTCTTACACGATTTACAAATATATTTCTTTTTGCGTTCTCAAATGATTGTTAACACCATCATATTCTCATCACATAAACGCATATATTAATCAAAATCTTACTCCCGCTTTCTCTAATTAAAATGTTCTGAATAAAATTTCCAATTAGATCATTCTTATTGAATTTCTCCATAGGTTTATTCCACATTTCACTTTGCATGACTCTAGTAGACCTAGCTTTGAATAAGATGCATTATCTGCTAATTTCTCCAACATCTACTTCAGAGATTGGCTAGATTGCGTAGTAATAAATTATATATTGCAGCAAACGCAGCAATTTAGTTCATTGAGTTGTTTACCTATTCAAATGACAAATCGAATGCTTGCTTTCGAACAATATTTAATACACAAGTCACTTTAAGCGGGTGCTGTTTGATGGGAAAATACCTTAACAGTGGCGGGTAAAATAGATGAACCAGGTAAATAATTTCATTAACAATGAATTCTAAATTATTGTGACGTATATTACCGTTGGCGGTCCGATGGTGAATTACTCATTCCACAAGTCCAAATAAACCATTCTGAATGGGACTGATTATTCTAGAAGATTTCAATTACTTCAATAAATACAATTGTCAGTTAATGAAAGCATTTCGTCAATTTACACGCGTGTTGACCACGTTTTGAAGATTGAAAAATTAATAAATTTGTTAATAATGATGCTGAAATTAATTTTATCATAATTTTAGAAAGATAATGAAATTTTGATTATAAAATTAAATGCAATCTTTTGTATTTTAAGGAGAGTCAAAATCACTATTGATTTGAAATATGAATAATTGTATTTACCCCTCAAACTTAGGAATAATTTTTTTCTAGGTTTATGAATATCCGGACACAATAATGTTCAAAAAAGTTACATGATTAAATTATCATAAAACATAATTAGTAAATAGTTACATAAAACTTCATCGAGATATTTAATTGTTGTACAGCATCGCTACTGCCAATTTTATTCGTTATGAATTACCATTATCGAGAATTGTTGTACACTGGAGAAATTTAACTTATACACTGTTCATTATTCAGATTAAAAAATACAGATCTCTTAGGAGAAATGATTAAATGAATAAAAGTATAATTCTATGTACTTACTGTGTTCTACCCGAAGATCTAAAACTGCTTAAATAAAAACACATTTTTACAGTTGTTAATCTGGAATCTAAAGTTAGATTCTAAATTTTGGAAACGTTTATGTAGTATATTAATACAATACAGTACAATTCAATAAATAAAATTTTTATGTAATGAAAGCATTTCGAAAATTTATACGGGTAATAATTCAGTTTTGAAGATTAAAAAATAAATAAATTTGTTAAAAATGATGCTGAAATTAATTGTGTCATAATTTTAGAAAGATAATAAAATTTAAATAAAAAAATTAAATGCAATCTTTTGCATTTTAAGTTGAGTCAAAATCACTATTAATTTAAGACATAAAGAATTGCATTAACCCCCAAAAATTAGGAATTTCTTTCTAGTTTTAGGAATATCCGAACACAATAATGACCAAAAAAGTTATGAAAATAAATACAATCTTTTGTATTTTAAGGAGAGTCAAAATCACTATTGATTTCAACATGAAAAATTGCATTTAAGCCAAAAATTAGAAATTTGCTTCTAGTTTTAGGAATACACAGATACAATAATGACCAAAAAATTGTAAATTTAAATGCAATTGTTTGTATTTTACAGAGACTCAAAATCACTATTGATTTGAGATTGCAATTTTTGAGAAAAATTGCATTTACCACTAAAAATTAGGAGTTTGTTTCTAGTTTTAGGAATATCCGGACACAATAATGACCAAAAAAGTTACCTGACTGCATAATCTTAAAACATAATTAGTGAATAGTTACATAAAACTTCAACGAGGCTTTTAATTGCCGTGCTGCATCACGTCTAAGCATTTACGAGTTACCATTATCGAAAATTATTTAACTTATATACTGCTCATTATTCAGATTAAAAAATACTAAGGACTAAGAAACAATGTATATATAAATAAATGTATAATTATATTTACTGACTGTGTTCTACTCAAAGATTTAAAACTACTTAAATAAAAACATATTTTTTTTACAGTAGTTAATCTCTAATCTAAAGTTAGATTCTAAATTTTCAAAACCTTTATGTAGTGTAATAATGCAATACACTACACTTCCATAAATACAATGTACTTTTATTAATGAAAGCATTTCGTCAACTTACGCGGGTAATAACTAAGTTTTGAAGATTGAAAAATGAATAAATTTGTTAAAAATGAAACTGAAATTAATTTTACCATAATTTCAAAAAGATAATGAACTTTTGGTTATAAAATTAATTGCAATTTTTTTTTTATGGAGAGTCAAAATTACTATTAATTTGAGACATGAAGAATTGTAACTACCCCACACAATTAGGAATTGTTTTCTAGTTTTAGGAATATCTGGACACAATAATGACCAAAAAAGTTACATTATTGCCTTATCTTAAAAGATAATTAGTGAATAGTCACACAAAACTTCAACGAGAGATTTAATTGCTGTACTGTGTCGCGTCTAACCATTTTGTTTTCTTTACATGTTACCATTATCAAAAATTATTGCTCACTGAAACAATTTAATTTATATATAGCTCATTATTCAGATTAAAAAATATAAATATTAAACACTAAGGACAAATGATCAAAAAAACAAATGTATAATTCTATTTACTGACTGTGTTCTACTCGAAGATTTAAAACAACTTAAATAAAAACATATTTTTTTACAGTATTTGATCTGGAATCTAAAGTTAGATTCTAACTTTTCAAAAAAAAAATTATGTAGTGTATTAATGCAATACACTACATTTCCATAAATACAATTGTCTTGTAATGAAAGCATTTCGTCAATTTACACTGGTAATAACTAAGTTTAAAGATTGAAAAATCAATAAGTTTGTTAATAATGACTATGAAATTAATTTTATCATTATTTTAGAAAAATATAGAAATTTTGGTTATAAAATTAAATGCAGTCTTTTGTATTTTACGGAGAGTCAAAATCAATATTGGTTTAAGACATAAATAATTGCATTTAAGACAAAAATTAGAAATTTGTTTTAGTTTTAGGAATATCCGGACACAACAATGAGTAAAAAAGTTACATGATTGCATTATCTTAAAACATAATTAGTGAATTGTTACATAAACTTCAAAGAAACATTTAATTGCTGTACTGAGTCGCGTCTTACCATTTTATATGTTACGAGTTACCATCATCGAAAATTATTGCTCACTGAAGTAATTTAACTAATATATATCAATCTTTATTCAGATTAAAAAACACTAATCACTAATCAGAAATGATTAAATAAATAAATGTATAATTTAATTTAAAGACTGTTTTCTAGACAAAGATTTAAAACTACTTAAATAAAATATTTTTATAGCAGTTAATCTGGAATATAGAGTTAAATTCTAAATTTTGGAAACCTTTATGTACTGTATTTATGCAATAATCTTCACTTCAATAAATATAATTGTCATGTAATGAAAGCCTTTTGTCAATTTATACGGGTAATAACTAAGTTTTGAAAATTGAAAAATCAATAAATTTGTTAAAAATGACTCTTAAATTAATTTTATCATAATTTTAGGAAGATAATAAACTTTTGGTTATAAAAATAATTGCATTTTTTTATTTTAAAGAGAATCAAAACGACTATTAATTTGAGACATGAAGAATTGCATTTACCCCACAAAAATTAGGAATTTGTTTCTAGTATTACGAATATCTGGACCGAATAATGACCAAAAAATTACCTGATTGCATTATCTTAAAACATAATTAGTGAATAGTTACTTAAACTTCAAGGAAACATTTAATTGATGTACTGAATTGCGTCTAACCATTTTATATGTTACGAGTTACCATCATCTAAAATTATTGCTCACTGAAGTAATTTAACTAATATATATCACTCATTATTCAGATTAAAAAACACTAATCACTAAGGAGAAATGATTAAATAAACAAATGCATAATTTAAATTAAAGACTGTTTTCTACACAAAGATTTAAAACTACTTAAATAAAAATATTTTTATAGCAGTTAATCTGGAATATAGAGTTATATTCTAAATTTTGAAAATCTTTATGTAGTGTATCTTTATGTCTGTATTTATGCTAGTGTATACAATACACTAGCATAAATACAGTTGTCAGGTACAGTTGTCACAATTTACATGGGAAATAACTACGTTTTGAAGATTGAAAAATCAATAAATTTGGTTAATAGTGACGCTGAAAATAATTTATCATAATTTTAGAAAGATAATGAACTTTTGGTTACAAAATTAATTACAAACTTTTTTATTTATTTTAAGGAGAGTCAAAGTGACTATTAATCTGAGACATGAAGAATTACATTTACCTCAGAAAATTAGGAATTTTTTCTAGTTTTAGGAATATCCGGACACAAGAATGTCCAAAAAGATTACTTGATTGCATTATATAATTATCTTATAAATTAGTTAATAGTTACATAAAACTACAATGCCCCATTTAATTGCTGTGCTGTATCGCATGTAACCATTTTATTCGTCTACCATTTTATTACCACTATCGAAAATTATTGCTCAGTGAAGTAATTTAACCTATATACCACTCATTATTCAGGTTAAAAAATATTAAGAACTAAGAGAAATGATTCCATAAAGAAATGTATAATTATATTCATTAACTGTGTTCAATTCGAAGATTTAAAATTACATAAATGAAAACATTTTTTACAGTAGTTAATCTAGAATCTAAAGTTAGATTCTAAATTTTGGAAATTTTTATGTAGTGTATTAATGCAATACACTACACTTCTATAAATACAATTGTCAAATAATGAAATCATTTCGTCAATTTACACGGGTAATAACTAAGTTTTGAAAACTGAAAAATCAATAAATTTGTTAATAGTGAGGATGGAATTAATTTTATCATAATTTTATAAAGAAAATGAAATTTTAATTAGGAAATTAAATGCAATATTTTGTATTTTAAGGATAGTCAAAATTACTAGTGATTTGAGAAATGAATAATTGTAATTACCCCCAAAAATAGGAATTTGTTTCTAGTTTTAGGAATATTCGGACACAATAATGACCAAAAAAGTTACCTGATTCCATTATATTAAAACATAATTAGTGAATAGTTACATAAAACTTTAACGAGGCATTTTATTGATGTACCGATTGGGTCTATTATATTATTCTAATATTTTATTACCATTATCGAAAATAATTGCTCACTGAAGTAATTTAATTTATATACCACTCACTATTCACATTAAAAATATTAAGAACTGAAAGAAATGATTCCTTAAATAAACGTTTAATTTTATTTACTGACTGCGTTCTATCTGAAGATTTTAAACTCCTTAAATAAAAACATACTTTCTTACAGCATTAATCTGGAATTTAAATTTAGAATCCAAATTTTGAAAGCCTTTTTCTAGTGCATTAATGCGTTTATAGTAGAATGTTTAAGGATCAATCGCTATTTTACTAAAATTATCACCAGAAAATTGTAAATTTTATCCATAAATTATTTTTCTTTATACCGAGGAAAACAATTTTAATTTAATTTCAGAAGCTGTGTATAACTTCACTTTAGCTATCCTTCTAACTGGATAAAATCCTAGATCGTAATCAGGAAATTAACATTTCGATGCTGTAAGGGCATTGAACTGTTGAAACAAAAGTAGACAATACAGTTTCCACTTACTAATTAGATATAGTAACAAATGCCGTAAGCTACTTAGATTATTCATTATAGTGTCATTAAATACAATAATTGGATTTACAAGAATTGTTGAATTTATTTCTCAAGTTCTTTACCCATGATTAGGAAATTTTACTGCTTTTAGAATATTCCATACAAAATAATTACTAAAACAGTTTTTTGATTGCTTTAGCATAAAGCATAATTAGTGAAAAGTCACATTTTACTTCAACAAAATATTTAATTGCTATGCTGCATCACGTCTGAAAATTTTACCATTACCATTATACCAATACCATTATAGAGAATTGTTTTGCACTGGAGTAATTCATCTTAGATACTACTCATTATTATTCCTAAAAAAATACTAAGTATTAAAGAGAAACAATTCCATAAATAAATGTATAATTCTATTTACTAACTGTATTCTACGAGAAGATTTAAACTATTTGAATAAAAATGTACTATTTTTACAATAGTTAATCTAAAATCTAATAATAAATTTAAAGTAAAAGTCTAAGAGAAAATAGTCATTTAATTGATATAAACAAAACAACCATGAATTTCGTATATTCATTAATTTTCTTATATCACTGAAAATAGTTTTTATTTAATTTCAGAAAATGAGTTTAACATTCCTTCAAACTGGATAAAATCCTATTTCCTAATCAGGAAATTAATGCTTCTATATTACGAGATAATTGAACTGTTGAAACGAAAAAAATTAAAATTTTCACATACCAATCAGATATAATAATAAATACAATAAGTTACTTACATTATTCATTTTAGTGTCATTAAATTCAATAATTGGGTTTACAAGAATTGTTGAATTTATACTTCGAGTTTATTATCCATGATTCGGAATTTTTACTGCTATTAGAATCTCACATACTGAATATTTACTAAATATCTTATTGATTTAGCATAAAGTATAATTATTCTCCTTAAAAATATAAGAAATAAGGAGAAACGATTCTAAAAAGAAATGTATAATTCTATTTGCTGACTGTATTTTAAGAGATAATTTAAACTATTATAAAAACGTACTATTTTACAGAGATTTATCTAAAATCTAAATTGATATTTTCAATTTGTAAAACCTTTATAAAGTCTACTAATAAAAAAAAAGTAAATGTCTAAAAGAAAAATCAGTATTTTAATTGATATAAACTAGAAAATCATAAATTTCGTATTTTCATTAATTTTCTTATAACATCACAGAAAATAGTTTTATTAATTTCAGAAAATGTGTTTAACTGTCCTTCTAACTGGATAAAATCCTAGTTTCTAATCAGCAAATTAGTTTCTATATTATGAGGACATTGAACTCTTGAATAAAATGTAGAAAATAAAATGTTTACTTACTAATCAGATATAGTAATAAATACTCTAAGCTACTCAAACTATTTACTGTAGTGCAATTAAATACAATAATTAGGTTTACAAGAATTGTTGAATTTGTACCTTTCGTTCATTACTCTAGAACTTTTTATTCCTTTTAGAATATCCCATGCACAATAATTACTAAAAAGTTTCTGCATTGTTTAGTATAAAGCAAAATTAGTAAAGAGTCACATAAAACTTCAGCGAGACATTTAATTGCTATACTGTATCGCGTCTGACAATTTTATTCGTTACGAATTACCATTATCGAGAATTATTGTGCAGTGATGTAATTTAACTTAGATACTGCTCATTATTCTGCTTAAAAAATACTAAGAACAAAAGAGAAACAGTTCTATAAATAAATGTATAATTCTATTTACTGACTGTGTTCTACGAGAAGATTTAAAGTATTTAAATTAAAACGTATTGTTTTTAGAACAGTTTATCTAAAATCTCAATTTTTATTTTATATTTTTAAAACCTTTATAAAGGCTACTAATAAATTAAAAATAAATGTCTAGAAGAAAATTTGGTATTTATTTGATATTGAATTTCTTTTATTAATTAATTTTCTTACAATATCACTGAAAATATTTTTTTTTTAATTTCAGAAAATGTGCATAACTGTCCTTCTAACTGGATAAAATCTTAGTTCGTTATCAGGAAATTAACGTTTCTGTATTATATGAGCATTGAACTGTTGAAACAAATGTAGAAAATAAAATCTTTAATTACTAATCACATACAGTAAAAAATACCGTAAGCTACTCACGTTATTCATTGTAGTGTCTTTAAATTCAATAATTGGGTTTATAAGAATTGTTGAATGTATGCATCGCATTCATTAAACACGTATCGGAATTTTTACTGCTATTAGAATCTCACATACATAATAAATACTAAAAAAGTTTCTTGATTGCTTTAGCATAAAGTATAATTAGTGCAAATTCACCTAAAACTTCAACGAGACATTTACTTGTTATACTGCATCGCGTCTGACAATTTTATTCGTTACGAATTACCATTATTTAGAATTGTTGTGCATTGGAGTAATTTAACTTAGAAACTGCTCATTATTCCTCTTAAAATTACTAAGAATAAAAGAGAAACAATTACATAAATAAATGTATAATTATGTCTACGGATTGTGTTCAACGAGATGTTTTATACTATTTAAGAAAAGCGTACTCTTTTTACGGTAGTTTATGTAAAATCTAAATTCATATTTTAAATTAGTAAAAACTTTATACAGTATAATAATAAATTTAAAATAAATGTCTAAGAGAAAATAGGTATTTTATTTGATATAAACCAGAAAATCATGAATTTCGTATATTAATTAATTTTTTTACAATATCACTGAAAATAGTTTTTATTTAATTTCAGAAAATGTGCTTAACTGTCTTTCTAACTGGATAAAATCTTAGTTAAATTTATGTCTTTCATTCATTACCCACAATTCGGAATTTTTACTGCTATGAGAATCTTATATACTCAACTGTTAATAAAAAGTTTCTTGATTGGTTTAGCATAAAGCAGAATTTGTGAAAGTCACATAAAACTTCAACGAGACATTTAATTGCTTTACTTCATCGTGTCTGACAATTTTGTGCTTTACGAATTACCATTATAGATAATAATTGTGCACTGGAGTAATTTAACTTATATACTTCTCAAAATTCTGTATAAAATATACTAAGAACAAATGACAAAGGATTCCATTATGTAAATGTATTATTATATTTACTGCGTTCTATGAAAATATTTAAATAAATTAAATACAAACTTACTGTTTTTACAGTAGTTTATCTAAAATCTAAATTTAGATTTAAAATTTGTAAAATCATTATAAAGTCTACTAATAAATTTAAAATAAAGTATAATCCAGAGAATTATGAATTTTGAATATCAATTAATTTTCTATAACATCACTGAAATTATTCTGTATTTAATTTCAGAAAATGTGTTTAAGTGTCCTTCAACTGGATAAAATCCTAGTTCGTAATTAGGAAATTAAAGTAAAGGAAATTAAAGTCAAGAAATTTCAAGTAAATGTTTCAATATTATGAGAACATTGGACGGTTGAATCAAACGTAGAAAATAAAATATTTACTTACTAATCAAATATAGTAATAAATACCTTAGGCTTATTACATTATTCAATTTAGTGTCATTAAATGTAATAATTGGGTTTACAAGAATTGTTGAATTTATGCCTTGCGTTCCTTAACCACGATTAAGAATTTTTACTGTTCTTATAATCTCATATACACAATAATTAATAAAAAAGTATCTTTATTGCTTTAGCATAAAGCATAATTCGTACAAAGTCACATAAATTTTCATCGAGACACTTAATTGCAATACTGCATCTCTTCT
>CM063500.1:30651583-30694083 GCA_032207245.1 Pardosa pseudoannulata | reverse complement strand
ACCATACATATCGATATTAGTAGAATATATGAAGGAACAAGTAGCATAGTATAGAAATATAATCAACATATGCATACATCACTGTTCAGATCAAGTATCAATATCTTTGAGATATCCCTATATATTCCAATACAACAGGAGCAGGTTAAAAAAATTGAGTCCATATGCGGATATCACGAATTTCTTATCTTGACCCGAGTGCTTGGTTATAGGTATAAATAACTCATGCGATCAAGCAGTAAACATCAATATCGCTGATATATCTCAATAATAAACCAATAATAAGGTGCGCGAACAGAACAACAGAGTTCCTCTTCGCTTATCGCAAGTAGTAGAATTGCACGTCTTGGCCTTAGTGAGTAGTTATCGGAATATTGGTCCGACAAATATTACCGAAGACCTGGATGGAGATGGGATAATCTAGAAGAGTTACTTTTCGGGCACGTGTTTGTATCAAGTACGCGGGTAAATACGTAAAACGAATGTTATAACTTGAAAAGGTTATTACAAAATACTGAAATATGTAGAATATAAGGCAATTTTTCGCAACGTCGCGAACTACTATAATGCCCTTCGCATTCATTTGCATGTTTACAACAGCCAATAGACAAACTATAAACTGCCCTTCCCTTTGAAACTAAAGCTAGAATTTTCATAATTTGAGAATCTGCCATTCTGCGTGAAATCGCCTTATTCAGAATAACTTTTGGCAGTCCATGAAATCTTGAACTGACGAAAAAACGGTTTACATTTTCATCGATTGATATACTTATAGTATATCCAGTCTTAATACAATGCCTGAGATAAAATTGTAATAAAAGATGCATAAGAAATAAATTGAAGTCAGTAATATGATCCTAAAAATTTAAAGTTACAAATGTAAATTTCAAGTCGTATAAGGTTTTACAACAGATTTCAGGTTTTATCGAAAATAAATAGTAATTCTGCATATTTTACGAATTTAATTACAAACTAATATGAAGCTTGCTTTTGGAATAAAGAAATAGTTTCATATTATTGGTGAAAATATGTCATTTTAAAGGTACCTTTATCTTTAATATTATATATGCACCTTGAAAGAAATTATTTACACTACTAATCCAGGAAATAAGGAATTTTAATTACTCCTCTCGTGATTACCCAAAAATAATAAAAGCCCATTTTGAAAATACAAGAAGAAGAATATAACGCTTTTCTCCATTTGGCATATTTTTGCCTTTTCACTTGCGAACTGCCGATGGCAAAACAGTTAGGAGAAAAATTATACGAAATATTTGATCAATTTCCGTTATCCGTATTTTTCATTCTCTTTGTAAAGGAAATGGAATATAATTAAAAACATTTTCTTCTCTTCCAGCCATTTCGAAAAATAAACATAAACTTCCAATAACATCCTAAAAATATTATTGGTAGTCAATGGTGTTGGAAATTTAATTAGTATTAGAGCTGCATAAAGGAGGAGGTAGGGTCAAAGGTTCCCAGAATAGATCAATTACAAATTATTAAAAAGTAGGACACTGATTTTACTTTATTGGACTTCCAAGTACCACCCTCCTGCATCCACAAACTTGTTCTAGAATTCATATAACTGTTTACAACACTCTTGGAATCATTTTTTGGGAAGGTCCATAACTTCCTTTTTCGCATTTTCAATCACTTCTTCTGATTAGACAAAACGGTGAGCCTTCAAATGTTTTCATCTAACGAAATCAGACATACCAACTACTTCGGATTCTCCGGGAGCAGCTTCGGAGTAATTTAAAACTTTGATAACTCTAGAAACTACTCATTTCTCCGGAAAATAGCAAAACTTTTGAACATCTAAAATATTACAATCAAGCAATTAAATACAAAGGTTTTCCAAGAATAATACTGAATATTACTCTTTTCACACAGTAATGCTGCATGTTAAAAGTGTCCAATACTGTGCGGAAAAACCAATCTAAATTTAGGTAAAATTTGAGTAGACAAACTCTAAACTTCCTGATGATAGTAAAATTGAAATAGCTTAATCAGGGTCATTGTTGCTATAAGAAATACTTTTCTGAAAAATAAGTTGTTGAAGCTAAAAAAGCTGCTCATAACTTTTGAACATCTAAAGGATTACAATGAAGCAATTAAATACAAAATTTTGCCATTAATAATGCTGAATGTTACTCTTTTCACTCAGTAATGCTGCATATTAAAAGTTTCCACAACTGTGCGGAAAAACCAAACTAAATTTAAGTCAAAGTTTAGTAGACAAGCACTCCCTGATGCTAGAAAAATGGAAATATTTTAATCATGGTAAATGTTGCTATAACAAACACTGTTCTGAAAAATAAGTTGTTAAAGCTAAAAAATCAACTCATAAATTTTTAAATGCATAAATTTTTATTTACCTTTTACAAGTTACTACTGTGTATATATTTTAAATTTAATTTTAATTTAGAGACCAATAACATATGTACTTATGCATAATCTCTAGATAGCAGGTTCAGTTTCAAACTTTGTTTGTGCACTGGACACAAGTGCCTGAATGTTGATATGTCTGTGAAATAGGTGAAAATCTTCGGGGTCTAAATAGGGAGAAGAAGGAGAATGTTCCAATGTGGTAACACTCATTCTCATTCTGCAAGTTTGTTTTTCACAATCAGATCATGATGTGGTAAAATTGTTGTGCAAAAAAACACATTTTCAGGTTGTTTTCGTATCAATGTATCGTGTAGATGTTAAAGGATCTCCAGGTAAAGTTCTTTATTGAAAATATGGAAAATCCTGAATAATGCTGTGAACAATCTCCTGTGCTATTCCCAGTTCAAAAGTAAAAGCAACATTGATTATTCATCTGTCCGTACTCATTCTCCAATGCGATCGGCATTCTAGTCTTCGTTGAAAGAGAAGGGGCACCAAGTCCGAATATCGTGTACGATGTTTATGTGATTTTATCGAAAACGTGTACGATACTCATATACAGCAGTTCTTTTTAATATTTACCTTATTCGTTTAAGGTGACTGGGGTACGTAAAATATGTTAGTGGCCACAATATCCTCCACATTCTATATTAATACCCCTGGGGTGACAGGCCAAGCCTATGTGTCTTCTGCTTGGTCCCTGATTCAAAATTACGAAGACACACTATAGCGAAGTAGTTCTTTCACCTTAATGATGCTCATTAAAACGAAAGGCTCACCTCTTCTACTTAATAAGAGAGTTCCCAGGCTCAATCGTGCTTGGTTTTCCCAAGTGGCTTGAGAAACAACAACAGTTTTTTTTTCATGTTATCGTTTCCGCATGCTTTTTTAGCAGCTAGAATGTCTAAGACGGACATTTCTTGGACAAAAAAGCATAATTTAGTGTTTACTCGTTGCACTAAAGACGGCATTTCAAAATCCGAAGGATGGAAAATTCGCTTTGTCAGAAGTGATCCCCAGTTAACGCCGACATTACCGGAAAGGAATTATAGATGACTGTGTGTTTTCCCTATTATTATTTTCAAACTCCAGAAGAGATATTTGCCTCCAACGAACACCTGTATGAATTTTGGTAACATACCTTGTAGTCATATTTCGTTTAGAATATCCAGTTTAAAACTTAGTACATTACAGAAGGAAAATAATGCAAAAATGTTTTAAAAGCTGCGAAAATGGAAGATTATTTCCACATTTTCAACATCCATTAGGATTTTCATTATTTATTAACAATAGTATTATTTGAACATGTATCTACCTATTATACCTCAATACGAATCACACGTGGATATGTATATGATTAATATTCAACAGATCTTTTTCTCGTAAAAATGTTTTACTTAATAATAATTTTGTATCTAACATAACCATTTAAATCATCTTCATAACGTTTATTTATGCCTTTAATAATAATACCAAATAAAACTAATTTTGTAGATCTCTACACAAACAGGATTTTCAGTGAAACTCAATAAACAATTACAATTTTCTATACAGGCAAAAGTTTGCAGTTGGAAGATGATTTGTCTAACATGTAATTTTGATCTCTTTTGACTTATTTCTTAGATGATAAGTAGAAAATAGCTAATTACAGAGATATTACATTTTATGTAAGTTTATAACATTAGATAGTTTGCTAATGTTATAAAATTATATATTAAAACAGATCTTTTACTCGTAAAAATATTTTCCTTAATAATAATTTTGAATCTAACATAACCATTTAAATAATCGTCATAACTTTTCTTTATGTTTTTAATAATAATACCAAATACAACTAATTTTGTAGATTACTACACAAACAGGATTTTCAGTGAAAATCTTATATGTCCGCATGGAGTTATTTTACAATTTTCGTTATAGAAAAAAGTCTGCAGTTGGCAGAAGAGTTGTTTAACATGTAATTTTGATTTCATTTGACTTATTTCTAAGATGATTAGTAGAAAAATAGCTAATTACATACCTATTGCTTTTTATATAATTTATAACATTAGATAGTTTGCTAAGGTTATAAAATTTTATATTGAAACAGATCTTTTTCTCGTATAAATATTTCCCTTAATAATAAATTTGAATCTAATTCAACCATTTAAATCATCTTTATAAATTTTATTTATGTCTTTAATAATAATAACAATTGAATGAAGAATATAATATAATATGAATGAAATATAATACAATATGAATATTATATTAAAAGTTATAATCTTCATAACTATTATTTATGTGTTTAATAATAATAAGAAATAAAACTGATTTTGTAGATCACTATACATAGAAGATTTTTAGTGAAGCTCTATATGTCCGTATGGAGTTTTTTTTACAATTTTTGTTACAGGCAAAAGTCTGCAGTTGAAAGATGACTTGTCTAACATGTAATTTTGATTTCTTTTGACTTATTTCTTAGATGATAAGTAGAAAATTAGCTACATAGCTATTAAATTTTATATAATAATATAACATTAGATAGTTTGCTAATGTTATAAAATTATATATTAAAACAGATCTTTTTCTCTTGAAACTATTTTCCTTAATAATAATTTTGAATCTAACTCAACCATTAAAATCATCTTCATAATTTTTATTTATGTCTTTAATAATAATACCAAATAAAATTGAGTTTGCATATCACTACACAAACAGGATTATCAGTGAAATTCCTATGTCCTCATGGAGTTTGTTTACAATTTTCGATACAGGCAAAATTCTGCAGTTGAAAGATGATTCGTCTAACATGTAATTTCGATTTCTTTTGACATATTTCTGAGATGATAAGTAGAAAAATAGCTAATTTCATAGCTATTACATTTTATAACATCAGATAGATTTCTAATGTTATAAAGTTATATATTAAAACAGATCTTTTTCTCGTAAAAATATTTTCCTTTATAACAAATTTAAATCTAACTCAACCATTTAAATCATCTACATAAATTTTATTTATGTCTTTAGTAACAATACTAAATAAAACTGATTTGATAGATCACTACCAAAACAGCATTTTCAGTAAAAGTATGTAAGTTAGCATGGAGTTCTTTTACAATTTTCGATGCAGGCAAAATGGTGCAGTTGGAAGATTTGTCTAACATTTAATTTTGATTTCTTTTGATTTTTTCTTAGATGATTAGTAGAAAATAGCTTATTACGTAGCTATTACATTTTATATAATATTATAACATTAGATATTTTGTGAATAATATAAAATTATATATTAAAACAGATCTTTTTCTTGTAAAAATATTTTCCTGAATAATAAATTTAAATCTAACCCAACCTTTTAAATCATCTTCATAACTTTTATGGCTTTAGTAACAATACCGAATAAAAATGATTTTGCAATCACCACCCAAACAGGATTTTTAGGGAAATTTTATATGTTCACATGGAGTTTTTTTTTTAATTTTCGATACAGGCAAACGTCTGCAATTGGAAGATTATTTGTCTAACATGTAATTTTGATCTGTTTTGTCTAATTTCTTAGATGATAAGTAGAAAAATAGCTAATTACGTAGCTATTACATTTTATATAATTTTATAACATTCGATAGTTTTCTAATGTTATAAAATTATATATTAAAACAGATCTTTTTCTAGTAAAAATATTTTCCTTTATAATACTTTTGAATTTAACTAAACCAATAAAATCTTATTCAAAATTTTTTTTTATGTCTCAAATAATAATAACAAATAAAAATGATTTTGTAGATCACTGCACAAACAGGATTATCAGTGAAATTCTATATGCCCACACGAAGTTTTTTTTTACAATTTTCAATACAGGCAAAACTCTGCCGTTGAAAGAGAATTTTTCTAATATGTAATTTTAGTTTCTTTTGATGTATTTCTTAGATGATAAGTAGAAAAATAGCTAGTTACAGAGCTATTACATTTTATATAATTTTATAACATTAGATAGTTTGCTAATGTTATAAAATTATATATTAAAACAGATCTTTTTCTCGTAAAAATATTTTCCTTAATAATAATTTTTAATCTAACATAACCATTTAAATCGTCTTGTTAACATTTATTTATGTCTTTAATAATAATACCAAATAAAATTGATTTTGTAGATCACTAAACAAATAGGATTTTCAGTGAAACTCTTATATGGCAAAGTTTTTTTTGTCTAATATGTAATTTTGATTTCATTTGACTTATTTCTTAGATGATTAGTAGAAAAATAGCTAATTACATAGCTATTACATTTTATATAATTTTATAACATTAGATAGTTTGCTAATGTTATAAAATTATATATTAAAACATATCTTTTTCTCTTAAAAATATTTTTCATAATAAATTCAAATCTAACTCAACCATTTAAATCACCTTCATAAATTTTATTTATGTCTTTAGTAACAACTTGGTTTATATCTTAGATTATTTGTAGAAAAATTGTTAATTACATAGTTATTTCATTTTATATAATTTTATAAAGCTAGATAGTTTGCTAATGTTATAAAATTATATAATATATAATAGTATAGTTCGGTTTGGAAAACGTGGTTTAAAAGATTCTTTTATCAAGATACTATAAAAATCAAACAAAAACTATTCTGGAAATAAAATGTGTATGCTAATAGCATCATCTGTTATTTAATAACTTTTAATTAAATTACATATTTTATATAAATAATGTCAATTTCTCTCAAATGAGAATGGGAAAAAATTTAATTTTCATTCGGCTATAAACAGTTCACGTTGTTAGTCCTAGCGTCAAGGACATTCTTTACTGATTAACTCAAATAAAAGCTCTGTACGCAAATACGGGAAGAAGAAAACAGTCTACCCGTCGTTCATTTTCTTTTTGCCCTTTATCTTGCCCAGCACCCAAGGAAACACCATATGAAAGAAAATTCAACGAAATATTTGCTTTTACAAAGAAAATGGAAAATAAATTGAAAAAATTCCTTCTCCCCCTCCAGCAATTAAAAAAATATATAATACTTTTAATAATTCAGTAAATGAAATAATTGGTAGACAATACCAGTGAGAAAAAAGGGATTTTATTAGATTTTGAAATGGGTGAAATATTCCACTTGTGTTATTTTAATTTCTGGAATATATATTAGCTGGTAACTACCTATGAAGATCATGAAAAAACATTAAAAATCAAACCGTCCAATAAACATAATATTTTAAATGACACTTTTATTTAATTTTAACATTTATATATATATATATATATATATATATATATATATATATATATATATATATATATATATATATATATATATATATATATATATATATATATATATATATATATATATATATATATATATATATATAAATATATATATATATATATATATATATATATATATATATATATATATATATATATATAAAGTTTTTTTTATAACAGGAAGTTGAGTTTTTCAAGCATCCAGAATAATAGGGGAGAAAAGAATATTTGCCAATTTGGCATCAAAGCATGACAGAAAAGTATATAATAACCAGAAAATAATTTTAAGATTGGCATAAATACACAGATCCTTTTTATCTAAAAATACCATTACAGAATACACCCACCATATGGAAGACTGTAGAAAAATCTTCTCTCTTATTATTTTCAATTCATTTTCTAAAAAGTGATTTCTCAGTATTAAACATTCTTTGAACATACCGTGGCAAAACCTTTTTTACAGTAATTTAGCATTTTCTATATTTGAAGAAACCTTAGCTTATATTTATGAAGCTTTCATTCCGTTGGACATTTATGTAGATATTATCCATCATTATAAGTGCAGCATATCATGAAGAATTCCATGAAAAGGGATATGATGGTGTGGTATTGGAGTTTTCATCGAATAAGCGTAGCGTAAATGTGTGCAACGAACTGTAAAGTAATCGGAATACTCAAATGTGTCGGTATTTGCTGATTCTATCCATTATGGATATGCAATGGTAAGTCCTTTCTTATAAGGATCACTGATCACATTAATTTAAGATACAGATCACCACATTTTAAGTATATTCATTAAAACTATATCATTAATTAGATTTAATGTAATATTGCTATGCCATGTTAATATTATATAATTTCATAAATTGTCATAGATATATATTCTTGCAAAATGAAAAAGATTTTTGTAAGTTAAATTAATATAAACTAAAGTCATCTAGAGATGTTCTTTTGAGATTTATACGACGTATATTGTTTTTGTGATGATAGAGGCAAATTAATATTGAATATGTAAACCACTAATCCTGCTTGTTTCAATTAAAAGTAATACAATTTTGATGTACCTCTTTAACATATAAGATTTACAGCTTAATTTATTCTTAATATGCAATAAATCAAAAATTAATACCATTTAAAATATAAATTAAATGACGATAAAAGTCATTATTAAATAGTATGTGTTAGTAACCACAAACAGTACCTCATTAAGCAAATTAAAAAATGAATATGATTATTATATTCATTTATATTTATGTAAAAAATATAAGTCACATTCAATACATTGTAGCATTTTAATGTAACTTATACTATCCACTATAACTTCACTGGTCGTAAAACATACAAAATTCTTCATTAAGTGCTACTAAAAAAAGGAATAAGTATTAACATTTTAATCATTAAAGCCTATGCATCGAATCAAGTAAAAGTCTGAGGTATTGCAATTATAGGATTTGAGGTTTGAGAATTATTCTGTGCCTCTAAAAAACAGACGGGTGCTATATACTAAATATTATTAAATACTCGTTCAGAAAATCCAATCGCATATTTTTTGATAAGACCTTAATTACCTTAATTTATAATGAATAGATATTTCATAAGTACAAAATAAAAAATGAAGTTTGAAAAATAATAAGTATATTTCATATATATATATATATATATATATATATATATATATATATATATATATATATATATATATATATATATATATATATATATATATATATATATATATATATATATATATATATATAAATATATATATATATATATATATATATATATATATATATATTATATATATATATATATATATATATATATATATATATATATATATATATATATATATATATATATATATATATATATATATATATATGTATATATATATATATATATATATATATGTATATATATATATATATATATATATATATATATATATATATATATATATATATATATATATATATATATATATATATATATATATATATATATATATATATATATATATATATATATATATATATAATAAAATTTTATAAATTTTTCAAATAACAAGATGTTTGGGGTTTTTGAAGTAGCCATATATAAGTAGCCCGAATAACAGGAAAGGGATTCCCCAAGGTTGCATTCAAAGGATGTCATAAAAAGATAGAATAGCCAAAAAATTATTTTAAAGGAGACATAATCCCCCCACCATTTCATAAGTATTGAAGTCACAGTCGTCGACACTCAGACAGTTCAGACAGAGAAAAAATGAAATTTTATTAGTGGAAAGTTAAATTTTTCTTTGTGTGTGGCTCATACAAATTTCACAAATTTATGCATACAAAATACTGTGAAATATTTAAGATAATATATAAAAGTATTATTGTAAAATAAAAGCAAAATAATGATATAAAATATGACTCAGTTAGCATATTAAAAGATGTTTATTTAAAAAAATTACTAGCAAAATGTTTCTACTTATGAATAATTGTTTAAATTGATAAATGGACAGATAAAAAGAAGATTCAACACAAAACAAATTATCGAAAAACATCTTTTGAAATGCTCTATAAAATACATTTATAAGAGTTACGTCTGATAAGTCTTTTTTCATAACAGCTCTACTTGTAGTTTTTGAAGAAATCAGCGAAAGTTTAAGGGCAGTCACAGTTAGATTATTTGCTTGACGTTGCAACTTTTTTTTTCTTCATGTGTCCCCCTTATTTTAATTTTTTTTTGTTTCATTCCACCCAGATCTTATTCATCATACTCAAATAGATTGATTCATATACGTATTATTAATATTATATGCATAATTTAAATATATTTCTCATATTTGTAACATAACATTTTTCATATTGTATCTTTAAACTTCATGTTACTTATGAACACAAAATTTTAAAATGTAGTAATACCGTGAACTCTGCTTAATGTGATCGCGGTTAATGTTGTGAATCTCTTATTGCTACCCAAATCACTTGGTTCCGATTTTCTTTATTCATTTGTATGTTAATATTATCGTTTTATGTGATCGTTACATCGGTTAATTTTATCAATTTTTGAACCTCCTTTTAACTGCCAAAGGAATATTTCCAATGTATTCAAAAGGAACCTATTTTTTTCTTTTCCATCGATGTTGTTCGAATTTTCGAGAATTCTCCCTCTTCCACCAAGGGAGACAAATAATGAAGAAATGAGTGGGGAAATTAATTATCCGTCCCTGGAATGTTTCACAAATACGCAAACCCTGCTGGTGGTCAGTGGTTGTCAGAAAAGCAAAAGGCAAATATTATTATCAGAAATGAGAAGGAGTATATTCAGAAATATAGCTTTGGTCTCCTCCATGCAGCTTATCAATATAGAAGCCAGAAAGTGAAATGATTTAACATTAAAACAAGATATCGAAATTCTAATACGTTATGACAGGTTGATTATGATTGCGAACAATTTATCAATGAGTTTCTTAGAAAAAATGGTAGAAAGTCATTTTTTTTTAATTATGTATACTATCTTATGTTTTAAAAAATAATATACAGTACATGAATAGTTCGTGTTCGTGGTCAGTGGTTGTCACAAAAGCAAAAGGCAACATATTATTATCAGAATTGAGAAGGAGTGTATTCACAAATATAGCTTTGCTTTCCTCCATGAAGCTTGTCAATATAGAATCCAAAAAGGGAAAGGGTTTAACATTAAAATGAGAGATCGAAATTCTAAATCGTTATGACAGGTTGATTAAGATTACGAACAATTTATCAATGAGCTTCTTAGAAAAACAATAGATAGTAACAATAGTAACAGTGAACAATAGATAGTAATTTTCTTAATTATGTATACAATTCTTATGTCTTAAAAATAATATACAGTATATAAATAGTTTGTGTTCGTAATTTATTTCGTGTGAATTAAAAGAGGGGGATAAATTTATGTAATTATGTATATCGTTTATTGTTATCAATACGTTATGGTTATCAATCGGTTATTGTTATCTCGGTATCCCAAACGGATAACATTAAGTGAAGTCAACTGTGCTTAAATTGCATCATCAATACCATTAGTTTTGATACTGCATGCTGTAAAATAAGAATTATAAGACAAATATTTTCCAACAACAAAAACCCTGCTTATGTAAACGTTTACCACCTGGAAAGTACTCGAGACTAAAATATCTTGTTTAGAAGTTGCACAAAATGAAAATGGGAGACAAAATTCAATACAATGGGTACAATTGATGGGTACAATTGGCCAAATGCCGATGCCTAATGGGAACAATTGAACAACTCAAAAAGAAAAGGGAATAAAAAGAGTAGAAATACCCATATAATTATGTTTTGTCGAGCACTGCTTATAAAAATATGTCAGTAATATTCTGCAAAAAAAAAAAAAAAATAAATAAAAACAAAGTGGATTTCATTCACACCCAGAGAGATTTCATCCAAATATTTTAAGGACAGATTAGAGGAAGTATGATATAAGAAAGTTTTATGAATATCCAAATGAATTTGCAAGAAACCCGTCGCTTTCAAAATTTAGACTTTCATTTTTCCCTTGATTAAAATATCCAAATTATTTCCTTCATTATCCAAATTATTCCTTTATTAAGTATAATTCATAACTTATTTAAAGTTAAATTTAAATTGAAGTTCTATGACTTTACGTTATCATATTTAGAAATTAGGAATATTTATTAAAACCCCAGTTTTTACTGTATTAAAATAAGTATTTGCATAAAAGTTGAATTTATTTTTATTATTATTATTATTAATAGCTTTTACTACTAAAATGCTAAATGAAAGTAAAACAGTGAATCTTTGCAAATCATGTATTTTCTTTTGGTTTTGAAACTGCAACATTAATTTAGAAAATAAAAATTTTGTTGAAGGTCTATGAGCAATCACATTTATTAAACTAAATTTAAATTGAATATCTATGAATCATCCTATCTAGCAAATAAAATTTAAATTGAAGACTTATGACTCATCAGATTTAGAGAGTAAAATTTAAGGTGAAGATCAATGACTCATCATATTTAGAAAATAAAATTTAAATTGAAGATCTATGACTCATCTCATTTAGAAATTATGAATAACTATAAAATAGAAGTTGTATGACTTGAAGATATCATATTGAGAAAGTAGGAATAATATTACTGTATTAATATAAGTATTGGCATAGAAGTTGAATTTATTATTATTATTATTATTAATATCTTTTACTACTAAAATGCTAAATGAAAGTAAAACAGTGAATCATTGCAAATGATGTCATTTCTTTTGGTTTTTAAACTGTAACTTTCATGTAGAAAATAAAATTTACATTGAAGATCTATGACTCATCATATTTAGGATATGAATTTAAATTGAATATTTATGAATAATCCTATCTAGCAAATAAAATTTAAATTTAAGATCTATGACTCATAAAATTTAGAGCGTAAACTTTAAGGTGAAGATCAATGACTCATCATATTTAGAAAATAAAATTTAAATTGTAGATCTATGACTCATCACATTTAGAAATTATGAATAATTATAAAATTGAAGTTCTATAACTTCATGATATAATATTGAGAAATTAGGAGTAATATTACTGTATTAATATAAGTATTTGCATAGAAGTTGAATTTATTTTTATTATTATTAATAATAGCTTTTACTGCTAAAATGTTAAATGAAAGTATGACAGTAAATCAATGCAAATCATGTCATTTATTTTGGTTTTGTAACATTCATGTAGAAAATAAAATTTATATTGAAGATCTATGACTCATAATATTTAGGATATAAATTTAAATTGAATATATATGATTAATCCTATTTAGGATATAAATTTAAATTAAAGATCTATGACTCATCAGATTTAGAAAATCAAATTTAAGTTCAAGATCTATGGCTCATCATATTTAGAAAATAAAATTTAAATTGAAGATTTATGACTCATCATATTTCAACATTATGAATAATTATTAAAATACTTATGAATAGTTTTTACTGTACTGATATAAATATTTGCATAGAAGTTTATTTTTATTATTAGTAGTAATACCTTTTACTACTAAAATATTAAATGAAAGTAAAACAGTGTATCATTGCAAATTATGCTGTTTTTTGTTTTGAAACTGGAACATTCATGTAGAAAGTAAAATTTATATTGAAAATCTGTGACTCATCAGATTTAGAAAACAAAATTTAAGGCGAAGGTCTATGACTCATCATATTTTGAAAATAAAATTTAAATTGAAGATCTATAACTCATCATATTTAGAAATTATGAATAATTATTCATATATTTATTATGAATAATTTTTACTGCATTAATATAAATATATGCATAGATGTTTATTTTTATTAGTAGTATTAATACATTTTACTACTAAAATATTAAATGAAAAGAGGACAGTGAATCATTGCAAATTATGTTATTTCTTTTAGATTTGATATTGTAAAATTCATGTAGAAAATGAAATGATAACATTTCTCTTTAATTTCACTTTACTTGAAATTAGAGAAAATATTTACAAGGTAAATGAAATTATTCTTTGATGTAATATTTTATGCTTAAAAACATGAAATACCGCACGTTAAAATATAAAATAATCTCATTCTATCATTTTACTAAATAACATATCTTCTGATATCGCTTTTCTTTTCATCACACAGTCGTATCCTGGGCGAAACCCATTTATTAAATACTTGTTTACTAACAGTCGTTGTGGTATTAGATTAAATCGTACGCGTGATGATTTATGGATACATTAATCTCATACCAATTGATGATGGTACGTGTATTGCGTTACGATGTGATACGACGGATTTCTGCACAAACCTGAAATTACTGCAGTTATGTATGTTCATCGCAACGAAGAAATTCCACGTTATTTATTCCGAAATAGAATATATTGACAATATGATATTTGTTAGTTATTTATGGAACATCTACTGTAATATATAATGCGTTTCCAATGCTGAAAATAATTCTTTGTATCAGACAAATTATAGATATACGATCAATATTCTTCGGAAATGAAGTTTCAAAGTTTTAAGTTTTAAAAGGACATGTACGAAACGAAAACTTTGGCACGTTATTTAATCTGAAATTAAATATATTGACAATATAGTATTTGTTAGTAATTTATACAACATCTTCTGTTGTACTATACAATTCAATTGATGAAAATAATATCTTTGAATTATACAAGTTATACATATACGATCACAACTCTTCCGAAATGAAGATTAAATGTCTTATGAAGACATGGAATAATTCAGACGAATATCTAAAATTTTATGTTCTAAAAATTTGTACAACTTACAAGCGGTAATATAAAAATGATGATTACAAGTGCTGGAAAGTTAAACAAGATGGTTTTCCATCACACTGGTGTTTAATAATTCGAAAAGAGGTAGGCATAACTCATCTTTGTGTCATGAACAAAGAAATATCTGTTGAAAAAGCCATAGTATGAAATTGACAGAACAAAATTTGTTTTCTATGTAAATAGTAGATGATAAAGTTGAGGTTGAGAGAAAGGAATTCTTGAAATTCTTGGACGAAGAATTTGGGCCTTTTTCTTATTCTTACCGAGTAAAATCGCATAGCTAGTAGAGAAAGAGTTATACGACGATGAATGTGAGGAGATGATAATATGAATAGAAATTGACGAATCATGGTATGGTGATGTGACGGAACCATTGCCCAATCTCAAAAAATATTAATCATAATACATACGCAAGCATGTGTGAGAGATTAGCAAAGATAATATCATGATTAGATATTCGGAACAGTTTGGTTTCGCTGTTGCTATTCATCAAAAAATACTTCGTGCAAGCCAAATTTTTTTATATATTCTAACAAAAACAAACAAAAACAATATAATATATATATATAATATATAATTTTTAAAAAGCATAGAATAAAAAAAATAAAATATAATATATATAAATATGCTAAAAAAAACAAAAAAAAAAATTAATATTATATATATAATATTATAATATATATATAAAAAAATAAATAATAAATTACACACAATACACAATATATACAATTATATATATATTATATATATATATATATATATATATATATATATATATATATATATATATATATATATATATATATATATATATATATATATATATATATATATATATATATATATATATATATATATATATATATATATATATATATATATATATATATATATATATATATATATATATATATATATATATATATATATATATATATATATATATATATATATATATATATATATATATATATATATATATATATATATATATATATATATATATATATATATATATATATATATATATATATATGTATGTCAGTTCTAAAAAAGGAGTAGTTGGAAATTGCATGTGTTAAAAGCTATTTTAAAAAGAGAACTATTTTATAATAATAAAATAAATAAAAAAGACCCACTCTCGAGTAAGCTTTTTTGATCATCTGGTCAGGCGGAAGCATTTCTTAGCTATTTGATAAGCTTGTACACAGATAAGTTTCAATCAGCGCTTGGACTTGGAGCAGTCCGATGAAAATGTGACAATGGTGCAAGTTTTACTTTAACGGTTTAATAAACGTATTATTATCAAGAAGACTGTTTTCCATTCGCCTTAACACTGGATCACGACATGTCATATATATATATATATATATATATATATATATATATATATATATATATATATATATATATATATATATATATATATATATATATATATATATATATATATATATATATATATATATATATATATATATATATATATATATATATACTTTCGTAGGTCCTGAAATAGTTACATATCTATTCAGGGATTTTACGAGGGTCCGATTTCAGACAGATTATACACATCATGTATGGCCTACAAAGCTGACAATTTCATCAAAGGTCTTTACAAGATGATAACATCAATCAGATACAATTCTTGTATAAAGCTGTGGGTCTATTTGAATATCGATTTTGTATTTTTTTTCAAAGAAAGAAATTCTTAAATATTTGAATATAGTATACCATACAACATATATAAGGATCAATCAAATTCCATCTTTTGTATTTGATCTCTTTTGAACATAAAATTACATTTTGTTGTTTAACATCACGTATCATTATTATTCACTATCACTGTACCTCAGTAAATGCGTGTTAAATATTTTTTTTAATTCTGGAACAATCAAATTCATTTATTTTGCAGTTTAAATAAAACCTCATGTCTCATGTGTATTAAAAAAGATTTTCTTAAATTTATTCTCTTTATGATAAAAAACACAAACACATTTCTTTGATATTTACAGAAGTTAAACGAAATTAGAAAAGAGAATAGAGTTACAAATTATATTTTAATTTACATCAACTTTTACTAATAGTTTTTATAACTAAGATCTTCAGAGTACTTTTAATTTTATCGGTTTAGATAATTATAACATAAAAAAGGAATAATTTCCCCTGGGTCTAAAAAGGATCTTACGATCTCATTTTAAAACATATCTTTGTTATCTCTACCATTTTTAAAATTTCGGGGGAATCTAATTGTAGTTTTTCTCTAGATTATTTTTTTCTTCAGATTTCTTTTATTTTGAAATTAGACTTTCTTAAAAAGGATTTTTCTTCTTTTTTGCAATCAAATTTGATAATAATGAATTATGTTTAGAGCTAAGATAAAAAATGCGTTTTTTATATTATATATATTATGAACATCCTTTTAAATTCTTTTGTTTTGAAGTGAAAGTTATATTATAGGCTGTTAATTTGCACATGTTAATCACAGAAATGCTATGCATTCATGGAAAGTTGATAAAAGAGATATATATTGTTGCAATGTAATAAAATATGATTTTACTACAATGAAACAATATTTTTATATGAACAATATTTTTGACATTGAAAAATATTTGAACTTGATTCATTGAATCCTCAATTAACTTCGTTAAGATTGGAGTGACCCACCAAAGACTAAATTTATAGGGTGCTCAAGTCTGTACCACAGTTTATGGGTTCAAAATCTACTTCCTGCAGGGTTGCTTTTAGCCACTGATAAAGATATTCATGCTTTAGGCTCGTGTTTCGTTACACTTCGTATAGGAATAATTAGACTATATCCACTTAAACCAAAACGAGAAAGGATTGAAGTTTGAAATTGCTCAGAAAAAATTTCAACTTGATCTTGTGAATCCTCTACGGGCTTAGTAAGGATTTTTGTAAAAAATGGTGGGAACAGACTTAATACTAAACTGAAATAGATTTAGAACTCGATTCATTTTATAGGTTTTAAAATACGAGAAGAAAATTACAGGCAAATTTCAGGTACGCCTTAGACACGAGATATAATTTTCGTCCTTTTCTAGTTCAAATCAAGATTTTATAAAACATAGTTTATTCTCTGTTGATTTTGATTTTGTAAAAACTGCCAATAGTGTGCTTGGAACCAATTCTGGTAGCTTTTTGTAAAACCTCCGCAATAAGAATTATTGTTTTTTTACGTTTGTAATATATAGTGTGTAAAATGCGAGATGGTGTGTTCGACCTTTCGCTTCGAGAAAGCGACTGAGTATTCGTCTGAGAATAAAAGTTTAATTTAAGAGCTACAGTCCATCATTTATTTTGTGATAATCATTACTAATTAAGAACCAGCGACCAAGCCTCTTCACTCTCCTAGTAAAAATACTGTTATTGATTACAATAACAGTCAAAATAATATTTTTTGTGGCATTATCTTTCGTTTTGCAAAAATGTACACCGTAGCCCAAAATACAAAACTAAAGAGATTGAAGAGATGACACAAAAAATAATAAGAATATGTCCCAAGGAATTGAGACCATTTTAAGAATGGTGTGAACTTGAAGTAGTGTTAGATGTCTTAGCATTAGGTGTAATGTTTGGTTTATAATCTGAGATGATACCTTGCTAATTTTGGTTGAGCGTTAAACACGAGATCTGAGATGAAAATAACTTGAAAATTTAAGTTGAGCGTTAAACACGAGATCTGATATGAAAATAGCTTGAAATTTAAGTTGAACATTAAACGAGATCTAGGAAGAAAATAGCTTGCAAATTCAAGTTGAGCATTAAACATGAGATCTGAGTTGAAAATAGCTTGCAAATTTCAGTTGAGCGTAAAACACGAGATCTGCGATGTAAATAGCTTGCAAATTTAAGCTGAGCATTAAACACGAGATCTGAGATGAAAATAGCTTGCAAATTTAAGTTGAGCGTTAAACACGAGATCTGAGATGAAAATAGCTTGCAAATTTAAGTTGAGCGTTAAACACGAGATCTGAGATGAAAATATCTTGCAAATCTAAGTTGAGGGTTAAACACGAGATCTGAGATGAAAATAGCTTGCAAATTTAAGTTGAATGTTAAACACGAGGTATAATTTTCCGTCCTTTTTTGTTGAAATACAAAATACAAATATGCCTGCAATATAAAGGAATAAATGTAGTTTTCTGTTATAGGTCATATTTTACTCTCATAGTACACCCATACTGTTATTGCTTGCTTATAAATTTTAAATACAAAATTTCTGGTTTATTTAGAAGTTTTATTTTTGTTCAAAGTCTTGATAAGAAATGTTGAAATACAGACGATTTAAGAGAGATAGAGTCACCTGGGTATCAACATAACAAAAAAAAAAAAAATCAGAGAAATTAATAGTTCCAGAAAGGAAAAATAACTATTTAGATAAGCCCTTCTGTATCTTAAAATCAATTCATAACGCTTTACCCTTTGTGCCAGGTGTTAAGATTTCATTGGTTGGTTCTTAACTCCAAAATCTTTACTACTAAAATTTAAGATTTCCAAATTCGAAGACGATAGAAATATATTAATTTCAGTATACTCCTCCTTTTCGATTTCGGGCAGAAATTTTGAAATAAAATATTTGAATATAGTATGTAAAAATCCATTTCTCAATTTAGACGGTTTAAAAGTTTTGAAAGTATGTCGATAGTTATATTTTATAGTAGTAAGTTTATAGTTATGGTAGTATTAAAATGAAAATAAAGTTATCATTATTTGGTGAAAAAATAAACGGAAAAATAACTATTTATATATGCATTTCTGAAGCTTAAAATCAGTTTATTAACGTTTTACCTTTTGCACTAGATATTAAGCATTTCATTTGTTTGTTCACAGCGCCTAAATATTTATTGTGTTTTATGAATACAAAATACAGCGATGTGTAATGAAGATTAAAAAAAATTGTAAATAGAAGACAGAGTAATTGAAAAGCAATACTATAATTTTATTTTTGCTGAAATTCGAATGTACATAGTAATTGAGATTGATATAGCAGGAAGAACTGAGCTTGGTGACTCAAATAGTCTCTCACTGGAAACAAAATGAAATGAGCCACAATTTGTAGTGAATTACAGAAGGAACTCAGAAGTGAACCGGAGGTTTTGTGGCTCTTACAGAAGGAGGAAAGAAGTTAGCCAGATGTTAATGGCTTTTATTGTAGCAAGAGTGATGCATGTAGACTTTATGTTCTGGTATCTCAAGGAAGAAAGAAGTTAGCCAGATAGTGATGGCTTTTAGTGTAGAAAGACTGATTCATGTAGGTCGAATGTCAGTGAATCTCACAGAAGTAAGAAAAAAGTTAGCCAGATGTTGATGGATTTTATAGTAGCAAGACTGATGCATGTTGACTATATGTTCTGGTATCTCACAGAAGAAAGAAAAATGTTAGCCAGATGTTGATGGCTTTTACTGTAGCAAGACTGATGTATGTAGGTCTAGTGTCAGAGAATCTCACAGAAGGAGAAAGAAGTTAGCCAGGTGTTGATAGCTTTCATAGTAGCAAGACTGATGTATGTAGGTCGAGTATCAGCGAATCTCACAGAAGGAGAAAGAAGTTAGCCAGATGTTGATGGCTTTCATAGTAGCGAGACTGATGTGTATAGGCCGCATGTTGGTGTATCTCACAGAAGGAAAATTGGTGCAGTTAGACTGGATGCTGGTGATTTTGATAGCAGGAAGATTTGCATGTGCTCCATATGTTGTTGGTTCTCATAGCAGGAAGGTTGATGAATATTGTTCAGATGTGGTTAGACATAACAGGGGATGAGAGATAGAAATGAGTAAGATAGAAGTGGCTTCAGCCAGTGGAAGACAGAAATAATAAATGAGCTTTATGATGTTTGATTTGAGGTCCTTCAAATCATTGTTCTTATTAAAATAGGTTTTGGGCTTGAAATATTGACATATGTTAGGCATGATTGGTGGCCACAAAAACTTAAATATGTTTTTAAATGCAAAAGACTTCATAAAACGTTGAAAAGGTATGCTAAGATGAAGCATTATTCTTGTTTACTGCAAGGGAAATCACTAATTTCGGTTAGAAATTTTGAAATAAAATATTTGAATAGGGGATGTAAAAATCCATTTTTCAATTTAGACGGTTTAAAAGTTTTCAAAGTATATCTACAGTTATATTTTACAGTATTAATTTTATAATTATAGTATTATCAAAATGAAAATAAAATTATCATTGTTCGGTGTAATAATAAATTGAAAAATAATTATTTACATATGCACTTTTGAAGATTAAAATCAGTTCCGTTACGTTTTACCATTTGCGAGGGTTGTTAAGCATTTCATTGGTTAGTTTACAGTTCTTAAATCTTTGTTCCTAAAGATTTAAAATTTATGAAAACGTTAAAATAACAATGATTTCAATATACATCTTTGTTTCAGTCTTAAGGAGAAATTTTAAAATAAACTATTTGAATACAGAGCGTAAAAATACATTTTCAATTTAAATGGTTTCAATGTTTAAGAGCTGGATTAAAAGTAATGATTTTAAAGGAATTTTAAACTGAAAACAAAATTACCCTCATTCAGCATAGAAATAAAAATGTATTAAACTCTGTAGATATTAGAATGAAATTTTATGTAAGCATTCGGTTAGATTTTTTTAACTTCAAAATGTGTTCGTATATTAAATAAAAACTAGTAAACAAATACAAATTCTCATTACATAATAATCAATAAAGTAGTTTCTAAATTTAATTACAGAGGGGAATTAATTTTGAGAGTTACTATGAGGTAATGTGGTAATTAATATATACAATATTATACTTGACATTTCTCCTTTTCTCACTCTAGACATATGACCCCCTTTGACATTTAATTTTTTTTTCTTTTCAAATTTTATTTTCCAAATTTGCGGTTTGTTCCTGGCTGAGTTTGTCCTCCAATGCAGGCATTGGTTGTCAGCCTCTTGCTGGACGGGTGGGGGGATATTCTATAACAGTAAAAGCTAAAGATGGTCACAGATCTGGATTATGAGAGTGGGGTCATTTTTTTTCCGGTGTGGATGGTTACGTGACAGGGCGAGAGACATTATTCAATTTGAGGATGGTATGTGGAGTGTGGCATAAGGCCTAAGAAGACTGTAGTTATGTTCATAAGAAAATAAATGTTAGTGCTACGACTACTTTATGTTTATTGTGATTGTCGACGAACTCCTGTATAATTTGCATATATATATATATATATATATATATATATATATGAATTATCTATCTAGAAGCGATTCAATGTAAAGATAATAAATTTTAAATCAAAGTTATAGTTATAAAGTTCTGAGAGATAATGTGTTATTCACTGCATTAAAGTAATTAAATAATAGTATTGTCTGATATTCTTCGTGTAATATAATATATATATTCATTATTGTACAAAAAAATAATACTAAATAACTATGTTTAATTTTCGGCAGATCACTAACTATCTAGATTTAAAATACACCCTCCCACGTGTTTAAAAGAATTATATCTCAGATAATATTAGATCAATTTATTTTATACAACGCTTATTTTTATGCAGTATTTTTATCATTACTAGCATTGGCTTCAAATTATTAGAACTAATTCAGTACTTTAAATCAGCTGTGGCAATATAGGATAAATCTTATCAATTTAAGTGAATGTTTTATTTTACCAGAATGCCTTCTAAACACGTTCATTTTAAAAGTAAGTCAAATAACTTGTAAGGTCTAATTTCACCTGCTGTTTTATGGCCACTGTAGGGAAGAAAGTAAAATAAGCTAATGATATTGTTTTCTATACAATCCCACACAGACATGGATATAGATAAATGCATAATTATATTTATAATATTTAGTTGTTGAGTTTGGCTTGGTTTAGATTATTACGGTCTATTTCTTTGCAATAAAAGGACTAAATTTAGTTGATTAATGTCTTTTATTTGTAACGTTCTTTGATATCTGGTCATAAAATATAGATAAATTTCAGAAAAAGAGAATTCCATGACATGCTTTCCAATTTATATCCAAACAAAATGTAAAGAGTGAATTTCAAACCTTTGATCTTTATATCCACTGACAAATTATAAAATGGTTCCAATTAAATGACATATTTATAGACAATCGAAAGAGCAAGTAAATAATCTTATTTAAATGATATGTGAGTGAATAAAGCATCATAATAGAAAGTGTATTATTTTAAGTGTATATACTCTAAATTCATAGTGAGATTGTTTTGGACTTTAATGAGTGAGAACTATTACAGGCAATAAATTCTCTTCAGAAAATCATTTTCATTTATCTCAATTTCTGTCAGGATATGTATCTCTTAATCTCTCAGAAATAATTTGAATTACTTTCGATAACACAACAAGCTTGAATTATCTATCTTGTAGCTATTCAGTGTAAAGATAATAAATTTTAAAACAAAGTAACTTATAAAGTGCTGAGTGATACTGTGTTATTCATTGCATTAAAATAATTAAATAATAGTATTGTCATATATTCCTAGTGTAATAGAATATGTATATTCATTATTTGCACAATAAAATAAATTTAAAACCTATGTTTAGTTTTCGGCAGATCACTAACCATCTAGATCTAAAATACATCCTACCACGGGTAGAAAAGAATTATTTATCAGATAATATTAGATCAATGTATTTTACACAATGTTTCAATATTTGTATCAATACTAACATTACCGTCAAATTATTAGAACAAATTTAGTGCTTTAAATCAGTGGTCAGCAACATAGGTTGAATCTAATTAATTTAAGTAAATATTTTATTTTACATGAATGCCTTCTAAACACGTTCATTTTGAAAATAAGTCAAAAAATAACTTGTAAGGGCTAACTGCACCTGCTGTTTTATGGCATCGAAAGGTCAAAAAGAAAGAAATGCCAATGTTGCTGTTTTCTAAACAATCCCACGCAGACATAAATATAGATAAATGCATAATTATATTTATAGTAATCAGTTGTTTAGTTTAGCTTGGTTTAGATTATTTTGTCTACATGTTTGCTACACGAGGACTACATTTAGCTGTTTAACCTATTTTATTTGTAATGTTCTTTGATATCTGTACATACAAAATAGATAAAGGTCAGTAAAATAGAATTCCCTGACATTCATGAGTTCTGTATTATACCCTCCAATTTATATTCAAACAAAATTTAAAGAGTGAATTTAAAGCCTTTGATCTTTATATCCACTTACAAATTATAAAGTGGTTCCAATTAAATGACATGTACATCCCAGTCGATCCAGCAAGTGAATAAATAATCTTATTTGAATTATATGTGAATGAATAAAGCATCCGAATCGAAAGTGTATTATACAGAATATTCTAAAATCATAGTGAGATTGTTTTAAATTTTGATGAGCGAGAACTATAACAGGCAATAAATTCTATTCAGAAAATCCTTTTCATTTATCTCAATTTCTGCCGTGATATGTATCCCTAATCTCTGAGAAATAATTTCAATTACTTTCGATAATACAACAAGTTTGAATTATCTATCTAGTAACGATTCGATTTAAAGATAATAAATTTTAAATCAAAGTAACTTATAAAGCTCTGAGAGATAGTGTGTTATTCATTGCATTGAAATAGTTAAATAACAGTATTGTCTGATTTTCATAGTGTGCTAGAATGTGGATATTCATTATTTGCACAAAAATATGAAATTTAAAAATATTATCTTTAATTTTGGGCAGAGTACTAATAACCCATAAATTGGCAACATGTGTAAAATACACACTCAAACAGGTAGAAAAAAATTGTTTTCCAGTTAATATTAGATCATTGTATTTTATACAATGCCTCAATATTCTTATCATTACTAACATTAGCTTCAAATTATTAAATTCGTCGCTAAGGAATATCAGTCAGCATGAGACGTCTGCTGCAAAGACCTTTAACAACAAATGTTCACAGAACCATTGTTGGGGAGATTTCATAAGATAGGATTGTTGTAAGAAAACCTGCTATTTTCATCCCACTCCATTCTACGAATAGTATAGTATACTCTGCATGGTGCAGAGATCGTAGAGAATAGAGTATGGTTTAATGGGTGGACATTTTCTACACTGATGAGTCCTGGTTCAGCAGATCTACGTATTATATATTCACAAGTAAAGAACAAAAAATCATTATGTCCTTAATAATGTTTACTAAATCGATAATTATAGAACCCGAAATTTAATGGTGTGAACAGGATGAATGACTATGTTCAATGACTCCACGCCCATCAATGTCCTTGAAAGAGGTACTGAGACTGCTCGGAGACACAGGGATGAGGTTTCTGTCTGAAATTTAAGAGTTGCAGTTCACCATGAGATCATTTTAGTCGCCGATAACACGGAGACTTATAGAGATCTTCTAGTCAATAAATTTCTAGATATTCATGAGAGTGACTGGATGGAACTCCAGATCTCAATCCTAGAGATAATAACTGAAGCCCTCTGCCTAAAGGACCACAACTTCTTTCAACTTCAGGATCAGATCCACCCATTCTGTAAACAGCGTGTGGGACCAATTGTCAGAGGACCCCATAAGATGCCAGCATTATTTCAGGTATAAAATCATGCTGCGAGTAAGGAATATTTCTCACAAAGGACCATACCCACTATTAACTCATCTTTTGTTCTATTATGCATTCGTTATTTCATACTTTCCGACTCCAACGAGCTTTAAACACTATCATGCGTGTGTATTACAATTATTATGCTAGATTTTACATCTGCATATGCAAAATACTTTGATATCTCCATATTTAATCTAACTAAGAAATATTCACGTGGGACTCTTATAAAGTATGTATTTTATAATAAGATTTAACATTCATTTTGAGACAACATAAAAAAACAACTCTTGCCTTGTGATTTCCGAAAACCATTTACAAACTACGAACTGTTCCCTATGAAATAATACATTCATCAAAGACTTCAGAACAAGTAGAGAATTCATCTTATTTGAATGATATGTGAATGAATAATGGCCCCTTGATCGAAAGTGAACGGTTCTGAACAGACCAAATTTGCAGTAAGTTCGTTTCAATCTCAGAAAGGAGCAATATATCAAGGGAATAAAATCCATTCGTAAAAGCCTTTCATTTGTCTGAATTCCTTTTGGAGTGTGTGCCAGTAATCAATGATAGAAACTCCAAATTCAGTCGGTGCTACTATTCAGTAATAATATATATTAGAAGCATCGAATATTATATTTAGTAAGCAGAATCTCCTGGGTATATTTTGTAAGTTATTGAAATATGTGCTAATCTGATTGAATTTTTATTCATGATGTACTATAAAATAATATAATCAATACTATCAACCATGCTAGTATTACTGCTAATTATGTCACTGTGTGTTATAATTTATAATTCAGTCTCTTGCTATTTCATACACTTGCATATAGTTTTCACAGCCAATTAACTTATTATTTTCATAATACACTATATTTTAAGGAGTTGAAAAACCAAACTTATGAGTGATTGACAAATTTTGATCAAGTGTTTGAAATTATCTAAGATAAAAGTAGTCAATTTACCTAAAGTTTTATTATTTTAAAGTAACAATCATTTTATTTAAAATTATTCAATGTACACAATTTATATATACTACATGGACATACACACAGATAGACAAGCACACACACGCACATATTTTTATATATATGTATATATATATATATATATATATATATATATATATATATATATATATATATATATATATATATATACGTATATATATATATATATATATATATATATATATATATATATATATATATATATATATATATATATATATATATATATATATATATATATATGTGTGTGTGTGTATGTATATACGTATATATATATTCATATGCTACCTTACTTGAAAAATTTACCAAATCTCCTCCACTTTAAAAAAAAAAATGTTACAAAGAATGGGAAAAGGGATAATGGAATGACATCCAAATGACGTGTTTTAAATCAGTCATATTAATACATCTATTGTTGAATCTTATTCTTGTTTGTACACTTTTGTGTAAATCACGAATCTAGAAATTTAATTATAAGCATAATTTTCTGATTTACGTACTTATATATATATATATATATATATATATATATATATATATATATATATATATATATATATATATATATATATATATATTATAATGTGTGTGTGATTATAATTAATGTTGAATACAATGCAAAGTAAATTAACATTTAGAATGACCTAAAATTTTAACGGAATGTTAGCAAAAAAGAGTTAAAATTACAGTTGTAAAATAGTATAAAAATCAGTTGAAAAAATGTTGATTAATAGATAGCACTATAAACGTCATAAATAGTAAATGGGTTCGGCTACTAATGACTGAGGAATTAAAGTACGACGGGTATGGTGTGATTTGCACTTGCAACCAACGGTACTGTTCAATGCGAATGACAGAACAGTTATAACATTTAATAGATATGCAACTTCTAATTCCATCTACCAAACCAATGTTGTACAACATCTAATAATTGCCAAAAGCTAAACTTAGTAAACGTTTTTGATAAATACACAATCGCTTACAATCCAGAAAAATTTTAGAAAATAAAGTATGTCATACATTAGATTTTAAACTAGCTCTCAGCTATATACTCGTAACTCCTGGTGATTATTCAAAGATTGTATTGATAATCTCAAGATTGTTGTTTGAATTTTAATTTATAACCATCGGTTTAAACGATGCATTAAAGTAATTTTTGTAAAGTAAGAAAAGATATATTGTATTTTCTTACTTAGACATCTTGGGTTTCGTAGGTGATTTCTGTGATACTCTCCATATTTCAAAATTTCTTAACATTCTATAAGAAATATTTCGTGTGATAAACCTACGAAGTCACTTTCAAGAAGATGATGAAATGAAGCCCATTGTTTGAATGATCAGTGTTGTGTGTTGTTGCTTTTGATTTAAATCCTTTGTGATTTAAATCCTTTGAATTCATTACATAAATCTGTGCACAATTGTAGAATTAAGCATCACCAGAAGATTAAGGGACATTCTCCTTCTATCCAATAATGAAAATAGTTAGACTTTCTGTAGAAGTATATGGCTTTAAAAATGAAAAGTATGAGATTAGAAATGCTGAATCTACACATTCAAGGCCCTAAAGTAAAAGAGCATAGAATAACATTTTATTTAGTCGTAACCATGATTTATATTATGATAATAATATAAATTAGCTATAGCCCGTCATACGACGGAATCAGTAATTTTTTTCATTTTCCAGAATTGTAAAGTCCCCTATGAGGCAGGTAAAAAAATGATTTTTTGACTGAATTATCAGGTATACGCTCAATAATTTGTTTATATTCATACTATTTTAAAGTATCTCGATAGTGTGAAAGCAGTTTAGAAGCAAAATGAATTCATTGAAAAAGATAATTCAAAGTTTTCTTAGCTACGTCAAAATTATAGTTAAGTTCTTAATTTTTTCCACAGTAATCAATGGAAGTAAAGGAATTAAACTATCACCCCGGTAGGCATGGGACTGGATTGCATGGTTCGAGACCTCTAATCCAGAGATTTCTTTCAATAAACACAAAAATGAAGGCGAGTAGAAAAATTAACAGCTAAAAGGTAAAAGGACACATAAAAATAGACGAGGAGAAAGTTTAAGGGTAGAAAACATGAAATATTTATGCGGTCAGGGACATCCGTACAAAATACGTGAATTTAATATAATAAAAATCATAAAAATCATAAAAAGTTGAAAAAATAGTAAAAATTTATTTTAAAAATAATAAAACTTTAGAAATAAGAATTTTTTTTAAAAAGAGGCAGAATTTATTAAATTAATTAGACATTTAGAAAAATTTGGCAGTGCCGGGGACCGTACACCGAGAAATACGGCAATCAAATGTTAAGACACTCTACTGAGCTTGTCATGCCTGCACATGGTGAAGAAACTAATTAGTATATATGAGGGTCGCATACGTGATAGAATGTACAGCTTTAATATTGACAGTGATTATTTGGTGGTATATATGAATGACATCCAAAATGATACATTTAATCTCATGATCGTAACAGGGGAGAATACGGCGTGAAATAATACCATTAAACGTTCAGAAAGTGGTGATGGGGTGCATTTCGAACTCGCTGTGAATTTTTCTAACAATAAATCCAATATGGATTTATTGTCATAAAAAAATGCAATATGTCATTCCTGTATCCATTCCAGGTACAACCGCTTCGTAAATTCACGGACGGACAACTTAAGCTATTATTATATAGGAGATGTATGAGAATGAGATATATTTAGTGTTGACAATAAAAGAAGCAGTTCAAGTCTAGTGGATATCCAATAGAATCAGTTAAATGTGTGATTTGGGAATCTATTGAAGACGCTAGGCTGAAAATCCCAGAGATCCGTACAACATCAATAGGGAAAAAGTCTACTTGAATAGGTCTATTCGGTGTGTTCAGTTCAGAATACGTCTTCTTCATTCCTCCTTCTTTTTAAACTATTGTTTTTAATTAGTTTCCCCAACTTGCCACACTAAACCTAATTATGAAAGCAGGATTAGAGAAATTTATAAATTGATGTCATTTTGCACCAACACATTTCGATGAAAAAGGTGAAAAGGAAAAAAAAATCTAGTAAATGTCTATGTAAGAAATTTAAATGCTTTTTTTTAACCCATAAATTCCTTTAGTGTTTCTATATACGTTAAGATTATTTATAAATTATTCATTTATTTATACACCATAGATTTCTGAATTCAGAAAAAGAAGCAATATATATATCGTGTAAATAATTTCTGTGTTCTTTTATGTCTCACATATTCCTTATTATAAAAGAAAGAATGATAGCATCTTTTGCACATAAATATCTAACCAATTTAGAAAAGATTGATATAGTTATACCTATGCGGACATTCAAAGAAATATTTACGACTATGGTGATGTTATATTCACATAAGAACGCTAAATTATATTCGGTAAGACATAAAGAGAAAAGGGACTGTTCTATTCAGTGATATACATTTTAGTGTTATTCATTCTCAGATTCTTTAGATTTTGTTTTTACTATAATATAAAGATATTATTTCATTTAATATAGCATACTGACAGTTGAATTTTTGTGTTTCAAATAATTTTTAGTAAAAGTGTAAAATTTTATTTTTGACAGAGAAGAAATTTTGCAAAAATTTTATGAGTTGTAAGTATTATTCATCTTATATTTGATGTATTACTTGATGTCAGACAAAAACCTTAATATATTTTTTTAATACTTTATGAAAGTATTGGATTATTTTATGTTTGTAAAAGCTAACAAATGTTAATATTTTTTTAAAATTAATGAATAATTCAGATAGTATCAATTACTATAACAAATACTGTTATATTCACATAAGAACGTTAAATTATATTAGATGAGACATAAAGAGAAAATTAGCTGTACTATTCAGTGATATGCATTTTAGTATTCATTCTCAGGTTTATTAGATTTTCTTTTCATTATAATATAAGCATATTAAGTTCTTTCATTTAATATATCATACTGACAGTTGAATTTTTGTGTTTCATATAATTTTTAGTAATAGTGTAAACATTTATTTCTAACAGAAAAGAAATTTTGAAAAAAATTTATCAGTTGTACGTATTATTCATCTTATACTGAATGTACTACTTGATGTCAGTCAAAATCCTCAATATTTTTTTATATATTTTATGAAAGTATCGGATTATTTTATATTTGTATGGAGCTAACAATTGTTAATATTTTTAATTATTAAATAATTAAGATAGTATCAAATACCGTGAAGTAAAAATGTATTTTATATACTGTTATTAGTTAAAATAAAATAGGAAAAATGGATTTATATAAGTTTACTTTAAAATTAAAATGAACAAATGGAGTTTTCTTAATTTCATATTATAGGAAAAATTATATGTTTCGTATGTCCTTTATATAAAATAATTAAATATTATGATATGAAATATATTTTACAGTGTATGCAACTACTTCTTTTGTTGCAAGTTTGCATGAGTCTAATTGTCAGTGTATTCAAATAACATGGGTAAAAATTACACTCTACATTTTCCAATATCTTGTATCACTGAATTGGCTTCGGTGAGTTTTCTGCTTACGATTATGCTCTTTATATAAGAAAATTTTGGTATTTATGTTATAGATTAAGTTTAGTATCTAATTTGTAGATAAGTTTAGTATTTAGGTTCTAGATTAAGTTTAGTATTTAGGTTATAGATAAATAATGTAAGTAAACCTATAATTCTATATATATAAATTATTCATAACATCTATAAATTATTCATTTATTTATACACCATATATTTCTGAATGCGGAAAAAAAAGAAATATATATCGTGTAAATAATTTCTGCGTTCTTTTATATCTCACATATTCCTTATCATAAAAGAAAGAATGATATTCATCTTTCGCACATAAATATCTAACCAATTTAGAAAAGATTGATATAGTTATACCTATGTGGACATTCAAAGAAATATTTACGACTATGGTGATGTTATATTCACATAAGAACGTTAAATTATATTCGGTAAGACATAAAGAGAAAAGGGACTGTTCTATTCAGTGATATACATTTTAGTGTTATTCATTCTCAGGTTTCTTAGATTTTGTTTTTATTATAATATAAAGATATTAAGTTATTTCATTTAATATATCATACTGACAGTTGAATTTTTGTGTTTCAAATAACTTTTAGTAATAACGTAAAAATTTATTTTTAGCAGAGAAGAAATTTTGCAAAAATTTTATCAGTTGTTCGTATTATTCATCTTATACTTGATGTATTACTTGATATCAGACATAAACCTTAATACTTTTTTTTACATTTTATGAAAGTATTGGAATATTTTATGTTTGTATGGAGCTAAAAATTGTTAATATTTTATTAAATTATTGAATAATTAAGATAGAATCAATTAATATAACAAATACTGTTATATTCAGTTAAGAATGTTAAATTATATTCGGTGAGACATAAAAAGAGAAGAGACTGTTCTATTCAGTGATATACATTTTAGTATTATTCATTCTCAGGTTTATTAGATATTTTTTTAATATATTATAAGGATATTAAGTTCTTCCATTTATTATTGTTGTGCTTTCATTTACTGACAGTTGAATTTTTGTGTTTGAAATAATTTTTTGTGATAGTGAAACATTTATTTCTAACAGAGGAGAAATTTTGCAAATTTTTTATCAGTTGTAAGTATTATTCATCTTATACCTGATGTATTACTTGATGTCAGACAAAAACATTAATACATTTTTTTTATATTTTATGAAAGTATTGGAATATTTTATGTTTGTAAAAGCTAACAAATGTTAATATTTTTTTAAATTATTAAATAATTAAGACAGTATCAATTACTATAACAAATACTGTTATATTCACATAAAGACACTAAATTATATTAGGTGAGATATAAAGAGAAAAGGGGCTGTACTATTCAGTGATATACATTTTAATATTCATTCTCAGGTTTATTAGATTTCCTTTTTATTATAATATAAGGATATTAAGTTCTTCCATTTACTATTGTTGTGCTTTCATTTACTGACAGTTGAATTTTTGTGTTTGAAATAATTTTTTGTGATAGTGAAACATTTATTTCTAACAGAGGAGAAATTTTGCAAAACGTTTACCAGTTGTACGTATTATTCATCTTATACTTGATGTACTACTTGATGTCAGTCAAAATCCCCAATATTTGTTTTTATATTTTATGAAAGTATTGTATTATTTTATATTTATATGGAACTAACAATTGTTAATATTTTCAAATTTATGAATACTTAAGATAGTATATATTACTATAACAAATACCGTGAAGTAAAAATGTATTTTATATGCTGTTATTAGTTAAAATAAAATAAGAGAAATAGATTTATGTAAATTTACTTTAAAATTAAAATAATAAAATGGAGTTTTATTAATATTAATTTCATATTATAGAAAAATTTATAAGTTTCGGATTTCGTTTATATAAAACAATTAAATATTATGATATGAAATATATTTTACAGTGTATGCAACTACTTCTTTTGTTGCAAGTTTGCATGAGTCTAATTGTCAGTGTATTGAAATAACATGGGTGAAAATTACACTCTACATTTTCCAATATCTTGTATCACTGGATTGGCTTTGGTGAGCTTTCTGCTTACGATTATACTCTTTATATAAGAAAGTTTTGGTATTTATGTTATAAATTAAGTTTAGTATCTAATTTGTAGATAAGTTTAGTATTTAGGTTTATAGATAAATAATGTAAGTAAACCTATAATTCTATATATATAAATTATTCATAACATCTATAAATTATTCATTTATTTATACACCATATATTTCTGAATGCGGAAAAAGAAGAAATATATATCGTGTAAATAATTTCTGCGTTCTTTTATATCTCACATATTCCTTTTCATAAAAGAAAGAATGATATTCATCTTTCGCACATAAATATCTAACCAATTTAGAAAAAGATTGATATAGTTATACCTATGCGGACATTCAAAGAAATATTTATGACTATGGTGATATTATATTCACATAAGAACGTTAAATTATATTCGGTAAGATATAAAGAGAAAACGGACTGTGCTATTCAGTGATATACATTTTAGTATTATTCATTCTCAGGTTTCTTAATTTTCTTTTTTATAACATAAAGATATTAAGTTATTTCATTTAATATATCATACTGACAGTTGAATTTTTGTGTTTCAAATAATTTTTAGTAATGGTTTAAAAATTTATTTTTAACAGATAAGAAATTTTACGATTTTTTTATCAGTTGTAAGTATTATTCATCTTATACTTGATGTATTACTTAATGTCAGTCAAAAACCGTAAATTTTTTTTATATTTTAGGAAAGTATAGGATTATTTTTCATTTACATGGAGCTAACAATTGTTAATATTTTTAAATTATTCAATAATTAAGATAGTTTCAATTACTATAACAAATACCGTGAAGTAAAAATGTATTTTATATGCTGTTATTAGTTAAAATAAAATAAGAAAAATCAATTTATATAAATTTACTTTAAAATGAAAATAAGCAAATCGAGTTTTATTAATATTAATTTCATATTGTAAAAAATGTATAAGTTTCGGAAGTCGTTTATATAAAACAATTAAATATTATGATATGAGGTATATTTTGCAGTGTATGCAACTACTTTTGTGGCAAATTTCGATGATTCAAAATGGCAGTTTATTCAAAACAGATGGGTAAAAATTACACTCTAAATTTTCCTTCACTTTGTATCACTAGATTAGCTTCTATAATCTTTCTACTAGTGATTGCAAGAAAAATTTAATAATTTGGTTATAAGTTAAGTTTTGTATTTAGGTTAGAGATTAGGTTTAGTATTTAGGTTTTTTTATTCTCTATAACATACGTTTATTTAAAATGTATTTTCATTTTTATCACTCTTTTTATCTTTTGAAAAATTATAAGATGTTAAAATAGGAATGTTAATTATTCCTTCTCTACTTAAATTTCTTGTGTACATACATCCCTTTTTAGTTCATGGTCATAATTAATGGGTCATCATGGAATATTATGGAATTACGGTATTATAATGATTTTTTCTGGATTTATATACTTCATTATCCTTTGATTATACGGTATAATCCTTGGTTTCTATAATTTTTTCTATATACTTTTTATTATGGACTAAACAAATGTAGTTTGGATTGAACTATTCGTTATATTGCTTCAAGTTGCAAATGTAATATTTAAATTGTTTCAAGTTAATGTTTACCTTTTAATAACATACATCACCTTTTGTTTAGATGGAAATATATATTATTTGGTATGAACATTTAGATAGATATAGTTTTCAATGCAGTATATTTATAGTAAATGTGAATTAAATCTACTTCGGTACATCACAACTTGATATATCAGTTTTAAAACCCTAAAGAAATCTACAGCTTAACTGCAAACCTACATTCATTTTACTTTCAGCCTGTATTTATTTGTGTTTAACTCATTTTATTACATTTTAGTTACATCTACAGCACTATAGGCAATAGATACGTATGGTTTATAATTAAATATACTTCATTATCAAACGACGCTTCTTTTCAGACTAAAATACAGTGCCTTTCCATATGATATGCTTGCCATTCTATCATCATCTGAATTGTTTATGTAAAAAACTTAATTACATTTAATACCTTAGGCAATTTGAAAGTTTAAATTTCCTTTTGATTCAGAATAACGTACAGAAAATATTTCAAAGACGAGAGAAAAAATTCGAGTTACGCGTTCATTTATAAATGATGTATTAAAATAATAAAATAAATAAGAAAAGCCATAAAGTTGAAATTTTCAAATGCAAGAATAACGGAAAAATAAAAAATGGTGTAGATAAAAGTACGTTAAAAGTGTTAGCAAGTACATTTATTATATTTATAGTGCTTTTATCTATATGAATGTTCTTCATTTTGACATTATATTATAGAAAGCTTTCCAGACCAAAGGTTAGATTTTAACAATTGCAAGAAATACGAGCTTACATATTTTTGACTTTTACATTTTTACATACATTATGTGATTTATGACATATAATTACATCTTCATTTCTTTCGGTAATATAATTTAAAAAAATATACTTTTGGATCATTACCACAATGTTATATTTTTTAAACAAATAACAAAGATACATTTCCTTATTTTGCTAAAATTATTCATTTAAACGATAATCAAATATACATTCATATGTTTAGGGTATTCTTCAATACATGATCATCCTACGGTGAATATGTATGTATATATATATATATATATATATATATATATATATATATATATATATATATATATATATATATATATAATATATATATATTTTTATATATCATATATATATATATAATAATCGGTTTTTTTCATCATTTCATTTAATTATTTCAGCTTAATAAATGTTTTGGAGTCATTCAATACCTTCACATTTTTACGAATGTGAACTAAGAAATGTAGCTTTCAAACCAGAATCAAAATCAATAAAATGCATTGCATACAATTTATTTAATCTGAGTACGATTACGCATTAGATTGATATAAAGGAACACAGCTACCTAAAGGAAATTTAAGAATACTTACTTGGGAATCGAAACACTTGAACTAAAGCAGGTGCACAATAAAACTCAATTAAATGTCTTTTCTTTCCTGTCATCCGGAATAGCTCGTATCTGTTATGTTAAAGGAAAAAACAGTTACTCTTGTCAATTTCAAAGCAAAGAACACTTAGATAATTGTTCTTTTTTCTCCATAATTGTTGATATTCTTTTGCTTAGAAAAAGAGGATTATAATCTAAATATATTCCGATGTACATTGGAAACGAATTTTTTGTAGAGAATTTTTCCACGTACATGAAGGGTTTAATATGTTTTAATAATAAAAATTTATTTTAAAGACATTTTTTAAATATTAAAAAAAAAGTAAAATATCCTCGATATTTTACTAAGCAAACATTGGCGTATAATGCAGATATATAAAACCCTGTTGTAATGAATATTTTTCATGTCCCTTTATTAGATATTTCCCTTGTGGAGTATATATATTTTAATCTTTTAAGCGGTTTGCACGTACAATTCAGCCAAACCTATGATGTCTTCAAAGCCGTTGTCACATGTAATTTTCGATCTCCAAAAACGTTCTGAAAATAAATGTAATATACATTTCTGCCAGTGATTTTACGGTAGGAGGGTCAGGTCTATTGTTTAGGAACTGTACCCCTCTTTGACTGACATTTATTGAGGTATGTACCCATACCACTTGAGGCACAAAGACGCTGATAGCTTTCTGTTGCTTTATAAATCTCTAATTCGAAGTATTTTGTTTGCGGTAACAGATGTATCTCTAACTGCACCACTTAAATATCATGGATGTCTTTCATAAAATAATATAAATAAGTCTCTCAAAGAATATTTTTATTTGTACTTTTAGAAGCAATTATTTCTTATGGGAAAATCTTCGAGATTTGACGAGCTTTAGATGTTTTAAAAATTTACAATCTATAACATGTATTTATATATCTATTTAAAACCGGAAGTAAAGGAACAATAACGAGGGTGGGTTTCCGTATTCTATTCTAGTAGACGAAGGGTGAAAGAAAAAATCATAGAACGCTTTGTCCACGGATACAAAAAAACCTTTAGCGTATTTTTGAAGACTATTTTCTCGATGTGTTTCACTCGGAGGGTTAACCTACATTTTGCGCCTTTTTTTGCACATTGACCATTGCAGGTGCAGCTCTAGCTGTTTTCTCCCGATTGCAGCCTGTCTGTTTAAACAGAGCCGCCCTCGATCTGGGATTAAGTTTTGGACCGAGCGTCCAATTCTCGCCACCTGCATCCTCAGCCCTTAAACTTTTCGACCATAATTTGCGCCCATCGGCTCATATTCTAACATTTTCTGTAGCTATAAGTTTCGGTTTGAGAAAACAACCGCTCTTTTGAAAGGTGTCGCGTTGTGGTATGTTGCCAAGCTTCGCTCCGCATCGTTTTTACCGGCTTTTCACCACCGGGGTTACGCGTCACTACGATTGGGTTTATTGTTCTCCGCTTTCCTTGTCTCGACATTTCATTGGTCAGAGTCGAGAGAACCGTACGTCTTCTTGAGAGCGCGGGGTTTTCTTGGCGCCTGGCAACCCTCTTGCTGGCTGTGTTTCGGCGCTTTTGGCGTGAGCGCAGCCTAGAAGTTTTTGCTAATTTTGCGAGACAGAGAGAGATTTTGTTGAGAACTTTGCGGACGTTTTTGGTCCGGACACCTTTTTTTTTTGGAGCCCACCTTTTAGTCCAGATACTACGACTTTCTTGTAGTTAGATTTTCCATCTGGACATTAATCGTGGTAATACTTTTAAAAAACAACGCAACAACATAAACCTCCAACAGTCACTATAGGATCAGGGCAGAAGTTTACTATATTATTTGCAATTTAGAATAATAAAAATAAATGGCTGGAACCCAAGTCATAGTCTATTTTGTCTACATTCACTCAACTTGATTTAACTCACTTTATTCCTAATCCTGACATTCTACGTACTGCTCCCTTCCTATGCTCCAACTCTTGAGTATACCTGCAATATTTTATCAGAAGTAATTTGTAATGCATTTTGCAGGCTCTTAATTAGTACATATTTATACAATTTAAATGATAAAATAATTAACCCTCAAATTTTTATAAACACAACTTTACTGATTGAATGTTATATAGTTTTTTTCTTTACTTCTTACTTTACGTTGAAAATAGGCTCAACACATTACATGCTGAATTACAATATATTTTTAAAAAATATATCTTGTATTTTCTTAGGTCGTATATCTAGATTGTGTTTCTGCATTTTAACGAAAATTATTGATGATGTTAAACATAAAAGTTAGAAAACATTTTCAGTAGGTTCAGAAGAAAGTCTTTTCAGACTTCTCGGATTTTTTTTCTGTTAACCTGTTTGTAATTTCACAGAGAAATGCTATTTGAATAAGCTTCTTATTAAATTATCTTTCAATTTAAAAACAACTGTAGTTAATATATTTAGCATATGTGTTAAAAATGGCTTCTACCTCAAATGTTTAACTAATATTGGCTAAATAAGTACAAGTTACCAATGTCTCCCATGTTTATATTGTAAGACGTTTAGTCCTAGTAATGTGGTATATCCTTCTTCTCTACAGCACTTAATAGTTCTACTAACTAATTGGTTGCATTCGTTTAAAATTTCATGCTACACAAATAACTTGGTTCCCGAGTTGGAATGAGGCATATTAAATACATAAATAACGTGATTGTTTTTCTATTCAATAATGCTCAAATGTGCCACATTCTTTTTTGAAATTGTAAAAACATAAAAGGCGATTTTGTAACTTTTTGTCTCTGTCAGTTACAAGTGATAATGAGGAAAAGGAATAGAGAAGAGAATTGAAGAATTTTCAAGATTTCTAAAAATAATGAAAGCACTAAAGTTATGAAAAATGAAGAAGATGTTTATTTTTCTGTTCTATAAATGTTGTTGTAAATTTCCACCTTTAAACAATAATGTTTGTTATGCTTGAATGTTAATTTGAAGTATAACTTAAAAAATTAGTTTTAATATTTATATAGGAATAAATGCATATATTATGAATGTGGTGGGGAAATATATTCTATTATTTAGAATTGTATAAAATGTAAACATTTCGAGAGAACTTTGGAAAAAAAATATACAATTTGATGCAGTTATTTTAGATTTAACCTAAATGGAAATTGTAATAATAATTTGCAAAGTTAGAAAAAGGAGTAGAAAAGAGAATTGAAGAAATTTCAAGATTTCTAAAAATAAAGAAAGCACTAATTTTTCAAAAAAAAAAAAATAAATAAAAAAATAAACTGGATGCTTTTTCTTCTGTTCTATACAAGTTGTTGTGAACTTTCGCATTTAATAAATATTATTTGATTTAATTGACCGTTATTTGGAAATATAAATTTAAAAATTAGCTTTGATATTTATATTTAAAGAAATAAATGCATACAATATAAATGTATTGGAAAATATATTCTATTATTTAGAATTGTATAAGATGTATAATATTTTAGCGAAATTTAAAAAAAATATACAATTTGATGCAGTTATTTTAGATTTAACCTAACTGGAAATTGTAATAATAATTTGAAAAGTTAGGAAAAGGACTAGAAAAGAGAATAGAACAAATTTCAAAATTTCTAAAAATAAAGAAAGCAATAATGTTCCCAAAAAGGAAAAAAAATATTTATTATTCTGTTCTATATAAGTTGAAAACTTTCACTTTTAATAAATATTGTTTGATATAATTGACTGTTATTTATTTGAAATATAAATTTAAAAATTAGTTATAATATTTATATTTAAAGGAATAAATACATACATTATAAATCTGGTGGGAAATATATTCTATTATTTAGAATTGTATGAAAAGTAAAAATGTCGAGAGAACATTGCAAAAAAATTATAGAATTTGATGCAGTTATTTTAGATTTCACCTAAATAGAATTTGTAATAATAATTTAACAATTTAGTTGGAAAAAAATAATACTGGATGTGCTCGAAATGTTATAAAACACGACTAATTGGTGAACCATTAATCATACATTCCCCATGAACTGTAGTAACATTTTATTTTCTCAAATTGGCTCAAAGTGACATTTTATTTTTATTCTTTTTCCACATCAGTTAAAACATTAAGGACAAAAACAATTTTCATAAAACTTAAAAGTAGACATAATAATAATTTCACGGTTAAATGTTATTTAACTCAGATGAATTTGTGTAAGGTGTATTTAAAATATTAACAATGCTTTTTTAAGGTTTTGATCTCTTAAAATGTGTGAAAAAATATATTTATAAATTGTTTTTGTAAATATTTAAATATTTAATTTTTTTCACATTTTAATTGGATTTTATTTCAAAGTTTAAAGTGTGTTTAAGTTTTTTAATCTAAATATAAACTTCCAAAAGTATAAAATTCATATTATATGAAACTTAACAATAGAATTTTGCATACTGTTTGGCTTAAACAATCAATAAATTTTCCATTTCATTATTCTGTAAATTACTCCATTCATTATGTGTAACAATTCAAAAGGAATGGAAGTTTTGTAGAGTTTTACAATTTTACGAACTAGAAATAGTTTAAATAAACCTGAGCTCTAGAAATTGTTCTCATTTAATTAATTGTCCGTACATAATTGTTCATATCACTTTTGCATGTTTCTAATTTCAAATTTCATAGATTCTCCACTAATACGCTTGTCTTTAAACTGGGTATCATTGAAAAATCGAAAAGTATTTTCTGCAGTTATATAAAGTATAACGCAAAATCGTTTGATTAAAAATTATATAAATATAAATAATTTTCTAATAAAAATAGTATTTTCTTAAAAGAAAAAAAATATTTACTAATTTTACTTTTTTTATATAAATAAACATAGATTCAGAAGAAAAAATAAGCAAGAGGATATCAAGGTATTTTGTGATATAAGTGTAATTTTTCATAATGGTCCTAAAAATTAAATATTATTAAAGGTAATTATCTTAGTTAAAAGTGACAGAGGGAGAGACAGGGGTAGACAAGATTTGTATTGCTTTACACTTGCCTACATTCCTGTGCATAGTTTCAATGAAAAAACTTCGTTTATTAATAGAATAAGACACATATACACATATTAATACATGTATTTGTGTATACAAATGTGTCTATATATATATACACATATATAATATATATATATATATATATATATATATATATATATATATATATATATATATATATATATATATATATATATATATATATATATATATATATATATATATATATATATATGTGTGTGTGTGTGTGTGTGTGTGTGTGTGTGTGTGTGTAAGTAATACAGGAATTCTAAACCGATTACATTTGAATATTGTCTATAATCTTTTTACTTTCCCGGGGTATTGGGAAAAGAGAAAGCTATTAATTTAGACAATGAATAATGTTGCAATCAAATAATATTTATTGAGGACCTGCTAAAAACACATCTTTGCCAGTCATAGGCATACAAGAGAATGTTATGAAAATTACTGTGCTCTAACAGAAGTGTACTCCAGAGCGAGAGAGAAAGAATTCAAGGGTCAAGAAACTTAGTCTGCGAATTTAACTGTTAGATCATCAGAAAAAGTGAGCCGTGAGAGCTGGAAAATGCTCGTAAGCCATCTCGTTTTTGAATCAGAAATTATTTTTTTAATTGTATCGTCAGTGTTTCATACAACATTATCATACTAATTACAAATCATTAATGTTGAAAATTTAAACTTGAATTCTATCATTTATTGTCTGCGTAGCCCAAGTAAAATGATTTAATATTTAAGAAAAAAACCCAAATGTGTTATCTTCGTATAGATGACTGTCCTCTTTAATGAAGTATTTACGTATAAACAAGACATATAAAAAGGGACTTATCTATAGGGTACCTAGAATGGCTTCAATTATATACCATATAATTTGAAGCCATCTCGTTTTTGAATCAGAAATTATTCTTGATAAATTGTATCGTGACAGCTCGAAAATGTGCTGAATGGACAGAAATTTGCACAGAATACTGTGGAAATGTGTTGGAAAAGTTTTAAATCCAAGACATACCTTTGAGTAAGACATATTGGGGGTGGGAAAATAGATTTTAAGGAATTAGGATGGCATAAAGGAGGTTCTTAAAAAAGATAATTTTAAAGTAAAAGAAAATGTTTAGTCTACTCTAAAAATATTTACACTTGCACAGAAAAATTATATGTACTCTAAAAATATTTTTAAAATGCTGTTGGAGAAATCAACTTTTGTCATGTAATCTCGTTTTTGAATCAGATATTATTTTTGCTAAACTGTATAGTCAATGTTTCATGTACCAGTATCATACAAGTTACATATCATTAAAGTTGAAAATTTAAACTTGAATTCTATCAATTATTTTCCGCGTAGCCCAAATAAAATGATT
>CM063500.1:30644083-30646583 GCA_032207245.1 Pardosa pseudoannulata | reverse complement strand
CGTCTTTGTGTAAAAAAGAAAATGGTGTAAGAACTGGTGCACTAGAAATTAAGCTCCACACTCCTTCTTCCTTTCCTCTATCTGAGGGAGCTCACCAATCTCTCAAATAAGTTCGTTGGACTTAGTTGCCTTGGCCGAAGGTGACTACTCCGAGGTTAGCAACCCCTCTTGACCAATTGGGTTGACGGAGGGTCATTCACTTCGCTATCGCCTCTGAGTCAGTTTCACTCAGGCGTTGTTGAACTGTAACTCTTTGCTACAGTCACCATCCTAGAAATAGTATATAAAATTTTATGAAGTGCCTTAAAGCTGAAAATAAAAAAAATATTTATTTATAACATTTCAAGATAAATTCAAAAGCAGTCTTGAGCTTAATGTATGTGTTCAAGGCTTCATGAAGTGTGGAATAAATGCTTATCTTCATTTCTCATTTATTTAAAAATTATATTTTCACACATTTTGAAAAAAAAGTATAAATAATTTCATATTAGTCAAACGTTAATTATACTTATTTAGTGTTTTTTATTTTCCAAATCAACAATAATAATAAATGAAATTTATCACAAACATTACTAAATGTTTAAATATAATCTTTCACTATATAAAATATAAATATCATGTGTCTAATAATTATTTAAAAATTATATCAGTATTGTCTTACTTTAAAACAGGCATATATTGGCATACTATGTATTAAGAACCCTACAAAATAAAAGTAAAAGTAAAGCGTAATTTTGTTGATTCTTATAAGATAAAATTAAGTACTACATTACTTACTGAAGAACAATGTTTCCTTGTCAAATTATATGATCCAATACCGAAAAAAGTTAAGTGTATGGAAATATTTAAACTTTGAGTACGTAATTCGTGGAAAATTAGATTAATTTCTAGAATGCTTCCAAGGAAATGAAATGAATTCGACTTATTTATATATCTTTTGATATTAAAATGCTGCATAAATTATTCGGATAAGTTATTCGCAAGAAGGAATTCAGTTATGAATTTTCTTTATTCCTTAAATAAAATTAAATAATAGTTTTATCAAACTAGAGAAGAACTTTAATTTAAGTTGATATTTCTCCTAATTTTAAATCTATAATTTGGAGTATAACTAATATTTATTTTATTTTGAATAAAATCAAATATATAATCTGGTGAAAAATAGATCACACTGGAACAAAATTGATATTAGAATGAATTTTATAAAACTAGGAAAATTTTCCATCTACAATCAAAATACAATAGTTGACCCGTAAAATCAGTAAATTGCCTTAACGTAATAGCTTTTCTTAGACCCATAGTTTGTCTATTGAAAAACTCAATATTTTTAACTTATACTAATTGGCATTAACCGCTTCAATTAAAATTTTTTGAAAAATATTGCAAAAAATGTTCAGTTTTTTTTATTCTTAAGTACGAGGAAATGAAACAAAACAAAATATGCAAGTTTTAATTTTAATTTTTAATTTTTTACAGGTGTAAAATCATTTTGTTTACATATTAGTTTACTATCCCAAGTTATGTCGGCAAATGGAAAAAAAGTTAAATATTAGTCTTTGTATGATAGTTTTTGAAAAGACGGACAACTCAAAGTGATACCTGACAATCTGTACACTGGTATCTGGTCTCTTTTCTTACCTCTGGGATGTGCTTTACGGGAGTAAAGAGTTGGAGAATTTTGTATTTGATTGTATTTGATTTATTTCAATAGGGTTTTTCAATAACATCTGGCAAATGCCTTGAGGATTATCTGAGTTGTGGAGGACAAATTCTAAGTCTTCCAGCTGTGGCAAAAAATTCGTCACGATGGTTTTTCACAGATATCCTTCTTTATGACTAATCCATATGACAACGCATACTATACAATACGGAATACATGTAACCTGTACCACCAAAAGAACCGACAAACTAATAAAACTGCTAATCAAAGCTAAATATTCCCTTTCATTTTCTTCAAGTCGAGTTAAACCATGATAACAGAAATCATACTGGCAAATTCTGCTTCGTCCTAGTTTTCTCTCGTGATAATAATTAACTGCAACATATACAAACACGAGATAGCTCGTTATAATCAGGCAAGATGTTAATGCCATCAGAATCACAAAAGTTGTCATTTTTTCTTATTCAAGATTATTTTTTCCTTTTAGAGTTAAAGAACATGTGCAAGATCATAGGTTCAGTTTTACAACTTTACTATTAAGCAATGGTATTCTCGTAGGTCGACGGCTCCAGAAACCCATACGGTGAAGCGAGCGTTGCACAGTCAGTTTACTGACTGTACGACTGTCACCGCCATCCAGCTGAGTGGTAATTTGAACTAATATTTGACTTCGCTGGCTACTTATAATACTCCTGAGCCACTTACTGTCAAGGCTAACTGTCCATTGCAGTTTCCCTATCGCAAATTGTTTCCACCATTCATGCATTCTTGGTATACTCTTGACACTGTCGACCTAAAAATCCTAGCTGTCTGACGATTTGAATGGAAATTGAATGGCCC
>CM063500.1:30631583-30639083 GCA_032207245.1 Pardosa pseudoannulata | reverse complement strand
TTACTGTTTTCGGAAAAAAAGTAAATTTAACAAAGTATTTGAACTTTGAGATTTCACCGAAATTCGTATAACAAAGAGATTTAACTGTAGAATACTTCCAAGGAAATGAAATTAATTCACGTTATTTTAACATTCTTTTGTATTAAAATAATTCATAAGTAAAATGTTTTCGGAGAAGTTTTTCTTGGGGAGAAATTCAGTTACAAATTTTCTATATTTCATAAATAAAATTAAATACAATTTTTTCATAACTCTAGAAAATCTATAATCTGAAAAATGTGTCACTGAATTTGATATTTCTTTGAATTTTAAATCTATATTTTGGATTATAACTTATATTTATTTTATAATTTAAATAAAATTAAATATTATGAGATAAAAAATAAATCACAAGAGATAAAATTGTTATATGAATAAATTTTGTAAAAGTATGCAAATTTCCATCTTCAATGAAAATTTTGGAAGTAACCCGTATAATAGCACTACAAATTGGTAAATATTAAAACAACTTAGTGGTATTACTTTGAACTATAATTTTCCTACTGTAAAAATTGTATTTACGGTTTTCGAAGAAAATTTCGAAAATTATTCACATTCCAAATTTTAAAGAACAAAATTTTATTATTTTAAATCTGTTTAATGTTTATCCTATATAAATTAGAATGTTTGATATGGTTATTTAAGTAAATCGGAAGTGATATTATGGAACACCGGAAGTAGCATTTAAATGTCCAGAATAAACGTAAATATTGTTCTTATGCATTGATATTAAATTATTTGAGGCTAAAAATAAAATTATATATATTTTTTATTTATTATTTATACATTAATCTACATCTGACAACAATTACTTACTTAATTTATTTGGACTGATACTTAATCTTTACATTTCGAAATTTGTTAACAAATATAGCATGCTTTGTTTTATTATCTACCTTCGTTTATTTTTTTATTTTATTCGGTATCATTTTTAGTTATTCTTCTAATTAAATCATTGTTTTAGTAAAATTGACTTATCTAGTTATTTTTATATTTGTTTTCTTTTTGAAATACCGATAGAACTAAAATTTATACTAAAATAGATAATAGTAATAGTTCTAAAATTTCTAAAAAGTGTACATTTCATGGTTATCGATTTAAAACTAAAAGTGTGCAAAGTAATCATGATAATGTATTGACTATCAGCTCAGCCAAACTCAAAACGTCAATTCATAAGCAACAATTTATTGTTGATAAAGTTTGTCCTAACTAGTATTAATGTCATCAGTAATAAACAAATTAGTAAAAAAGTATTTTTTCAACTTTTGATGAAATTTTGCTTCTTTACATAAAAAATTAGTGTGAGAAATAATTACAAATGCCTGCTATCAATATATATTTTGAAATTAAACATTGCACTTTAAAATTCATAAAATTACAAATGTTCCTAAAAATTACACTCTTTATGTTCTTAAGTTTCATAAAATTTTATATTTTTTAATAATCCTAACATAATTTGTCTATATGGAACAATAAATATTTATTATGGTAACATAATTAATTTACAATGTGAATCACAAAATATACAAAGAACATCTATCTCTAAGGACACAGAAAAAACCTTAGTTTGATAAAATCAAATATATCAATAAAAGAATTTATTATCTAAAAGTGATACTATTGATGCAATATATAACAAAAATGGAAGTAAAACAATTAGCATTGTAGACAATCAACGACATAAATATAAATCAATACACACAATATAATTACTGAATATAAAGTGTAGAAAAACTATTAACTGTTTGACAGTTATATCTAGTTTAGAATTTTAGAAAGTTGAATTTATCTGGAATGCCATGCATGAAAAAATATAAGTTGTATTAAGTACGTTAAATAATGAAACTTTTTAAATACATAAAATCAAATATATTTTATATGAATAACTAGAACTATTTTTAAAACAATACTTCATAAACTCTTTATTTTACTGTTTAAATTAAATGTATTTAAATGCATTTCAGTTTTTTAAGTGTAAATAATTAATAGAAATATGATTTATATATATTTTAAGAAATAAATTTTTTATTTCAGTTTGTACGAAATATCATATTCATATTGTGCAATTAAATTATTACATTTCATTATATTTTTTATAACTGGTCCTATGAAAGCTAAAACAATATAAAAAAAATACTAACAAGGGAGTGAATATTAATATAAATGTAAATATAAATCAATACCCACAAATTAATTACAATGTATAAAGTGGAAAAAAAAGTTAATCATTTGACGGTTATATTTAGATTGCAATTTTAGAATGCTGAATTTATGGGGAATGCCATGCATGAAGAAAAGTATGGTAAATATTTATAATTTTTAAATATAAAAAATCAAATAAATATTGTATCAATAGTCAGAACAATTTTTAAAACAACAGCTGATAGAATCTTTATTTTATTCTTTAAATTAAATATATTCTACCCCGAATTATTTTTTAAGTGTAAATACTTGATTTTTTAAGTGTAAATAGTTAATAGAAATTGCGTTTCTATATATTTTACGAAACAATTTTTTTATTTGGGTTTGTACGAAACATTACCTTGAAATTGTGCATTTCTTTAAAAAGATATCAAACCTAAAGTTGAATTGATGGAGAATGTCATGCATGAAGAAATAAACATTGTAAAAGTATGTTAAATATTTATACTTTTTAAATACATAAAATCAAATAAACTTTGTAACAATAACTAGAAAATTATTTAACACAACAGCTCATAAAATCTTTATTTTATAATTTAAATTAAATGTATACCATCCCAAAAATATATTTCAATCTATTTCATTTTTTGAAGTGTAAATAAATAAGAGAAAATGTATATATATATATATATATATATATATATATATATATATATATATATATATATATATATATATATATATATATATATATATATATATAAAAAAATTTATTTGGGTCAGTACAAAATATTATCTTTAAATTGTGCATTTCTTTTAAAGAATACAAAACCGTATTAGATTTCATTACATTTTTTATAACCTTTCCTATCGAAGCAAAAAAATATAAAAACAATACTGAAATATCCGTGAATATTAATATAAGTGTTTTTCTAAGCAAAAAAGGCTCCATCGATAATGAGGGGAAAAAAGAACAATTATCTACGTGTTCTTTGCTTTTCAAATTGATGAGAAGATCCGTTTTTTTTCCTTAACATAACAGATAATAGCAATTCCAGGCGACAGGAAAAGGAAGACAAACATTTAATTGAGTTTTATTGTGCACCTGTTTTACTTCAAGTGTTCCTATTCCCAAGAAAGAATTCTTTAACTTCTATTCAGTCGTTTTGTTCCTTTAATGGCACACTACCATCTATTTGTACTCAAAAGAATATATTTTATATAATGCATTCTTTCAGATTTTTTGTGTGGCAATAAGGTTACATTTTCTGTTTTTTTCTTTGTATTTCGAATTGTCAAACACGTTATTTAAGTATTTAGAAGTATGAAGAGATTATTTAAAAGTTCTTTTTTTATCAATAGATATTGCACGGATTACTATTATCTTTTTTTCCTTTCTGACAATATAGTTTAAAAGGTAGTTATACATTTATATTTCAATACCATTTTTTATAATGGAGTCCTTATGTTTGATGAAAAACACTTAAGTATCAATATTAATCATAACGCGACGGTCCTCTGAGGCCGGAGCTGATTAAGGACGTCAAATCAAGGTCCGAGGAGTCTATGGAGGTTATTAGTACGACATTAGGCAATCTTGTAAACTTGCCATGCTGAATCCCTTTCTGCCTAATTTCTTAAATAGGCGGGAATTATTTAATAAAACGCTAACATTCTTATTTTCTTTTGTTCATAGTGCCTAATAAATATCCTCGGCTACCCCTTTCATAAAGTGAGATATATCGTTGTCCTCTGACAAGATAGGGTCTTCTTGTTGGTAGAAGCTCCAAACCTCCTGATTATACGATTGGGTAGATTCACCAAATTTCCAGGTATGACTTTTGAGTCTATCATTGGCTTGCCTTAGCTACAATTCCTCGTTACCGAAAGTATTTAATTCATCTTTAAACTTCTTCCATGATAGCAACATGTCCTCATTATGCTCAAACCATTTCTCCGCAGTTCCATCTAGGAAGAAATACACATTTGCTAAACTCAGAGTATCATCCCATTGATTGAATTTTGATACCCGAAGGTATTCCCTCAACCACTCTGTTGGGTTCTGTCCGGGCTCGTCTTTAAAGATAATCAGCTTTCTTGGCTCCCTAGTCAGGGTTTGAGTAACAAGCATCGGTGAGGACTTAAATTCCTAAAGTCGTGTTCCGGGAGCAGGTTTTGAAGTCGACGGCTTCGATTTCACTCAGTTTCTTCCAGACTGATTTCAACACGATCTTTTCTCGGAATCTCCACCAAATCTCACATAAATACAATTAGTGCTTGCACACAATGAAGAGTCAAGTTAACAAATAATAGCGTTTATTAAATGCGAAGTTACCTAGCTCGCAGTCGGACAACAACTGCGGCTCTCACTGTTAACAGAAACTATACACAATATTCTAGAATTATTTTAATAGTACAGAAAAATTTCATATTTCAGGACTCTTCTTGATTAATTAATAAAGCGAACATAAAATAACGGAAATAAATTTGTCCTGACTCAGAACAGAATTGGAGACCTTTCCTTAAGTGGCAAACGACTTTAATCACTGTGCCATGGAACTTGGCGTTTTCCGTTTGAAATGTGCAAACTATATTGTATCAGCACTTCGGAAGCTATGACACCAAGTATAGCAAACGCATGCTTTATCTGGCTGCCGAATTGGTGTAAGTAGAAAGACAGGCGAGGACGAAATCTGCTTATTTGCTTTTCAGTTCTTCTTTTCGCCTCTCCCTTGCATGAAGTTCCGATAAAATCGTTAGCATCAAATCGCCGTCGTTTAATCAATATGAAATGCTTGAGATGCGGATGTATCTAGGTTTGTTCCAGAATGGAGATCAAGGATCTGACTGATACTTGACATCACACCTATGTGCATACCTAAGGTATTGTGTATTATTATATTTTTAGGTTTTAGAACGTTATGTAAAGAACAGCCTCGTCTGTCCATACTTTCTTGATTTATTTGTTATTTGTGTTTATTATTTTACTTTTACACTTACGTATTTATTCGTGTTAAATAAATATTTCTGTTTAAATTAAAAACGTATGTCTTATATTTCTGCCATACATGATGGTATGTGGATTTATTAGTAATGGACTTTGACTTTAGTTATTCAATTGCACTATTTCTACGGGTTAATAAGTCAAATTCACTACATAACCCACTCATGGGCTTATGATAACGTATTATAGCCCAACAGGAGCGTTAAGAAAACAATCCACACAAAATCCCACATTAGAGACAAATTTTCCAAATTTTCAGTAGCTATCTGATAGGTCTTCTAAATATTAAAAAGATGCATTTCCTTAATTTTCAATGAATATTTTTCTTAGAAAGAAATACTTTTAATGTTCTGAGGTTCCAGAGCCCCAGTGCAGTTTTGTATTTTAATTTGGTGTTTATAGTTGGAGGTGAGATACTGTGAAATATACATCGTTATTTGACTGAAATGGGGAAATATATAAAGATGTGATTTTAACTTGTGGGTGTCTTATGTTTGTGCTTCCAAAATGCTAATAAAAAAAAGCTCTGTAGTTTAAAATATAATAACATTTAAATTATATTAATATTTAAATTAATCCGAAATATATTTTAAACTTCTAATGTATATTTGGTAATATAAATTTTCTGTTCATCATCAAAAGTAATATTGTTGGTATTTGGCTGAGAAAAGTTGCATCCGGCTTCAGAGGCCCGGCGCACGTCCTCGTGTAACTACACGAAGCACAAGTCCAAGCGAGACGACAGATTTTTTTTCTTTTTTATATTTCCGTTTAATGCTTTCAGGAACAGCGAACCTGCATATTAACATGTCTCTAAATAGAAACATATTTGTTTCGTTTTGTTTTTAAAAATACAAATAACAATGAAAATCTGATAGGAATTTCATATACACATTATTTTCTAATGTATGTATGTATTACCATTTCATTCAATGTATATAAACTTTGCCAGATATGAAATGAAAGTTAAAACATTCTAGAAAAATTTATATTCCTTTATTGAAAATTTAATAAAATTCATGTGAAAAAGTTCAATACAAAATATTGCATGCTTGTTAAACAGTTTAAAGATAAAGAAAACCAAAATTTTGTGTACACGATGGTTAATTATAATTTATTAAATAAAAAGTAATACTTTTATTAGCAAATAAATTGAATTTATTTTATTTAAAAATATTTTATCAACTAAATCTCACCTTCTATGTACAATGTCTTTTATACTTACGAAAATCTTATGAATTGTTAAGGCGCACATTAAGTAATGTAACAATTAAATGAAGGGAAAATTGTGTATTAAGGAATTCATTATTTATATTTATTTTATAAAAAAATAATTAAATTTGATAAATGGTCTCTAATAGAATGTTCAGTTATCATAAAATTTATATTTCTAAACTGCTCTTTAGATTATAATCTATTATTGTTTTGTATAATTGATTTTACAACTTTATCCATACATCAGATATTAAATTAGCAAATAAATTAAATTTATTTTATTTAAAAATATTTTATCAACTAAATCTCACCTTCTCTATACATTGTCTTATATACTTATAAATAAACTTATGAATTATTAAGGCGTACATTAATTAACGTATCAATTAATTGAAGGGAAAATATGTATATTAAGGAATTCGTTCTTTATATTTATTTTATAAAAAATAATTGAATTTGATAAATGGTTTGTAATAGAATGTTCAGTAATCATAAAAATTTCTATTTCTAAACTGCTTTTTAGATTATAATCTATTATTGTTTTGTATAATTGATTTTACAACTTTATCCATACATCAGATATTAAATTAGCAAATAAATTAAATTTATTTTATTTAAAAATATTTTATCAACTAAATCTCTCCTTCTCTATACAATGTCTTATATACTTATGAATAAAATTATGAATTATTAAGGCGTACATTAATTAACGTATCAATTAATTGAAGGGAAAATATGTATATTAAGTAATTCGTTCTTTATATTTATTTTATAAAAAAATAATTGAATTTGATAAATGGTTTCTAATAGAATGTTCAGTTATCATAAAAGTCTCTATTTCTAAACTGATCTTTAGATTATAATCTATTATTGTTTTGTATAATTGATTTTACAAATTTATCCATACATCAGATATTAAATTAGCAAATAAATTAAATTTATTTTATTTAAAAATATTTTATCAACTAAATCTCACCTTCTCTATACAATGTCTTATATACTTATGAATAAACTTATGAATTATTAAGGCGTACATTAAGTAATGTAGCAATTAATTGAAGGGAAAATATGTATATTAAGGAATTCGTTGTTTATATTTA
>CM063500.1:30599083-30624083 GCA_032207245.1 Pardosa pseudoannulata | reverse complement strand
TTATTTAACTAGGCGTATCACTTTTAGACAACATTAAATAGTTTATTTTCTCCTTATTTCTCATTTACTAATATATTATTTAATTATTAACTTAAATACAATATATATTTTCATATATCTCATGCATATATGTAATTGATAATATGTTTGATTTTGAAGGGTTCTAATGGAAAGACACTGTGAATTAGAGGAATTTAACTTGGATAATTCAGATAATGAATCTTCAGTTTCTAGTTTGGAAACAAAAATAAAATCAAAGCAAAGGAATAAATGAGTAGAAACAAGGATAAGTACAGATGCCCCGCCCCCTTCAGCTCCATATAAATTTATTGTCAAATCGGCAGTTGATCCCCAAATTTCATCATTCACTAAGAAGATATAGCTTGAGTTATGATTAGTTCAATATGTATAGTATTAATATGAGTTAGTTGGAAAAATTGTAGAGAAAACAAATTTCTTTTCTGTTCAAGAATTTTATTGAACTAGGCCAAAGACATATTCAAGCGCAGGGGTCAGTGGTGTGTAACCCTGAAAGAGATGCGGATCTTTTCACTATAGTAATGTCTATGAGCATTACATATAAACCAGAAGAAAAATTATATTGGTCCCAAAAGAGTTGTATTTCGACTCCATTCTTTTCAGAAACCATGTCGTACAGAAAATACGTGCTAATAAAAATTTATTTATATTTTGCAAATAACTAGACATATGATGCAGCAACTTATCTACATTAGTTTAGTTTTTACCCATTTTTATATTTAGTGCATTTCAAATGTGAAATAAAAAAACGGATGTTTCTAGTTACATTTTTTCAAAAATAACTCGAGCGTGAAGGGGTTAAACTTTTTATTGGTTTTGATGTTTCTAGAAATAAATATGGTTAATAATACTATCTTATTTAATATATTTCAACATTACAATACTCATATAAAGAAATTATCGTCATGATGATTTTAAAAGTGATATGTAATAACATTATGATAATATATCATAAATTCGACTTCTTAAATATCGATGGATTTCTATCAGTATTTAATATTCTATTCTCACTTAAAGCGTCGGACAAATTGTCATTTTGTGTATAGATGAAATGTGAAGCGAATTGCAACACTATTAATCGTGTTGACAGATGCTCCTATCGAATATTCGCAAAATTACTCAATCTCTCACATGTTTTATCTTGTACTGACGCGTTATCATTTTTAATTATTGACTAACATGTCACATGCGGCATCAGACAATATTTCAATCTACAGCCATCGCGACAAAATTGATTTCTGCGAAACATCATGGAAATGATTATTGAAATCATAATCTGGGATTAGTTCATTATTTGACACTGCTGAATAAAATACTGAAATATTTAATCTAATCGGTTCAAAGAAGCTACACGTATATGAAATATGTCAGGTTTGAATTTTTTTTAACTTGTGAATTATATTTTATGAATACAAATCACTACAGTCATGATATATGAAATCTATTAGATATTGTGCGTAGTTGTATATAGGTATTTTAGTAGATAAATAAAACAGTATTAATTAATGGAAATTAAGTGTTGCGGCTAATGAAAAACGTGCTAGTAATACATAACTAGCATTTCACTTTTAATAGTGGCATCACATATGTTGTTGTTTTCATAGGTGTTGTTTTCATAGGTGGAGTCAGTGTAATAGATTACACTGATTCCATCAACAAGGCGTTTAGCTTCACCATCTAAATAACCCATAAGAAAAACATGCTTATCAATAACAGAAAGATGTGGATATGCATCTATGGACGATTTAAACTATTCCCCAAAACATTGCCATTGTTCTATTTCTCCTGTAAATCATTGGAGTTTAACTGTTGGCAATTTAATTGTATACGATTGAGTAACAGGCGCTGTATTAGTAAAAGGATCGCCAAGTGCCATCGCCAAGTTTTTGGCGTCATTATTCGAAGCAGTGACATTTTTATTTGGCGATAATTTATTTCGAACAATTTTTCGTGCTTTGAAAATTGCAGATTCAACAGTATCTACGTAGTTTTCACACTGCATATGATCCTTTTGAAATTCTTCGTCAGAAAGAAAATTATGAATGTCGTTATCTATGAGTTTCATATCACCTAAAGCAGTTGTTAAGCGACTACATATATACTCCACGTCCTCAACTGAAAAATCATCTTTCAAAGTATTAATTTCTGTTGAAAAGCGAGAAATATTGCTCCGTACGGTTTGCCGTTGTCTATGTAGTTGAGTCATTCCATCAGCTTTGCTGGTTGGAGCCATTTCCCAGGTTTTCGGAACCAGATACTAGTAGATAGTATTTTAACACAAGTATTTATTTCAATCAACTTACAATCAAAAGTAAAAGAACAAGTAAAAAACATTTATGAAAACAACAACGTAAGTGATGCCACTATAAAGAGTGAAATGCTAGTTATTTAATACTAGCACGTTTTTCATTCGTCGCAACATTAAGTTTTCATTTTAAGCTGAGTTAAAATACAGCATTGTGAAATAGTAAAATGCAAATAGGTGGGATTTTCAACGCATGGAAAACAGTTTTTTAACACATAATATAACACCTTTTCATACATTGAAAATGCAACAAATTCATCTTTCGACTGCTTTACCTCATGAAGAGTAAATTATTTTCTTGTCTGACAGCTAGAGGTATCAACTGATTTAACTTCATATATGGTAACTTGTGTTATGACCTTTCATAGGATAAAAGTTTTTCGGTATAGCTAGTAAAAATTATGTATTTTTCATAATCTGTTGTTATTTATCATATACAAGTTGACGGTCGTATAAGGCCTCAATGAATAAAGAAAAATAATTACTTCATTAAATTATGATGAAGGTTTTCCTTGGATTGATATGGATTATTGTTTTACATAAAGCCCATCTAATATTTATGTACTGTATATTAACCTTTAAAACATAATTTTTTACATAGTAAAAAATCGATTGTTGATTATCTACAATTTTTTCTAAGAATCTAATTGATAAATTGTTCATAATCATAATGTTTTGAAACCCATCGGAGCGGTGTTGTATTTTTTGCACAACACTTTTAGTGCAATTTAGAAAATGAGAAATGTTTAACTGCATTGCAACATTAAGCTGACTCCTTTTTGGTAACCGGTAATAACGATTTAAAATTTCAATCTTTTAAATTAATGTTTGTAGGTGATTGCTGTTGAGGTTGCGTGTAGATTTTACCTACTAAGTAACTGACTCCATTTAAGATAAAAAACATTTATTCAAGGCGTACGTACTTCGTACTGAAAAGCGCTCTCTGTGGTTACATTTTCCCTCGGCTTTTATACCTGCCGAGAAGCGAGAATAAAAACATGCAAATTATATCTTTGGCAGGATGCCAGGCGCGAGTGCAAGTGCAGATGCCCTTGAGAGTTGCTTGTGTTGCAATGGAGTAACTTCATGTTAAATCATTTCGCTTTTTGGCTTCCATATCGACAAGCTGCATGTAAGCGAGCAAGGTATAAAATGTGAATACGCTACTTCTGAGTTCCGATAAGAATGTGTTACCTTCTGCTTATCTGACAACCACTGACCACCAACAGTATGTGCATATTTTTGATAACTTCCAGGAACGTGTAACCTCTCCTTTGTTATTTCTCCATTTCCCTAGCAGGAAGATGAAGAATTCTTGGAAATTAAAATAACAATGAAGGGGAAGAAAAGAATTAGTTCTTTCTGAGTACATTGGGATTATTTCTTTGTCAGTTAAAATAAGGTTCGAGGAAACTAATAACATTAACCGATGTAACGATCCCATAAAGCGATAATTTTAACATACAAATGAATAGAGAAAGTCAGGACCAAGTGATCTCGATAAAAATAAGCAATTGATAACATTAACCAGAATCACATTAAGTGGAGTCCATTTTACCTGTAATTAGAGAGATTCAACATATTACACTCTGTAACAAAAACATGGAATGGTGGACTAATTGATAGAGACGCATATTCTTCTTTAGGAATACAACATATTCTTAAGAAGTCAGTTGTATAACAGGAAGCAATTTCACTTTCAGAACCTTTTTAATCTTCTGAAGGCTAATCAGCACCAAACAATGCTAATGGATATATACAGGATCTATAATGTAGAACCTAATAAGTTTGCTTCGTTTCCAACGCTTTCGTCACTTTTGGTGTCACAATAGAGGTAATTAGATGAATACTTACTATTTAATGAGGATTTTGAAAGGCTATGAACAATCCTACCAACAGTCAAATAGCAATTTGAGAGCTCCGTTGTGGATATAGCTCTTCAACGATGTGTAATATATATATTTATCTATCGTTTGGTTTGAAACTGCAATAAAAGTCTAAAGTTGATATATTTTACATATTTGATAATATATATTCATTTTAAAAGAAAAATTAATCTTGTGATTTAGACTGTTTTTTTAAGATTTTTTTCTAATTTTACGGATTTATCATTTTTTCAGTCAAATCTGTCTTTAGAACATTCATAAATATGCCATTAAATAAAGATAAGAGTGTATTTTCAAATATCAAACTAGACTGATCAAATTCCTCCGCGGGGCTCTTATTGTTTTCTGAATAAATATCCTAAATATATATAAAAATATGTTCCTGATAATATATCGTTATAATATATAAAGATTTGCAAAAGAATATACCTGAATTTAAAATACGGTTTGCAAGAGAATCTATGTAAAGCTAAAATGTTAGTTCTATCAAATCTCACATTAATCTATTTTATATCATTAATTCATAAAACTAGTTTTATAATAGTAACTAGTTTTATAATAGTAACGCATAATAATAACAAGAGAGAGTAATTTATATTTTAACTTTATAGCTTGTCATTTGGCATGTGACTTACAGTTTTAAGAGAAACTTGTCAGTGAGATAAAGTTAAGCTTTATATCTTTAGAACATGGGTTGAACCTCGAATGTCCTTCCATTTTCTTGTCGTGTTAATTCGTCTCCTTGCCTATTTTCAAATTATCTATAGGCCAACATTGTAAGATTTATATAATTTGCTTTGCAGGTAGTAATAAATATTGTTAATCGTTACGTTTTGTTGTCTTATTGTAGAAGCAAAATAATGGTAAATTAACAAGCAGACAGTCATTTGCAATTTAATTTTTTTAATGCTATCTCTCTAGGGTAGTAAGTAGTCTTCTATTTAATTTTTCAAACAACTTTAGATATCTTGCTACATATTTATATATAAGTCTACATTGCTTTTTCTATAAACCTATAAGATCTTTGTTAACATAAAATGCGTACCCAAGAAATAAAACTATTCAAGGAATTCCCATTACATTTAGACCTCGTAACAGTAAGTTACATACATAACTATCGTAATCTAATCAATGCACCATAAGATCAATTGACCATATTTTTTGAAAGATAAAACGTGTCTTTCTTTTATCCCAGAAGCGTTTCAGCGTGAGAGAATGCAAGTACTTTATCTAATGGCTTTAACTTATCATCCAGAAAACTCTATTTTCTTTTAGGGCACGTCACTGTAATGTCACATCAAGAAAACAATTGGACTCTCAGTTTAATAGGATGAGTCTTACAAATATCAGATCTCAAGAAATATTTCTATGACAGTGCTATCACAAAAGTACTTTCTCAGTCACAACGAAATGATTTATCAGTATTATTACATCGCGTATAATGCTTTTACCAAATTGTGTAATAATTTAGATAGAAATTAGATTTTATTCAACGATTTCAAAACTAAATTTTTAGTAATTTATAAAGTGAAAATCATGTCATAATATATATATACTTTATATAAATTTTTCTTATAAGCTGTCTATAAATTTATATATAACATGACCAAAGTGGATGTTTTTTCATTCTAAAACAACGGATAGGTGTATTTTACTCAAAGCAATATTGATTCTAAATTTATATAAATTTTTACACATAGATTAAATAAAAATTAAGAATATATAAAAATGTTTAAAATTTGAGGTATAAAAATATCAACGTACATATTAATAATAGTTTAAAGTATAATTTATTATTGAAATATTTGTATCACTAAATTTAAAAAAAAATTGTAATTGATCATAAGAATATTTTGTACATTATGTATAGATTTTATGACAAATTACCGTATATAGTAATGGAAGTGTGTATTTTTTCATGATAGAAAAATTCCAAGTAGTATTAAATAGTTTCTTATACATTTGATTAATTAAAAAAGATATGTATTACTAAGTTTGGAACTTAATTGTAATGTGTATTACTGTTGTCTTATTGTTAAGTATTATCTTAGGAGTTAATTTAATGAATATTACATATTACAGTTCTTGTTGAAATTAGGATATCATAGACAAAAATATATCATAATTAAAGATCGTGTGAAAATTTCATTCTAAAATGAGCTTCTCTTTTAATTTTAAAAAGAATGAGAAAAATGCTCTTGTATTTTGAAAAGAGCTTTTCATTATTTAGAAAAAAGCTGTAATTTCTGAGTCTGAAAATGTAAAGTGACCCTTAAATGATTTCATAATGTATTTAATGTTACTATACAATAAGCAAAACCTTTTGGATTAATAATGGAATAAATTGTACGGATGTAAGTTAGAATACATTTATCGAACATAGAATATCATTCTGTTTTCCATGGAATTTTGCAAGCTAGAACTTCTAACAGAATGGTATTTTAATGTCTGATTTAAATTAATCTGTGTTGTTAATTAGCGGTTATATTAATGAATACCTATTGACAGTCAAACGTAAATCATTCATTACCCTCAAGTTTTGAGCTATAAATGCTTAATTTAAGTAAATAAGTTGTAGTTATGTTTTACGAAGGACTTATAAAAGTCCTTCGTAAAATTTTGCATCATTAAGCTACAATCAAAGTAATCAAATTTAATCTTACTAAAATATGAGAAACCATTTTCATCCAGTCAATAGCATGACTAATACATCTAATATGTAATATATAAATTCAAAAATTTATGATAAAATAGAATTACATTGATCTTTTTAAAGTTTTAGCTTTCTTATGCTTAAAAAAAAAGAAATTAATCTCAGTGTGTTTCTCCCAGGTTTAAAAATTCTATTTAACATTAAATTATTATATTTGCAATTGAAGTTTGCTTTTTTATTTGGTAAATCTAACAAAATATACTATCTATTTCTTCTATAAACATGGTGCTAAAAATATCTGAATGTTTTTAAACACTTTTATTCCTTTTACCTATGTAAAATAACTAAAGTAAAAATGACAGTGACATGATTCTGCAATGTCTCTACAAATATAAATCACTAGCGTGGCCTAGATCGGTGACCCCAAGTCGGTAATCTATCCTGACGTAATGAACTAAATTATTAGCCTTTTAGAAATCTCGGAGGGTTCATTTAAGGGTGGTTTATCTTCATTTTCGAGCGCAGTAATTAGAGAACAAGGGTATGTTTCCACTTTTCTTGTAAATTGGCCTGTAAACTGTGAAACAACCGCATTCCAAAAAGTATCTTCTTGCAAAAGCATTTACTGCCACTAAACGTTTAAGTGTAAACCAGGTAATTGCATTGAATTTTCGAGGGCATCAATTACATACTAAGAATAATTTCAGAGGTATTTTTGGTATACTTTGAAGGTTAAAATTGTTTAAACAATGCAGATAAATATATTATACATTTTATTTATGATTTTCATTGATTTTTATGGGAATTTTACTATAAGTAAATATTTAAAGTGTAATTATATTTATTGATTTTTTTAAAAGAGTTAAAATTTTAGATTTATATGAACTTAACATATAATCTAGATTAATAAATTGTTTTTATTGAATTTCTAAAAAACATCTAAAGACATATTTCCACTTCATCTCTTTGCAAAATCATTCTACATTAATCGAAAAGTAAATAATGTTTATTATGGAAGAACTAGCATTGTGTTTGAGAGAACTTTTAAATTTTGTGAAAAGCATGTCGTGATTTTCTAAACATTGTTTCTATTCAGTATGAGCATAAATCAAGACATATTCGAAATAAATTTTATCTTACTTCACGCCAAATACTTTAAGAGCTATATTGCAACGTATCTCATGAATTCCTATGCTGTGAATTGAATTGAAATAAAAATAAATACATGAAAATACCTGGATTAAAGCAAGTATCAAAATACAGTAGTGACGACATCGTACGGATAGTTAAATCAGGTATGTTTTTCTCAAAAATTATTAAATTGGACTACAAGGATTGATGAAAAAGACACTGAAGTTTTCAAAAGTACTCTCCGTAGCTTAAAAGTCAAAGTCATCATCATATAAGAACCAATCTACACCAAAACCATGAAGAAGAGGGACAGTAATGAACAATGTATGACTGTCATTTGTAGATTTGTAATCTCGTAAGTATACATTTTTAATATAGAGCATATAGTTCTTATTAACAATTTTATTAATGCAATTTTTACAAGTAACCTTCTCAGAGAAACCAATCATTAATATTTTGATTCTTAATTATTTAAAAGATTTCTCATCCAACACGTCATATGGGAGAGGTTCCTTGCGGCGAGAGTTAAACACATGATTAGTAATATGTGTGATCTCAAATTTCCTCTATGACTATAGGGTGGATATACATAATGGGTAGATTAATGAGTTAGAAACTGTGCGAACAAGATTTTGGAATTTTACTACTCTTACAGCATTAGACCATGTTTTCTGATGGAAAGTGCATCTTCATGCGGTATTTGAAATTGCAACACATATCTAAGAGGTTCTTCGGGGGTTCAAAAATTTTCGTAATATTTTCTTTTGTAACTTTTTTCCAATATTAAACCATAGTAGACATTATGTGAGAACCTTCAAAGTGAACGATCGTCATTGAAGTAATCACCACCAAACACAATCTGGTTGAATCAAATGAGTATGGCATTACAGAGGGTGGATATACTTAATGGTTGGAATTGTGAGTTAGGAACAGTGCGAATGACAATTTGGAATTTTACTACTCTTACAGCATTAGACAATGCTTGCTGATAGAAAGTGAATCTTTATATGGCATTTGAAATTGCAACACATTACTAGGAGTAGTACAGCATTCGAGGGTGCAAACAACTACCGTAATATTTCCTTTCGGAAATTTTCCTAACATAAAACCATGGTAGGGATTATGTGGGAACATTCAAAGAGAACGATCATTATTGAAGCAATCATCATGAATCACAATTGTTTGAATCAAATGAGTATGGCTTTACAGAGGGTGGATATACTTAATGGTTGGAATTGTGAGTTAGGAACAGTGCGAACGACAATTTGGAATTTTACTACTCTTACAGCATTAGACAAGGCTTGATGATAGAAAGTGCATCTCCATGCGGTATTTGAAACTGCAACAGATAACTAGGAGTGGTAAAGAATTCGAGGGTACAAACAGCTGCCGTAATATTCCCTCTCGGAACTTTCCTTTGGGGACTTTTCCTAACATGAAACAATAACATGAATAGTAAGGATTATGTAGGAATATTTAAAGTGAACGATCGTCATTGAAGTAATCATCACCAACCACGATCTCGTTGAATCATCCGAGTATGGCATTAGAGCTTCAATTTGTAAAGAAAGTAAATATCTGTGTTGAGAAAATATCACAAAGTATATTACATCCAATTGTAAAATCGAATGGCACTTCTTATTAACAAGATTTACTCCATTAGATATTTTTATACAGATTTTCTATTTTTAAAATCATAAATAATGCCACCTATTCTATCCACGATGAATAGAAAAATCCATTTGATTAAAAAAGTTCAGTTTAATTAAGAATTATACAAGTAACTTACAAAGTAACTGTTAAAATGCTTGTGAGAAAGTTAATGATAAAAATGTAAAACAATGCTTGAAAAAGATACTAAAGCCTTGAACTATGAGAAAAATAGAATGCAATATTTTTTGACATATCATATCAGTAAAAAATAAGATAAAAAAATTACAAATAAGGTATGTATGTCATATAATTTTACTTAATTTATATATATATATATATATATATATATATATATATATATATATATAATATATATATATATATATATATATATATATATATATATATATATATAAATATATATATATATATATATATATATATATATAAATATATATATATATATATATATATATATATATATATATATATATATATATATATATATATATATATATATATATATATATTATATATATATATATATATATATATATATATATATATATATATATATATTATATATATATATATATTATATGTGTATATATATATATATTGTGTGTGTGTGTGTGTATGCATATATATTTATATATATGTATATAAATTTATATGTTTATATATGCATATATATATATGTGTGTGTGTGTGTGTGTGTGTGTGTGTGTGTGTTTGTGTGTGTGAATTTAAAGACGTGAGCTAATATTATTACATATCTATAATGTAAATACAGCGCGAAAGTACAGTTAACACTGAAGTCACTAACTTTACCTGATGACTCCACAGATGATATAGAGATAAATATGTGACATTATCACTTTTCAGGTCTATATATCATATTATCTATCGAAAACTCGCTTTTATGCTTCATCTTTTACCTCTGTGTGTTTGAAAATTTTTACATTGGACATGTTTATGAATAAAATGGCGATGCTGATTAAAATGTATTTCGATTTTAATTGCTTTCTGTATTCTTGATTGTAGATAAACTTCCTACAAATTATGTTTTGTTTACATACATCCACTGATACCAGACATATTGTATTAAAATTCATAATCCTGAAAATTATAAACAAAAATATATATTTATAATATTCCAGGTATTTTATCTGATAAATTATTTAAAACTGTATATTTTATATTTATAGAATTTGAAGTATTTAATTATTTCATAAATTACTAAACTGAATATCAGGAAGAAATATACTAAACATAATATTCTGAATCCTTTAATCACTGCTTAACTGAAGTTGTCCCATGCATCGTAGACTTTAATTAAATTACCTATCTAACAACGTAAGGTAAACAATTTTGATTAAAGTTGCAAGGATGTCATGCCATTTTAATTTTTATAAATCATAATTAATGAACGTACTCACATTGTACTAGATAATGATGAATTGTATTATTTTGCGTATGTGTAGATGTATTGTCTTGAATAATAAATAACGTCATATTAAACTGTTCTTTAAAATTTTCCAGCATTACAGTTTAATGAGGACTTAGTTTTCCAAAAATATTTAAATTAATTTTGAGCGAAAATTACCTGTAGGTTTATGAGATTTAATTAGCTGTCTTAAAATAGAAGAAAAAATATATTACAAACTAATATAGTAGAGAAAATGCAATAAAATAAGATGATTATAAACAACAAAATATGTGTTTCGAATTTCATGATAAATTTTCATGTGTAATTGTTAAGATTGAAGGAATGGTTAATATTAAAATGTATTTTTACAGTATAACTAACACATTTCACAGGTTTACTGGAGTAAATTTATGTAATATACTCATACAAAGATATTTATTCATATAATAAAATACTCTAAATATTTTACGATGCCTATCAAATCAATCCTGAAAAAACACATATCTTCCGTTATATGAATACAATAGTTATAATCCTTGCTCATGTTAATTTAATTGCAACTAGACTTTATTAAGCCTCAAAAATATGTAAAAGTGTTTCCGCTATAATAGTACAAATACGTATGTATGTATATATATATAATAATAATAATATATATATATATATATATATATATATATATATATATATATATATATATATATATATATATATATATATATATATATATATATATATATATATATATATATATATATATATATATATATATATATATATTACTGCCGAAGCCCGAAGTTCGGCCAGGTCCTGAATTGGCCAGCTAAGTCGCACATTGGACGTTGCGTGTGGTCAATGTTCGATGTACTGCTAATGAATAGCGTATAAGCGAACTCAGCCGGCCTATTCCCGAAGTGTCCGATACTCCCTGGTCAATGTTCGACGTTCTGAAGCAAGACTCGAAATAATGTGAGAATCCGCATAAGAGATGTTGACAGAGGTCGCGGTGATCCACGAAGTGTCCTTGCAGTTGTCAGGAACATCGAGAGCGATTTCTACAAGCTAGGAACTGAACATGTTCTCAAACAACTGTACTCCAGAAGTGAATTTTCCATTTTGAAAGAGAATCTGCTTATATTAGAATCCGTGAGAAGAGAGGAAAATTCATTACGAACCGTTTACTTTTCACAATGGCTGACCGGCGACCAAGGTTACACTTGATGTCGTTGCATTACCAAGTGCTCAACACAAAATCGCTGCAGATGTAAAAATAAACTGCTGTGCAATTTTAAATGTCATAAAAATTCATCTAGTTGTAACAAGAGATGATACTGTTAATTTTCTCTAATAAACTAATTGATTAGATAATGTGATTTTAGTTTTGTTTGCTGTTTGTTTTCTCCAAGAAAGAGGAAATTTTCATAAGAGACCAGGAGGTCTCTGGTGCTGTGAGGTACTTACTAAAACTTCTCCCTTCAGACTACAGCCCACCTAGAGCCACCGTACCTATTTGTCCTTTGTTCCAAAGGACAATCCTAGTAGCATAAGATAGACAGATTAGTCAGAAAACTCGTCAGTAGCAGCTATAATGTTTTTTTTTTTTGCATTACGATATACAAAGAACCAAAATTTGCTCATGACCTTTTTCTTCTGACGTTGGTTGATCACCCCATGTCACTTCACGAATTACCTGGCCAAACCACGAAATCAGGGAAAGATTGGACATTGTCCGGTCATTGTGAGACGATCGGTTATTGGCTATTTCGCGATTTGTCCGCTCACTTCGGAAACTAACAAAACTTCGGGCTTTGGCCTTAACTAACACACACACACAAACACACACATACACACACATATATATATATATATATATACACATATATATATATATATATATATATATATATATATATATATATATATATATATATATATATATATATATATATATATATATATATATATATATATATATATATACATATATATATACATAAATATTATTTATTTATTTATATATGTGTGTATAATAACAAACACCAATTTAAGTTACACACTTGTTTTTTAAACCCTAGTGCAGTAAATATTATTGAATGTCATGTTGGTGTTTGAAAGATCTTTCTTTAGCACTTTTATAGCATGACATATAAAATAAAATTACTACATGCTTCATTTAGTCTACTTTAAATTGCCTTAACTTCGGAAGTAAATCTTATTTTATAATGCGTGAGAAAAATAAACACCATTATGAAGATTTATATGAATACTCTTGCTTTTAAAGTAATGAAATTATTTAAGATAATTTTTATGGACATCCCAGATAGAAAAGATTTCCTAAATAATTGGAGCGTAATCGGTAAATACCCCCATTAAATCTCTCCGAGAGTTTAAAAGAACACTTGGTTTCTTAAGGAAAACAAAAGTTGCTAATTTGTAATAAGGATGAAATTATTGTTCCGAAATCACTTTGAAAGATTTTCTATATTTCTTTAAGTATAGTTTATGTGGAGTGGAATACAATGTGTTTACACTTACGAAAGTTACGCAGTAACTATGTTATATGTGAAGACGTGAGCACACACACACACACAGACACAAAATTACACACACACACATATATATATTATATCAAAATTATTTAGCTTTAATATTCCCTTAAAAACATCCTTTCACCTATTCTAATTCCTTTAAATATTTTTCCAAGTCTCTAAATAGTTAATGATTGGAGTATTTTCCATTTAGCTTTCCTTTCGATCCTAAAATTCTAAATTTTCTGTTTATTTATCCCATTTCCCAGCTATCGGCGGTAAATGGTTTCGCGTTTTGCTGATATTGCATTTAATTCACTTATTAATTGTTTTTTTTTTACTGTGGGAAAATTTTTTATGTTATTGCACTTGGGTGCATCTCTGCTCGATCAGAGTGAACTCTGTGGCTTTTCTTTGTCTGTTGTCCATAATCTGATACTCAGCATGCGTAGGCGTTGTAACGTTTGTATTGCATCGTCCGGGAGACATACTCCGTATTAACCATCATACTAACCATGTTATACTGTTTTCTGTAAATAGGTTCTTTTTTGAAATTTGCTCCAGGGAGTAAAAATCGCAATTTTTATTAATTATGTCAAACATATAGCATCTTTTTTGCTCTTTACCTTTTGTTTAATAAATAGACTTTACAAATAAGTCAAATTTGTTTTGCTTTTGTCTCTTTCATTGCCTGAACTTCATTATCTTTAATTTATGGACATATGTTTATATATATATATATATATATATATATTTATATATGCATACAACATACATATATATAAAATATTATTTATTACATTATATATATGTTATATAACAACAACGACCATTTATATTTACACACTTGTTTATAAAATCTAGTGCAGTAAATATTATTGGATGTCATGTTGGTGTTTTAAAGATCTTTCTTTAGCACTTTTATAGCATGACACATAAAATAAAATTACTACATGCTTCATTTAGTCTACTTTAAATTGCCTTAACTTCGAAAGTAAATCTTATTTTATAATGCGTGAGAAAAATAAACACCATTATGAAGATTTATATGAATACTCTTGTTTTAAAAGTAATGAAATTATTTAAGATAATTTTTATGGACATCCGAGATAGAAAAGATTTCTAAAATAATTGGAGCGTAATCGGTAAATACCCCCATTAAATCTCTCTGAGAGTTTAAAAGAACACTTTGTTTCTTAAGGACAACAAAAGTTGTTAATTTGTAATAAGGCTGAAATTATTTTTCTGAAAGATTTTCTATATTTCTTTAAGTATTGTTTAGGTGAAGTGTAATACAAAGTCTTTACACTTACAAAAGTAACACAGTAAATATTTTATATATGCGTTATGAGTACACAGGCACACACTCACACACACACACACACACACCCACACACACACACACATATATTTATATATATATATATATATACATTTGAGAGCATTAAATATATTTTTTGTAGCCGAGTGAGTATTTTTTAAATTAATTATTATGCTTAATTCATTCATATCTATAAGGCAACATAAAATACATTCTTCGGAGTATACTTGATTCACTTATAAAATTTCAATTCTTCAGACTTGTAATGTGTTAAACAATTTCAGAAATTGCATTTTGTTTTTACTTTTTTCAAATATATAAAGATATGTTGACACAATATTTTAAACCTATTACATTTATAACATTTATATCTCTCGAAACCCAACAAGAGCAATTTTCGTGACAGAAAACATCCTGTTTCTATTGAAAACGAAACAGTTTGAAGAGCATTATACTGTAAAGTATCTTTTTGTCGCAGAATGAGTTATTTAAATTAATCATTATGTTTAATTCATTCCTATCTATAATGCAACATAAAATACATTCTTGAGCATATACTTGACTTCCTTACTAAATTTCAATTCTTCACGAGGTTAATGCGTTAAATAATTTCAGAAATTCCATTTTGTCTATTCGTATTTTTTCAAACATATAAAGATAAGTTGCCACAATAATTTCAAACATATAAAGATATGTTGACACAATATTTTAAACCTATTACATTTATAACATTTATATCTCTCGAAACCCAACAAGAGCCATTTTCCTGACAGAAAACATCCTGTTTCTATTGAAAACGAAACAGTTTGAGGAGCATTATACTGTAAAATATCTTTTTGTAACAGAATGAGTTATTTAAATTAATTAGTGTACTTAATTCATTCATATCTATAAAGCAACATAAAATTTATTCATCGGAGTATACTGTATTCACTTAAGAAATTTTAATTCTTCAGACTGGTAATGTGTTAAATAATTTCAGAAATTGCATTTTGCCTAATTTTATTTTTTTCAAGTATATAAAGATATGTTGACACAATATTTTAAACCTATTACATTTATAACATTTATATCTCTCGAAACCCAACAAGAGCAATTTTCGTGACAGAAAACATCCTGTTTCTATTGAAAACGAAACAGTTTGAGGAGCAATATACTGTAAAATATCTTTTTGTCGCAGAATGAGTTATTTAAATTAATTATTATGCTTAATTCATTCATACCTATAGTTCAACATAAATTTTATTCTTCGCACTATACTTGATTTACTGATAAAATTTCAATTCTTCAGACTGGTAATGTGTTAAATAATTTCAGAAATTTCATTTTGTCTATTTTTACTTTTTTCAAACATATAAAGATATGTTGACACAATATTTTAAACCTATTACATTTATAACATTTATATCTCTCGAAACCCAACAAGAGCAATTTTGTTGATATAAAACATCATGTTTCTATTGAAAATGAAATATTTTGAGGAACTGTAAAGTATCTTTTTGTAGGAGAATGAGTTATTTAAATTAATTAGTATACTTAATTCATTCATATCTATAAAGCAACATAAAATTTATTCTTCGGAGTATACTTTATTTACTTATAAAATTTAAATTCTTCAGACTGGTAATGTGTTAAATAATTTCAGAAATTGCATTTTGTCTATTTTTATTTTTTTTTCAAACGTATAAAAATATGCTGACACAATATTTTAAACCTATTACATTTATAACATTTATATCTCTCGAAACCCAACAAGAGCAATTTTAGTGACAAAAAACATCTTATTTTATTGAAAACGAAACAGTTTGAAGAGCATTATACTATAAATTTCTTTTTGTCACAGAATATGTTACTTAAATTAATTATTATGCTTAATTCATTCATATCTATAAGGCAACATAAAATACATTCTTCGGCATATTCTTGATTTACTTAGTAAATTTCAATTCTTTATGAGGCTAATGTGTTAAACAATTTCAGAAATTGCATTTTGTCTATTTTTTTTTCAAACATTTAAAGTGACACAATATTTTAAACTTATTACATTTAAAACATTTATATTTCTCGAAACCCAACAAGAGCAATTTTCGTGACAGAAAACATCCTGTTAATATTGAAAATGAAATTTTTTGAGGAGTATTAGACTGCAAAATATCTTTTTGTCGCAGAATGAGTTATTTAAATTAATAAATATGCTTAATTTATTGATATCTATAATGCAACATAAAATGCTTTCTTCGGCATATACTTAATTTATTTACTAAATGTCAATTCTTCATGAGGTTAATGTGTGAAATAATTTCAAAAATTGCATTTTATTTATTTTTTTTTCAAACATATAAAGATATGTTGACACAATATTTTAAACCTATTACATTTATAACATTTATATCTCTCGAAACCCAACAAGAGCAATTTTCGTGACAGAAAACATCCTGTTTCTATTGAAAATGAAATATTTTGAGGAGCATTAGACTGCAAAATCTTTTTGTCGCAGAATGAGTTATTTAGATTAATTATTATGCTTAATTCATTCATATCTAAAATGAAACATAAAATAAGTTCTTCGGCATATACTTGATTTACTTACTAAATTTCAATTCTTCATGAGGTTAATGTGTTAAATAATGTCAGAAATTCCATTTTGTCTATTTAAATTTTTTTCAAACATATAAAGATATGTTCACACAATATTTTAAACCTATTACATTTATAACATTTATATCTCTCGAAACCTAACAAGAGCAATTTTCGTGACAGAAAACATCCTGTTTCTATTGAAAACGAAATAGTTTGAGGAGCATTATACTGTAAAATTTCTTTTTGTGGCAGAATGATTTATTTACATTAAGTATTATTCTTAATTCAGTCATATCATTAATGCAACATAAAATACATTCTTCGGTTTATAGTTTATTTACTTACTAAATTTCAATTCTTCACGAGGTTAATGCGTTAAATAATTTCAGAAATTCCATTTTGTCTATTTGTATTTTTTTCAAACATATAAAGATATGTTGACACAATATTTTAAACCTATTACATTTATAACATTTATATCTCTCGAAACCCAACGAGAGCAATTTTCGTGACAGAAAACATCCTATTTCTATTGAAAATGAAACAGTTTGAGGAGAATTAGACTAAAAGTATCTTTTTGTCGCAAAATAAGTTATTGAAATTAATTATTATGCTTAATTTATTCATATCTATAATGCAACAGAAAATTAATTCTTCGGAGTATGTTTGATTTACTTATAAAATTTCAATTCTTCAGATCGGTAATGTGTTAAATAATTTCAGAAATTGCATTTTGTCTATTTTTATTTTTTTCAAACATATAAAGTTATGTTCACACAATATTTCAAACCTATTACATTCATAATATTTATATCTCTCGAAACTCAACAAGAGTAATTTTTGTGAAAGAAAACATCTTGTTTCTATTGAAAACGAAACAATTGGAGGAGCATTTTACTGTAAATTTTCTTTTTGTCACAGAATGAGTTATGTAAATTAATTAATATGCTTAATTCATTGAAATCTATAATGCAACATAAAGTACATTCTTCGGCATATACTTAATTTATTTACTATATTTCTATTTTTCATGAGGTTGATGTGTTAAATAATTTCAAAAATTGTATTTTTTCTATTTTTTTTTCAAACATTTAAAGTGACACAATATTTTAAACTTATTACATTTAAAACATTTATATTTCTCGAAACCCAACAAGAGCAATTTTCATGACAGAAAACATCCTGTTTCTATTGAAAATGAAACAATTTGAAGAGAATTAGACTGCAAAATTTCTTTTTGCCACAGAATGAGTTATTTAAATTAATTATTAGGCTTAATTCTTTGATATCTATAATGCAACATAAAATACAATCTCGGCATATACTTGGTTTACTTACTTCAATTCTTCATGAGGTTAACGTGTTAAAGCAGCATGGAATCAAAATGAAATTACAGAAGAAGGGATTTACGTACTTATATACCTACATATAGGTTTCGTTTGGATTGGAGCTCTACGGTCTACATGTAAGACCGTAAACTTTAAAAACCATTATTTTTCATGATAGGAGATCTTTTATAACTTTGTTTCATAATAAAAACAACTATATTTTAACTGCATAAAACATTTACATATTTCACTGACACATAGTTAAAATATTTAACTTAATGTTTAAACCTACACAAATAGCAGCATGGAATCAAAATGAAATTACAGAAGAAGTTATATACGTACTTATATACCTACATATAGGTTTCGTTTGGATTGGAGCTCTACGGTCTACATGTAAGACCGTAAACTTTAAAAACCATTATTTTTCATGATAGGGGATCTTTTATAACTTTGTTTCATAATAAAAACAACTACATTTTAACTGCATAAAACATTTACATATTTCACTGACATATAGGTAAAATATTTAACTTAAAGTTTAAACCTACACAAATAGCAGCATGGAATCAAACTAATTACAGAAGGGATTTATGTACTTATATGCTTTCATATAGGTTTCGCTTGGATTGGAGCTCTACGGTCTACATGTAATATGATATTTAGAATAGTAATAATATAAAAGTTTGAATCTGATGAAGAGTATTTACTCTTTACAGAGATAAAAGAACGTAAAAAGGAATAGTAACTTTAAATATTTAATATTACTTAACAAGTTCTTTTATTATGCTTTGTTTTTTATGCTATAATAATTTTAATAGCATTTTATCTCTTTTGTTATTAATTCTTAAAAATGATCCAAAGCTACTATATCCTTCAAATTATTAACATTCAAATTTCCACTATATTAACTTGTAAATAACATAGGTATTCCAAGTATATGCAATAAAATTCATTTTCAAGTTAATTTTTAAAATATATATTGAAAAACACTAAATTTTATTATCAAATTTAAGAGACTATCACATATTATTTAATCTACAATTCTTAAGGTAGCAAACATTTAAAAGTTTTAAATCAAAAATTGATTAGAAATTAAATATTTTAATAAGAAATTGAAAATAAAGTTCAGAATAAATTCAGATATAAAAATACTCTCCTCATATCAATATAATTGAAAGTAAACAGAAACTAAAAAAATTCCTTATGTTTGATATACTTAGTTAGATTACAGTTTTCACAAATCAATATTTACATTCAGGTAAATATTTTTAGGATTAATTAGAAGTGTACTTCTATTTTTTACACAAATAATTTATGCTCTTTAAATAATATATTGCTTTATATAATGAATCTAAATTATTTTTAAAAAATATATTTAGGAATCATATTTATTCTAATAGAGGAAGTATTTTTCCTAGTATGTAACATGTTATTTACCAAAGAATTATATAGTCTTAATAAACAACACCTTTCAGCATTAAACTATATTCCCTTAAATATACTATATTCCCTTAAATTTTAATTCATAATTTACACAGCAATAAAATAAAGATAAATAACTTGTGTGCATAAAATTTAATTTCAGTTACTTTATTCATATTCATAATATAATATATAAACATTTAATAATTAAATTTTGCTTTTCCAATCTTGGAAGTTACAAATATACTTGTTTCTTTAATTCTATAATATAATTACTTGTGTAAGTCCTAATATAAGATTTTCCATTTAAAAATCTTTCAATAGTATTTAATTTCTTTTTCAGTAGTCTGTTATAATTATTATCAAAATTAGTAATGACTATATTTTAATTAAAATAATTATTTTAAGTAGTAAAATTTAATCCATTGTTTTATGTAAAGGTATTGTTAGGTTTGTTTGGGGTTACAACGCTACGGTCTATTACTTTGCAACACGAAGCTAATGAAACCGGTAAATCTGCTTTACCAATCTTGAACATTATAAATATTCTTGTTTCATCAATACTGTTTTTTTTTGGCATTTTGTTTTTAATTTTTGTTTTGATTTGTGTTTTGATTTTATATTTATTTGTATTTTTTTTTTTTTTTTTATTGATTGTTTTTTCTTATGTTTGCGTTTTTTTTTTTTTTTTTTGTTTTTTTTAGATTTTTATATAAAGATATGTTGAAAAAAAATAAAAAAATATTTTTTATAATTATTTAAAATTACCAATTTATGTTTTTTTTGAAAAATTGTCTTATTTTAAAAATTTGGGAGCATTATTTTTTTTTTTGAGTTTTTTTTTTGAATGTTTTTAAATTAATATATTATAATTTATGATTTAACATTAAATTTTATTTTTCATTATTTTTTTTTTTATTTTTTTAATGTGTTTTTTTTTATTTGTTTTTTTTATTTTTTTTTAATTTTGATTTTTTTGATATAATATGATTTTTCAAAAATTTTCGAAACCCAACAAATTTTTGTATGATAATTAAAAGCATTGTTTTTTTGTTTTTTTGATTTTTCTTTTTTTGTTTTTTTGTTTTTTTTTTTTTTGATTTTTTTTTTCAGATAAAAATTTTTTTTTGTTTTTTTTTTATTTTGATTTTTTTATTTTATTTTATTTTTTTTTATTTTTTGATTTATTTTAATTTTTTTAATTATTTACATTTTTTTTTTTTGTTTTTTTTTTTTTTTTTTTTTTAATGAATTATAGATGAAGATTTTTTTTTTTTTTTTTTTTTTTATTTGTTCAGATTTTGATTTTTTTTTTTTTTTTATTTTGTTTTTTTTTTGATTTTTTGATATTGTTTTATAATTTTTTTTTTGTTTTTTTTTGTTTTTTGTTTTTTTTATTTATTATGTTTTTTTATTATTTTTTTATTGATTATTTTTGTATTTTGTAGGTTTGTTTGATTTAGAAGTTTTTTTTTGTGTTTTTTTTTTTGTTTTATTTTGTTTTAATTTTTGTTTTTTTGATTCTGTTTTTTGTTTATTTTTTTTTTAAATTTTTATTTTTTTTTTTTATTTGTGTTGTTTTGTTGTTTTTTTATTTTTGTTTTTTGATTTGTTTGTTTGTTTTTGTTTTTTTTTGTTTTTGATTTTTTTGTAATGTTTTTTTTTTTTTTTTTTTTTTTGTTTTTTTTTGTATTTTTAATTTATTTTTTTTTTTTTTTTTTTATGATTTATTTACTTTTGTTTTTTTCTTTTTTTTTTGTTTTTTTGTTTTTTTGATTTTTTTTTTTTGTTTTGTTTTTTTTTTATTTTTTCTTTTTTTTTTATGTTTTTTTTTTACAAATATACTTTACATTTTATTTGTTTCTTTTTTGTTTTTGATATCTATTTTTGTTTTTGTTGATTGTGTTTTTGATTTTTGGTTTTGATTTTTGTGTTTTGTTTTTTTTTGGATATTTGTTTTTTTTTACTTTGTTTTGTTGATTTTTTTTTTAATATATTTTTTTTTTGTTTTTTTTGTTTTTGTTTTAGTTTGTTTTTTATGTGATTTTTTTTTTTTTTTTCTATAGGTTTTTATTAATATATATTTTTTTTTTATTTGTATTTATGATGTTTTTTATTGTTTTATTTTGTGTTTTTTTTTTTTAAGTTTTTTTTTAATTTGGATTTTTTGTCTTTTTGATTGTGTTCGTTTTTGATATTTTGTTTCATTTTGTTATTCATGACTAATTTTATTGTTGATGATTGTTTATGTTTTTCTTTTGTTTAAAATATTTATTTTGTTTTGTTTTATTTTTGGGAATTTTGTGGTTTTATGTTATTATGTTTTATATTTATTGTTTTGGATTTTGTTTTATTTTTTTTTTTATTTTTTTTTTTTTTTTTATTTTTAACTTTGTTTCATAATAAAAACAATAATCATATTTTAATTATATATATAAATATTTTACAAATATTTAAATAAATATATTACAAAAATAAAAATGAATTAATACAAATGAAATTTTGTCTATTTTTGGTTGTGTTTTGGTATGGTCTTGTTGTTTTTCTATTTTATTGTATTTTGTTTTTATTATTTTTTCATGTGTTTTTTTATTTGTTTTTTTTTGTTTTCTGTTTATATAATGCTTTTTTTTTACGTATTTTTATATAGGTATTTTTATGTTTTGTGGTTAGCATGGAATCCAAATGAAATTACAGAAGAAGGATATACGTACTTATATATATAGGCTTTTGGTTGGATTTTTGGTCTACATGTATGTTTTTTTTGATATTTTTTTTTGTTTGTTTTATTTTTTTTTCCTAATTTTTGTATTTTTATGTGTTTTGCTGTTGCATTTTTTGAAAAGTAGTAATTTAATTAGTGTATTAAGTTATGTACATATAGGTTTCGTTTGGATTTGGATTGGAGCTCTACGCGGTAAACTTTAAACTTTAAAAACCATTATTTATGGGATTTTTTATAACTTTGTTGTTCATATTATTTTGTGCAATTACACATTTTATTTTTTTACTTTTCCTTTTTATGTTTAAATCTTAATAGCATGTTTTTTCATATGGTTTTACGTTTGGTTATGTTGTTTTCGTTTGCACTGTCTAAGGTCTATCATTTTATTTATATTTTTTTATATCATAATAAAAACAACTACATTTTAACTGCATAATTTACATCATTTCTTTGACTGACAATTTGTAAATAATTTTACTTATAGTTGTAATAGCAAATAGTGGCTTACATATAGATTTTTGGGATTTTCTTATATTTATATGGCTTGGATTGGTTGAATTAACGGTTTCTTTTCTTTTGTTTTTTTTAGTTTTTAGTATGTGTTTTTTTAGGGATTTGTTTATGATATAGATGTGACTTTTTTATATTTTATTTTATTTATACTTTTGTTTATTTATTTTCTATAATTTTTATAGCTACTATTTTTTTTTATTAATTCATTTTTTTTTTTAATGCATTTTTTCTTTATTATTAGATCAATATAAAATTCATTTTTCAAGTTAATTAAATAAATATATTGAAAAAACTAAATTTTAATTATCAATTATAAATAAATTTTATTTAATCTAATTTATTTTAGCAAATATAATTTAAAAATGTTAAATAAAAATTGATTAGAAATTCAATATTTTAATAAGAAATTCAAAATAAAGATTAGAATAAATTCAGCCTTAACAAATACTTGCTCATATCAATATAATTGAAAGAAAATAGAAACTAAAAAATTCCTTATGTTTGATATACTTAATTAGATTACAGTTTTCACAAATCAAGATTTACATTCAGGTAAATATTTTTAGGATTAATTAGAAGTGTACTTCTATTTTTTACACAAATAATTTATGCTCTTTAAATAATATATTGCTTTATATAATGAATCTAAATTATTTTTAAAAAATATATTTAGGAATCATATTTATTCTAATAGAGGAAGTATTTTTCCTAGTATGTAACATGTTATTTACCAAAGAATTATATAGTCTTAATAAACAACACCTTTCAGCATTAAACTATATTCCCTTAAATATACTATATTCCCTTAAATTTTAATTCATAATTTACACAGCAATAAAATAAAGATAAATAACTTGTGTGCATAAAATTTAATTTCAGTTACTTTATTCATATTCATAATATAATATATAAACATTTAATAATTAAATTTTGCTTTTCCAATCTTGGAAGTTACAAATATACTTGTTTCTTTAATTCTATAATATAATTACTTGTGTAAGTCCTAATATAAGATTTTCCATTTAAAAATCTTTCAATAGTATTTAATTTCTTTTTCAGTAGTCTGTTATAATTATTATCAAAATTAGTAATGACTATATTTTAATTAAAATAATTATTTTAAGTAGTAAAATTTAATCCATTGTTTTATGTAAAGGTATTGTTAGGTTTGTTTGGGGTTACAACGCTACGGTCTATTACTTTGCAACACGAAGCTAATGAAACCGGTAAATCTGCTTTACCAATCTTGAACATTATAAATATTCTTGTTTCTTCAATTCCATGATATAACTACTTGTGTAATTCCTAATACAAGATTTTCCTTTTCAAAAATGTTGTATTATAATTTTAAATTTTTTTTCAATAGTCTTTTCGAAGTATTATCAAATATAGTAATGATTAAATTTTGCTTAAAATAATTATTTTAAGTAGTAAAATTAAATCCATAGTTTTATGTAAAGCTATTGTTAGGTTTAGTTTGGTTT
>CM063500.1:30589083-30596583 GCA_032207245.1 Pardosa pseudoannulata | reverse complement strand
AGGTAGTATTATAACTCACATATTTTCAATCAAAGCATCATTCATTTCAGTAAAATATTTAGAAATGATTGCAACGTCTAAATGACATTATGAACGTCTATCGGGTAACATTGAAACATTCATTTCGGAGTTGTATTGTAGAATCATAATGCAACACTAAAACATTTCCAAATTTCAGTGTTGTATGTTTAGCATTGTACGTTGAAAGTTAGATTGTTATCTAAAAATTATGAAGCAAACTCCATTTGGTCGTTTTATACACTTGCGCACGATGATTATGATGCCTTATCATAAATGGTAGTGCATATCACTTATTCGGCTAAATTGGCCTCAATAAAGAACCATAAACATCGTCCCCTGTGAGAAAACAAAATAGTTGATTGGGCAGTGTTTTATGAAGATGAGAATTCCTTTGGTAATAAAAATAATACGGCTGAATGATAGTAAAAATAAAAAAATGCATAATAATAATAATAATATTGTTACAACATAATGCAAACTTCCATATTCTACTATTGCACTTATCCTGTAAGAATAATGATACTTACATACGCAAGGCATATTGTACGACATATACAAGGCATCTTATATCATAAATATACAAGGTCTAGAGATATAGGGACTACTTTATAAAATATCTTTTATCACATTAAGTCTATAGGAGAATTTGAGATGGTAATATTTATAAAAAGATCTTATAGAAAATGCCTTATTTAATCACTTTGTATTGCATTAAGCATGTAAAAATGCATAAAAACAATCTTATTGTTACAAAAGGGAGTAAAATTCCATGTTTAATATTGAAATTCTCATTTTGTAAGAATAATTCTATGTACATATAGTACGTCTAGAGATATAGGGACTATTTTATGGATGATCTTTTAACACATTATAGCTAAAGTAGGATTTGAAATGGTAATATTCATAAAAAGATGTTATAGAAAATGCCCTTTTATAAATCAATTTGTATTGCATTAAGCGTTAAAAAATGAATAAAAATAATTTTATTGTTTCAACAGGAAGGAAAATTCCATATTATACTATTGAACTTAACATTTTATAAGAATAATGCTATGTACATTTATTAGGTCCAGAGTTATAGGGACTATTTTATAAAAGGAATTTTAACATATTAAAGCTACAGTAGGATTTAAAATGGTATCCATAAAAAGATTTTATAGAAAATGACTTGTTAAATTAATTTGTATTGTATTAAGCATGTAAAAATGCATAAAAATAAGTGTATTGTTACAACAGGAAGAAAAAATCCATATACGACTTTTACATTCACCATATTGTTAAAAAAATGCTATGTACATATATAAGATCTACAGATATAAGGGCGTTTTTATAAAAGGTGTTTTAACACGTAAGGTTATGGAAAGATTTGAAATGGTGACATTCACAAACAGATATTATAGAAAATGCATGTTTATATGAATTTGTATTGCATTAAGCACGTAAACATACATAAAAATAATTTTATTTTTAGAATAGGAAAGAAAATTCTATACTCTGTTATTGAACTTGTCAGTTTGTAAGAATCATTCTATGTACATACATATTAGGTGTACACATATAGTGACTATTTTATAAAAGATCGTTTAACACATTAAAACTATAAGAGGATTGGAAATGGTAATATTCACAAAAATATCTTATAGAAAATGGTCTTTTATAAATCAATTTGTATTGCATTAATCATGTAAAAATGCATAAGAAAAGTTTATTGTTATAACAGGATGGGAAATTTCATATTCTACTATTGGACATATCATTTTGTAAGAATAATGCAAAGTACATATGAAAGGTTTAAATATATAGGGACTATTTTATAAAACTCTTTTAACACATTAACGCTATATGAGTATTTGAAATGGTAATATTCATAAAAAGATCTTACAAAAATGTCTTTTGAAATCAATTTGTATTGCATTAATCATGTAAAAATGCATAAAAACAATTTTATTTTTAGAATAGGAAAGAAAATTCCATATTCTGTTATTGAATTTGTCAGTTTGTAAGAATAATTATATGTACATATATATTAGGTGTTCACATATAGTGACTATTTTATAAAAGATCCTTTAACACATTAAAACTATAAGAGGATTGGAAATGATAATATTCATAAAAAATATTATAGAAAATGGCCTTTTATAAATCAATTTGCATTGCCTTAATCATGTAAAAATGCATGAGAAAAGTTTGTTATAACAGGATGGGAAATTTCATATTCTATTATTGGACATATCATTTTGTAAAAATAATGCAAAGTACATATGGAAAGTTTAAAGATATAGGGACTATTGTATAAAAGGTCTTTTAACACATTAAAGCTATAGGAGTATTTGAAATTGTAATATTCATAAAAAAATCTTATAGAAATGAATTTTGAAATCAATTTGTATTGCATTAAGAATGTAAAAATGCATAAAAATAATTTTATTTTTAGAATAGGAAAGAAAATTCCATATTCTGTTATTGAACTTGTCAGTTTGTAAGAATAATTCTATGTACATATATAAGGTATACACATATAGTGACTATTTTATAAAATATCGTTTAACACATTAAAACTATAAAAGGATTGGAAATGGTAATATTCACAAAAATATCTTATAGAAAATGGCCTTTTATAAATCAATTTGTATTGCATTAAGAGTTTAAAAATGCATAAAAATAATTTTATTGTTACAACAGGAAGAGAAATTTCATATTCTTCTATTGAACATATCATTTTGTAAGAATAATGCAAAGTACATATGAAAGGTTTAAAGATATAGGGACTATTTTATAAAAGGACTTTTAACACATAACGCTATAGGAATGTTTGAAATGGTAATATTCATAAAAAGATCTTATAGAAAATACCTTTTTACATCAATTTGTATTGCTTTAAGCATGTAAAAATGCATAAAAATAATTTTATTTTTACAACATAATGCCCGATTCCGTATTCTACTATTGTACTTATAATCTTGAAAGAATAATGCTATGTACATACTTAACGTCTAGAGATATAGGGACTATTTTATAAAAGGATTTTTGACACACTAAGGCTATAGGAGGATTTGAAATGGAATATTCATAAAAAGATCTTACAGAAAATGCCTTTTTAAATCAATTTGTATTGCATTAGGCATGTAAAAATGCATAAAAATAATTTTTTTTTACAATAGAAAGAAAATTCCATATTCTACTATTGCACTTATCATCCTGAAAGAATAATGCTATGTGCATATAGAAGATCTAGAGGTATAGTTACTATTTTATAAAAAAAAAAATTAATACATTTAAAGCTATAGGCGGAATTGAAATGGTAATATTCATAAAAAGATCTTGTAGAAAATGCCTAGATAAATCAATTTGCATTTAATTAAGCATGTAAAAATACATAAAAACTGTTTTATTGTTACAACAGGAAGAAAATTTCCATATTTTATTATTGCACTTATCATCCTGTAAGAATAATGCTATGAACATGTACAATGTCTAGACATATAGGGACTATTTTATGAAAGAGCTTTTAACACATTAAAGCTATAGGAGGATTGGAAATGGTAATATTTATAAAAAAGATCGAATTGATAATGCGTATATAAATCTATTTGTATTCCATTAAGCATATAAAGATGCATAAAATAATTTTATTGTTACAAAAGGAAGAAAAAGTCCATAATCTACTACTGCACTGATCAATTTGTAAGAAATATACTATGTACATATATAAAATCTACATATATAAGGACTTTTTATAAAAGGTCTTTTAATACGTGAAGGCTATAAAAGGATTTGAAATGGTAATATCTATAAAACATCGTACATTAAATTAATTTTTAAAACAATTTATATATCATAAAGTTTGTAAAGTTTCAATCTAATAACCAAAATTATTTATATTTATTGTATACACTTTTAAAAAGATGTAATTCACTTAAATTATTCATTTTATTTTACTTTATTTTTTAAAATTAATTTTATTCACCTTTAATAATTAAGTGTATTGAGTTGTATCTGAAATTTTAAGTTCAAAATATTTTAAATACATTAAGCTTAAACATTATTTATACATTTTCTTTTATTATATGCCCTTTTTAAAATAGGTTATTAATTTAAATTATTTTTTAACTTTATTTGTAACAGCTAAATGCATTTTATCTAAAATGGAATTTCTAAAATATATGAAATATATTGCGCTATAATAATGTAGAGAAATTTTATACAACAAACACAGTAAGAAATAGCAATTCACCGAGTAATGTCTATAATTCCAGGAGATATCCCAAATATCCCCCTAACATTTATAATTCAGCATTATATTAACTTAAGTTCCTCGGTATGCCAGTAATGCTAGTATAAGCAATCTTTCCCCGCAAGTAGGAATGCCACATGTGCTGTCACAGAAATTTTCGACAATTAACTTTAATAAAGCTTTCTACATCAAGGGGATTCCTACTTGTTCCCTTTCACAGAAAAATAAACGGTTATATCAAACTTTTGTTGAGCTATGGAAGAATCAAGGTAATTTATTAACTTCACAGTTAGTTGAAGTTTAAAATAAAAACATTTCAATTATATTGTAAGATTTTGTTTTCATGGAAATATAAAAGAAGTATTTCATCAATATAAAATGAAATGTTTTAGTGTGGTAAAGTAATTTCGGTGATGTATTATATTTATTGAAATAATTTGCTGAAAACAAAGTTGTTTTGTTTTAAAAAAATGAATTTTAACAGAACAGTCCAAATTTTACCATTCATTGTGTCTTACAGACAGTGTAAATGTTATATCTGCAACCCCATATAACTGGTTTTGTTTTTAAAAATTGTCTAGATGTTTTTCGCAGAATATATGATTTCCAAATGTTAAAAACTATTAATAAATATAATTTAATCCACTGACCGAACGAGAAACTGTTCGTTCTATAGTGCAAGCGTGTAGTGAAATCCTCTGCACGTGGAATAGACATTTTGGTTTGTCGGCACCAATGAGCATCCTGATGTGGCACCGCAGCAGCGGGAGTCATGTGGTGCTATGTTTGCTGAACATATAAGTTTTTCGTAGAAGCCCGAAGCGTTGCGTTTTCGACGCCGATATGATACCATACAACAAAAGACAGGATTTCCGCTTCAGTGCTAGTAGAATTCTCATAAGTTTAGCTATTTTTATAGTTATAACTCGACTACTAGTAGGTAAATATTTTATTTACTGTATTCTTTAAATTTATATTCATAATAAATAACCCGTTTCAGAATGGAGAACTCAGATGTCTCAATAATTAAATATTTATTGGAAAATCCATGTTCTCTGCACACCCTGCATATATATATATATAATATATATATATATATATATATATATATATATATATATATATATATATATATATATATATATATATATATAATATATATATATATTTATATATATATATATATATATATATATATATATATATAAATATATATATATATATATATATATATATATATATATATATATATACATATATATATATACATATATATATATATATATATATATATATATATATATATATATATATATATATATATAAATATATATATATATATATATATATATATATATATATATATATATATATATATATATATATATATATATATATATATATATATATATATATATATATATAATTTATTTATTCCTTTTAATTGTATTACATATATTTTGCAATAATGCGTTTTAGCATACTCTTATAAATTTTAACTGGATTGAAAACTGTTTTCGAGGAATTTTGGAGGGCCTATTTATAGGTGTTAATAAATGATACGTATGGACAAATTAAATCATATCTTTAATAAAAAAATTGTATATATTATAGGGTTTATTGCAAGAGTGCTTCTATTAAATCATTTTATAAATTTAGTGTTTTAAATATACTAGAGAACTAATGTTTTTATTGTTTTATATATTAATATTATTTTATATTATTTGTATAAAAATATTACGTTTTAAGGTTTAATATACGTGTGTTTATTAATTAAATAAAACATTTTTACATTATGGATTCGTCCTGTCATAGCAGACAGAAACTGCACCTAAAGGAATTATTTATTAATATAGATTTCTCCTGTCTGGTTTTTAAATATATATAAATTTCCTTTCCATGTGTTATTATGAAATGCATTGATGAACAGATTATTAAGCTCTAATTTCTCTTTCAGTTTGTATAATTATTTTTTAAATAATCGTTTATTGAAAATTTCCAAACAACATATCACAAATATACTAATTTATTCTATCATTATAAATTTCCTTTGGTGATTATATCTTACATATATCATTTTAATATATCTGCGTTTACAAGTATAATTTATATCACTAAATTTAATTATAGATATTTCAATCCCTATTATTATTTTAGGTAGCTTTATAATTTTAGAATTTACAGCTGTTTATTTATTAGGGAATTTATTAATAGAACTAAATTAAGATAAACTATTTCTGCGACGTTTATTTCCTTTTATATCCTTACGTGATTGTTTTGCTACACGGATAATAGAAACGTTGATATATATTAGATAGTTAGGTACTTTAGATGGTCAGATCTTAATAGAACTAGCATATTCTTGCCAATAAAAGAGGATGAAAATTACCCTGTAATTAATTTAGCGAGAAGTTGATCGTCTAAGATGATAATAAAGTTTCACCTATGTTAGAGGTATTACATATATATAATTATAAGCTCTCTAATATTGGTTAGAATGAAGGTAGTTGTTGTACAATGTGTATATTTATGTAGGTAACATATTCATTCATTTTGTTGTACCTATGATTAGCAATTACAAAATCAATTTGCAGATGAATTCACAGACTTATTATATTTTTTACCAGTCTTCAAAAGCTAATGATAAAATAAATGCTAATTGTTTGTCCACTAGCCTTATTGTGGGGTCTCAATAAAGTAGTTCATTCCTCCATAGTCTAAATTGCTACATTAAGCTGACTTATTGAGAAATGATACAACGATACACCAGTCTCAAATAACGAGTGCTGAAACATTTAAAAATTTTCAAATTCATGACCTGAGAGCTGTGCTACTTTTATCTACCCTTCCTTTTATGTTATATTACCATTACTTTAGGCTAGCGTTAGGATGCAACTTCTAATAGAATCCTAAATATTTGTTATTTTTGAATAAAATAGTGTGTAGTTTTAAAGTATTCAAAAAGCTAAATAAACAATGGACAATTGTTTAAATTATTTCTAAATAAATTATGTTAATGATAGACAACTTTTGCAAGCATAGGTTTTAAGCCACAGAAAACGAATGGGAAGTATTTAGTTCATTATGTTAGATGTTATTCAATAAAGTTTATTATATCTTTTAATCGAAAAATATTTACTAATTTTACCGTGTTTATGTATATAAACATATATTCAGGAGAAAAATAAGAAAATGGATATCAGAGTATTTCCTGATATCAGTGTAATTTTTTCTTAAAAGTACTA
>CM063500.1:30569083-30584083 GCA_032207245.1 Pardosa pseudoannulata | reverse complement strand
CACATGGAATAACCCCAACACGTTATCGGCGTGACAGATTTCAAACAGATCACCCCCGTGGAGAGGGTATCGGCCGTGTCGAAATAAGAATAGACTAGACGAATGGGGGGGGATTTGGCCAGTTCGTTTATAGACAAGAAAGCTGTGTCGACCCTCAACGATGCATCAGTTCTATGGGTTAAGGAGAACCTAGTAAAGTGGAACGTCTTCATTTCAACCTCCTAACGGGAAAAAAGATCAAAACATTTATTTAGGCATCAATGCCAGAGTAATCCAAACAAAAATTTAATACACTCCGGCTTCCAAGGAAGCAAGAAGAGGAGTACGTTCTCATAAAACAAAATGAGTAACCAACGCGTTGTCTATTTAAGGTATCCGTCTATGTTAAAAACGTCATTTTCTACAAAGAATCATAATTTTTGTTTTTATTTCTCTATTGTAAAATTTCAACTTTTAGGCTTCTAAATATGTTTTTGTTTTGTCTCTGCGGCAGTTTAAAGAAAAGTTACAGCTGTTTAAACATCAATGACAGCTATCAAACCAAAACGGAAGTAGTGACTTCTCAACCGGAAATTGTGAAATTAAAGCCTTTTAAAGAGCATTTTTGGACAAAAGTTTTTAAATTTCCTTGAAGATTATTTTAAACATTTTTCTAGTATTTTTAAAAATTAGCAACTTAGCAACTATAGAATGTTTGGAAGCAAGAAATTGTGGGGAAATTTAAACCTCTATTTTAATATTTTAATTGTTAAAATTGCTTTCATAAACTTCAAATGCGTTTTTCTCAGAACCGTATTTTTAATAAAATGTTGAAACTTGAAATGGGATTTCTCAAAAAGTTCTTAAATTATTTTGTTCAAAATTATTATGAATGCTTTTGATAGTATTTACTAGTGAATGACATAAAAGCTTGAAATTTGTATAATTTTTAACGATGTTACACTCATAGTCAGATATAAAGGAAATGAAAATTTGGTAAAAATTCAATGTGTATGATTTGGAAGGACCAAAATTTTTCAAGTAAAGATTTTAAGTCATTCACTAGTCCAGTGTATAAGAAATGTGTTGCATCAAATAATATTGAAATAAATTAATTTATTAAAAAATTAAACCATTTGAAAAAACCTGATTTTTTTGCTAAATTTTATTCATTTATTAGAAATTTTATAAAAACTTCTCCAGTAATAAATTTTTTAAGTGCAATTTTCTATGATAATATAAAACTAATTCTAAAAATGTAAAAACATGAACTAGTTTCTACGTTTAAAGAAAAAAGTTCTCCGGACGTAGACGAATAATTAAAGAATAATTAGACTAGAACCTTGACTATGACTAGTAGGTATGATAATCAACAATATATAACATATAATGCAAAAAATGTAGTAAAATGAATCTTAGGTATTAAGCAGTTTACGTAACAGTAAATCAATAATTGAATTGTCTTTATTTTCATATAACAGATTATTTAGTTTCAAGCAATTTCCTCTCTTCTAAAAATATTAGATCTCCAAAAACTACAAAGCAGTTTAATGCAGAAAATATATTATTTTTCGGATCCAAGTTCGATGATATAACGTTATAATATATATTCTTTCTAATGTGCACTCGGAGTGAAAAAAACCTGCATCACAAAGGTGTTCAAATAGGATCATTACTGATATAACAACCAAGAATCATTATATTTCGGCAGAATTGAAAAATTTAATGAGTCTTTAATTAGCACTGTTTGTTCGTGATATGTTTATTCTTCTCTCAAAATGTTTCACATCATGTTATTGCATGTCTTTCTTTCGCCAAAGGCATTCAAACTAAAATAATTTTCTAAAACTTTTAATATATGTAAATGAAGTATCATGAAATAAAATAATTAAATTATGGTGATTAAATCATTTTAAAATGCAATGATTTAAAGATTATTTTATTTCTGTTAGATCAGAATAACAAAAGGATAATTGGAATATTAAGAACGGCCGTTTCAGAGATTATAAAATATATGTGTTACACAATGTTCTATCCAGTGAAGTATTAAGAGAATTTTCATTTTCACCTTAAATATATTATATGGCATTATATATATATTTATTTATTATATATATATATATAATATATATATATATATATATATATATATATATATATTTATATATATATATATATATATATATATATATATATAAAGTTTGAAAGGCGAGTTAATATATTAGGGATTTAAGAGTAGAAAGAGCAGTGCTTAAGAGTTGACAGTCTTGAGAAAGGGATACTATGGATCGTCGCTGAGTAGGGTTAATTTGTTAGAATGTGAACTCTAGCCACTGCTATATATATATATATATATATATATATATATATATATATATATATATATATATATATATATATATAATATATATATATATATATATATATATATAATATATATAAATATATATATATATAATATATATATATATATATATTATACATAAAGTAATATTAAATCACGTGTTGTATAGGTCTACAATTTATTTTTCATGATGGGCCTGGAAGTGTTGACCAGAGCAGTAAATTGCAAATTTTCGAAAATAGAGGATTCAACTACCTATGTCCTAAAATGTTTTCATGGACTAATTGTCTTTGTGCACGTACACAAACGGTAGTTCCCGCACGCGCACACACATAGACACACACACACACACACACACACACACACACACACATATATATATATATATATATATATATATATATATATATATATATATATATATATATATATATAATATATATATATATATATATATATATATATATATATATATATATATATATATATATATATATATATATATATTTATATATATATATATAATTTATATTTATATTATATATATTTATAATATATATAGTATATATATATATATATACATATATATATACATATATATAATATATATATATTTATATATATATATATATATATATATATATATATATATATATATATATATATATATATATATATATATATATATATATATATATATATATATATATATATATATATATATATATATATATATATATATATATTATATATATATATATATATATATATATATATATATATATATATATATATATATATATATATATATATATATAGATAGATAGATAGAAAGATAGATAGATACATAGATATAGATATAGATAGATAGATAGATATAAAAGTTTCATATTAAATCACAGAAATTAGAAATTAAAGGTGTTTTAAAATATGAAACCGTCATTGCCATTTCAACTATCATACAAAAACTTTCTGAAGTCCCCTTGATAAAATTGTTAAGGTATTGTCTACTTCTTTTTTCTTACCATAATGAATAAAAGTAAAATAACTTTCAAGATTATGCAAGCATAAAGATGACACGAATTACGTAAATAAATAGAAAAAATGAATTGCAATTTATTTACTTAATTTTAATATTTTACAAAATCATTTCTGTCGTAATGCCGCCGGGAAAAGGGGAAAATTTCATAACACGATTCAAAACGTTTTTAGAGTAAAATAAACACATACAGAATGAACACTGATCATTAAAGTCTCTTTAAATCTTCCATCGCTGCTTAAAGATAATAATTATTGTTTGTTTTAGCGGTAATGAAGCAGTTTAAATATATTTCTGACACTACTTTTGCAATGTGTTTTTCTTTCCATTTCAAATATATATAACAAAGAATTTTTAAAGGTCATAATTTGAAGAATGGAGACCGAAATGTTATAGGGATTTCTTTTGAGTTTAACTCTTATGTAAGGTTTTCATCTGTTTAGAAAAGAGGTAAATGATTTTAAGGAAAATATTTGTTATCTGAAAAATTGATAATTATATATCTTGTTTTAGTGCAATGTACAGTTTTCCCCCTAAGAACTTAATTTAATATATATACATGAACTAATGGCAAGAGAATATATATATATATATATATATATATATATATATATATATATATATAAATATATATATATATATATATATATATATATATATATATATATATATATATATATATATATATATATATATATATATATATCCATACATATCCATATATATATACATATATATATATATATATATATATACATACATATATATATACAGTAAAACCTCCAAAAATGACCACCTCTCTATGTTGACAGAAATTTATTAGTTTGAATGGTTAAAACGCATTTTCAATGTCGATTTACCTCTTTATGTTGACTATATCCGTAAGTTGTATCTTGACCAATTTTAGTAGGTTTTACTCTCTGTAACTTGAACATTGGGTTTTTCTTGAATTAGATTTACTCCCTCTGTTGTCCACCTGGTTTCCAGGAATTTCTTTATCAGTCAATCGGATTATCTGAGCAATAATAGTGATCTCTCCCCCATCTTTGGTGTGCCATTCAATGTTCACTTCCATGACGGTACTATGGGAGAGAAAAACCAGAGATTACCTAGACTTTTGTTAAGGAGAAATGATATTCTAGTAATTTGCATGCTTTCATAAAGTGTATTAGCTGTAATTGTTGAAATCTTTCGAAAAAGGTCAGGAGAGTGGGTTATGTATGTAGCGGTTTAGCATTGAACGAACTACGCGGAATTGGAAAACAACGTGTATCGCTCACGCGTGAAACACATTCTGTTCTTTTTTTCTATACATCAGTAAAATTCGTTTATTTGCGAATTTTTATTGAAAATGGCGCAAAGAAAAGCTCTAAGAGAACTTAAATTAAAAGAGAAAGTGGAACTTCTTAATTTTCTGGAAAGCAGCAGGGAAAGAAAGACAGCAGAGTAAGACAACTATGAGCAACATTTTAAAACGCAGTTAAGAATATCTGAGAAGATATTCACTTTTTCTAATATTATCACTCTTTCTAACTTTTTTGTAATATTGTACTACAGTAAATATTTTTAAAAAATTCCCTAAGTGGACCACCCTCGAATGTTGACCAGTTAGTTACAGCCTCTTAGGTGGTCAACTTATGAAGGTTCTACTATATATATATATATATATGTATATATGTGTGTGTATATATATATGCATATATATATATTATATATATATATATATATATATATATATATATATATAATGTATATATATATATATGTATATATATATATATGTATATATATATATATATATATATATATATATATGTATATATATATGTATATATATATATATATATATATATATATATATATATATATATATATATATATATATATATATATATATATATATATATATATATATATATATATAATGTATATATATATATGTATATATATATGTATATATATATATATATATATATATATATATATATATATATATATATATATATATATATATATATATATATATATATATATATATGTATATATATATGTATATATATATATGTATATATATATGTATATATATATATATATTTATATATATATATATATATATATATATATATATATATATATATATATTATATATATATATATATATATATATATATATATATATTATATATATATATATATACACAAAAACATATAAATAACTCATACTCCTAAAATTTTCTTTTCTAATGTGATAAACCGAATATTAATATTATCTCTGAAGACAAAAAATTGTGCATTCTCTAATATAAAATTGCATTTTCCAATTTTAAAAGTATACTTTTAACAGATTTAAATAACCGAAAATTTTATTTACATGACGTAGAAGATCAAAAGCACTTTAGTGTGAAATGTAAAGCAAATTAAAATATCTATGCCATAAAGAAAAGTTGGGTAATATTTTATGTGGAACAGTTTTAAAGGCGTGAACATTAGAAAATCTAGTGTTTGGATAAATTACAGAGGTTACTTTTCAATCTCACAGACAGTTAAGAATTTTTTTAAAAACTCGCTCGGTTGTTTTTCTTAAAGCAGATACTTATGTTTTATCCTTTAACAAGACTCAATTATTGAGAAATGAACGTTTTATCAACAGGTTTAGAAATATTTTGTTTTAAATAAATCTTAAGCTGAAATATAATGATATATAAAAATGTTTTGAAACGTGAAGTAATATTTATATTCATGTAAATTATTTTTACATTTATTGTAAAATATTACTTTAGAAAGGTCAATACTGATTATATTATTAATTTAATGTCTACTGATTACCTTAAATATTTTAAAGGTAATGATATGTTTTTATAAGAGTGATTTTCATGTACGGTAATAACTGCTATGTACGACCTTTGCTTACACATATTCGGAACGAGATGCCAATTATCTATGTATATGGCATTTTATACTTGCCATTTTGTAGCGACGATGTTTATCAGTAACTGCTTCCATCAGAGTGGCCTTAAAAATATGCAATCAATTACCGGGTATGATATTAGTAAAGCAACCAGGATTTAGATACTTTTGATGTTATACGACTTGTTATCGTTATCTCTGAGTACAAAATGAAGGATTTTCATGTTAAATATAAGTATTTTTTATTTTACTTTAAATATAAATATTTTATTTTTTATTAGCTGATTTACTAAATAATGTTTCACATCGCATACGCGATTGCAATCAAAATATAATGTGCATAATGCATTAGCTAAATGTATTGAGCAACTTCTGTAAAAATTCCAGCAAAAACAAATCTTGAAAATTCTGAAAGTGATCTTGGATAAAATAAGCTCTAAATCCGTTGTTCTCAAAATTAAGCAAAAAGAAATAGGACTGTATTCAAATAGATTAATTTGTATAAATACAAAATGTACATACAGTACATTGTTAACATCTGTATCAATGTTTTTTCTGCAGCCAGAACAAACATTTGCTCTTATGAAACTCTCAACTTTAAAATATCGTGGACTGAAAGAAATATTACATATTTACACATTTACTCGCCACGGAGATTTTTAATAACATATGCAATTTTGGATACAACCCCTCATGTTTTTCCTTCCTTTTCTGAACAACGGATTTTGAGCTTATTCTATCAACAATCACTTTCAGAATTTTCAGACTGTGTTTTGGGAACAAAAGTTGCTCTGTTCAAGGAATACTGGAAATGGAAGATATCACTTGAATGGATTTGCCAGCCTACTCCTCTTATTTATATCTCCTCAAACAAGTGTGGAAATCTTTGAAGATCCACTGCAGCACGTTTACATTCGCCGGAGAACACCCAAGAAATCAAGCAGATGCTGATTGCGGAATGGGCACACCTACAGCAAGAAACGTCGGACCAGCTGATTTTGAATATGCGGAGACGGTCCAAAGCAACCATTACAGTTAGGGGAGGGCATGTCCCATATTAAGGAACATCTGCTTGTTGGTCATCTTCTTGGATAGACAATTATGAGTCACGATACCATGCGTTCAATACAGCTTGTTTTTGTTTGATTCCATACAGTATGCGTTGCATTCCTTTTTCAGCGCCGATGCTTTCGTCATCCTCTACGTACATAATGATCTCCCTCCTTTCTGAAATTCATGTCTCTCAGATGATTTCTCTTGAAGTTATGGCAAACACCCACCTGTCGCTTTAGTTTTGCAAACCAGTGTGTTTTATCTTCAATTACGTGACGAAGCACCCCCTATATGTCTAACCGCTAAGATTCTCGAAAGACACCTGTAAGATGTTAAGACTTAGTGGAAGGTATAATAAATAAGAATAATGTGAATGAGGGGGATACCAAAATACTTAAACGCAATGAAATAGAATTGAATGAATATGAATTGGATCAAACGTTGTGAAAATGACAACCCAATAAGATTTATGATTAAAAGGAATAAAGCATTTACTTACAATGACTTTGACTATTCCCATTCCCAATGTCGTCCAAACCATCCACTTTAAAAAAAACCAAGAAAAAACAGAATATATGGCCGACTTAATCCCCTTGCTCTCAGCGAACACTATTGTATTACATATATTTACAGATGGAGCTACGCTTCACTGTTACAAAATAAACACAGTTTACAAAATATACTAAGCAATTTCTGTCGCATCATGGCTGTTGGACGGAACAACACCTATAAATTGTCATATATATATATATATATATATATATATATATATATATATATATAAATTTATTACAATCGTATTTTATAATTTACTGCAGTAGTAATGTGTCTTTGAAATTTAAATATCTTTTTACATTATTGTCAAACTACTTTTTTTTATTTCATTCTCGCGTTCACTGATTTGATAATTTTACGTTGCTCTTTCGTTTTCTTTTCCTATGTTCTTTACTGCCTAAGGAGATATTTTCTTTTTTCATTGTGTATTTCATGGCCGATCTATTTACATTTGTTACGATTTCCCACTCATAATTTATATATTGACTTTTATTACTTTTCTTTTATTTCTTTCCTCTTGTTCACTGCCAATTTCATTATTACTATCACATTTCACTTTCTGTGCTAGAATTGTTTCTAGAAAAGTTTTTGGATTTATATTTTTATATTGATTAGCTGCTCTTATATGTTATTATTTTACTCCTTTATTTGTTTTATCGTTATCTAATTATAAGCTTTTACTGTAAATATATCTTTCAAGTAAAATCATTTAAGAGTTTTATTAGAAACTAAACCAGAGAAAAAGTAAATCATCAATTATTATATTATTATTTTGAAAAACATTCTGACTTTGATAATCCTGGCACAACGATGTAATTGAATTTAACCAACTGGTGAACTTTAGTGCATCAGTAATGGCAAAAATGACAAAATATTGCCATGTTGTTGAAATTGTTGTTGAAAATATTAGAAAAGCAATAAAAATTAAGACATTTCCTGACTAGTAGTTTGGAGAAAACTAGTTAAGAGAAAACTGATGGTACTGCAAAAAAAATGATGAATATGTGAATCATAGCCTACAATGTATCAAAAAATAACAGTTCTGGAGAATCGGTGGTTAATTATATTATTATTTTTGAAGAACATCCTGACTTTGAAATTCCTGGCACAGCGATGTATTTGAAATTAACCAATTGGTGAACTTTAGGGCTTCAATAATGACAAAAATTACAAAATATTGCCATGTTGTTGAAATTGTTGTTGAAAATATTAGAAAAGCAATAAAAATTAAGACATTTCCTGACTAGTAGTTTGGAGAAAACTAGTTAAGAGAAAACTGATGGTACTGCTCGAAATTGCCTACATACAATGAGCATAGATATTCTTGGTAAAATCATGAACTAATCTAAACTACATTTTTAAAAAGAGATCATATGTTATAGCAAAACCAATGATGAATATGTGAATGATAGCCTACAGTTTATCAAAAAATAACAGTTCTGAAGAAGTGGAGGTTCTTTGTATTATTATTTTGAAAAATAACCTGACTTTGGTAATCCTGGCACAGCTATGTAGTTTAACCAATTGGTGAACTTTAGTGCGTCACTAAGGACGAAAATGACAAAATATTGTCATTTACTGTTGAAAATATTAGAAAGGTACATTAACTAAAAAAAAATTGGTTGGAAAGGTTTTCTCCGCCTTACATAAACAAAAATTGGACCACAAATTAGAATTGATAAGTTGGGATTTCTTTTTCTTTTTTTTTAATGCAATCCTAAATTTTTGTATCATAGATTATTCAAGAAAATTTACAGGGGTTCCAAACACACGGCGGTTTACGAGCGTTGGAACTTTAATAGTGGCAAAACTGTATAAAACACTAATCAACAAAACCAAAAGTCTGTCGCGTGTACCACCCGTGAGCTACATACCTACCTCACCTCTCAGCAATAAGAATCGTCCGTACCAATGATGAGTGAGGCAAAGAACTTATCCTAGTATTAGCTTGTGGTGTAAAGTGAGTATTGTCAAGACGTTTTCAAAACGAAAAGAACAAAAGTTGATAAACATTCAATGTGTCTGAGGTCGTACATCAAGACAATGTCATCTAGGCCTTTAAGATTCCTGTAGGGATTCTGCATTGCCTAACAGAACCTTCGCAAGATGGGTAAAAGCCTTCAATGCAGGCCGCAAAAATGGGGCAAACATGCATCAGCCAGTTTGGATGAGTGTCAGCGATACAGAAGTGTATGCTGTTGCCTCACTAATGGACAGTCATCGATGCCGAACGATTAGCGAGTTTGGACGAAAGACAGGATTTGAGCATACAACTGTGCTGTACATTCTGAAGGAATGCCTGAGCATGAGAAAATCCTACACTTTCTGCAAAACACCCTTATCATTCTGCATACGTAAAAAAGTAGACGTATTAAATTTGGTACAGGGATCCTTCAAATAAACATACAAAAATTTATGACGCCCCAAAATTATAAATTGATATTTTATTTATCAAATCTACTTAAATCCAAATTGATTATAAGTTTAAGTTTCTGCTGAAAGTTTCTGTCTTATCTAATCAGTCAGTTTCTTTATATTTTTTTATTCTTATATTTTTTTAAACCTGATAAGTAGGCGAGCAAACAAACTCGCCATCATCATTATAACTTATCACCGTCACATCATTATCACTATAACTTGAATTTATTAGTTAGAACATTTTTTTAATAATTTCATTCTTCAATTTTGTACCATAGATTATACAAGGGAATTTACAGGATTACAAAACACAAAAATACGCTTTGCATCTATGTAGGTGGCATTGGAAGACACCTACAAGATTTTCTGGTAATTTTCTGGTTCATTGTCAGTTTGTTTATGCATATTTCTATTCATCTGAAGTTCATAGTTTCTAAACCATACACGTAAATTTAAATTTTTATTTCTATTTTTATAATTCTAGAATAATATATTATTAACTAGTAATCACTTTAGATAACGTACACCATTAAGTAACAGTTTTAGTTAGTGTATATTAAGTATTATAGCTTAATACAATAATCCCGTACAGTTACCAAAATATCTTATAGACATTGCTTACAAATATCTATATCTATTGCGCAAAATGCTTTATATATATATATATATATATATATATATATATATATATATATATATATATATATATATATATATATATATATATATATATAAATATATATATATATATATATATATATAATATATATATATATATATATATATATTATATATATATATATATATATATATATATATATATATATATATATATATATATATATATATATATATATATATATATATATATATATATGTATGTATATATGTATGTATGTATATAGTGTAAAGATCCGTTACATGACCCAAGCGAAGGAAGAACGGAAGGTGACTTTTCGCAGAGTACAATTATGGTTATCGGTAGGTAGACACGCTTGGTCCGAACAAACTCATAATGCTTGGTCCGTCCGTGTACCAGGGTTCAGACACAAAGCAGAGGCAGTCGCCTAAGTGGATTTAAATTAAAAACTGTCAGTACGTCATAGCCAGTGTGTCTACTCATGTATGATGTGCATTGCCGTCAAAAGACTGATAATAATTATTAATCGAGTCATGGTGGGTCCTCAAGTTATCGGTGCCGCTAATAGATTTAGAATGGTTGGTCGGAGTAATTAAAGAACTTCGGCCACATCAGGAAACGCGTCAGCTCATCCAGGTGGGTCAGTTGACGGCAAGATTGCGTCACCCCGGGTTCTGGAAGGTTCCGAAAGAATCACGCGAGGCGCAACCGGGACCTCTATATAAAGAGATTGGCTGAGCCAACAGAGATAGAGAGTTTGGAGTTTTTTCTTTGGTGGAGCTCGAGCAGCGTCCATTTGTCTTTCTGAATTGCCGGAGCTTTCTTTCTTTCACAGACCACCAGGGTTTCTGCATTCTGCTAAGAAGTCGATCTTCGACTTAGGGATCTCATTCCCGCTACCTGTAATATTTTTTTACTTCGTGCTTAGACGTAGTTCACCGAGAGTGACACTTGCTCCCTTTTTGTTGGAACATCATGCCTCTTTCGATTCTCCATGAACTCCAGCGATATATGCAATTTGAGCATTTCGTACCCCAGTCAACTGCTCGAAACATCAGACATGTAGATTATAGTGCCCGAGTCCTCGTACCGGCACTCTGTAGCTAACTGTTCCTGTGTTACTAGCTTCACTTTACCCCTGTATAGTATTTTTTATAACGTTTATCTCTGCACGAGATAACACAAAAAATTGAATTAATAAATCATGTACATAAATGTATATAAGTATTCCCGTGAATAAAGCATTTAACTCAAGAGTAAATCAAGTTTCAGCCAGTATCTTTCACGGAGTCGCCCTAACCTTACTCAACACTTCACAATATATATATATATATATATATATATATATATATTATATATATATATATTATATATATATATATATATATATATAATATATATATATATATATAAACATGACCACGTCTACATTTTGATAGGAACTTACGTGGATGACTTCGAAGTAACGTAATCAGATGAAAATTGTATTTAACCGCTGCTGAAGAGTATAAAGAATCATTCTTTCACTTACTTCTGTGTGTACAGAAAAGGCTGAGGATCTAACCGATTTTGACAGAGGGCAGATAGTAATGGCTCGAATTCTCGGAACAAGTATCTAAGAAACTGCTCGACTCTTGGGTTGTTCGCGATCTACAGTTGGTAGTACTTATAGAAAGTGGATAAATGAGGTGAAACAGCAGTAGACGACATGTTGTTGGAAAGTCCACACACTATCAAATATAAAATTCTTTGGAGACTGTCTCGCATGGTGAAGCAATATCGGAGCCAGACATCGGCTCTGCTAACAACAGTAAAGTCCAAAGTAGAATAGTAGCGGAACATACTCTTCAACATACACTGTTGAATACGGGGCTACGCAGTAAAACGTCCCACTCGTGTGCCTTTGCTGACAAGGCGTCATAGCTAACTGCACCTACGCTGGGCCCGGGAACATCGCAACTGTTCCATGGATCAGTGGGAGAGAGTTGCCTGGTCAAGTGAATCACGGTTTGTAATTCATCACGTTCATGGCAGTGCAAGGATACGCAGTGCTCCAGGCGAACAGGTTCTCCCTCAATGTACAGTAATTGATACACAGGCCGGTGGTGGCGGTATTATGCTTTGGGTGACGTTCTCTACAGGTCTGGTACAGCAGACCATGAATGCTACAGTGTATCTGAACATCATTGTGGACTAATTGCACCCCTACATGGCCTCTGTTTTTCCAGCTGGAAATAGAATGTTCCAACAGGACAACGCCCCATGTCACAAGGCTAAAATTGTTTTGGAGTGTTTTCAGCAACATGATGCTGAATTCAAGCAATGTCCTGTTCACCTAACTCAATGGATCTCAATCCGATAGATCACATTTGGGAAGTCATGGGATGACAGCTCAGAGTTCAAAGATCACCCATTCGCAATATCTCGGATTTGCGTAACCTTTGCTTAAACATCTGGTACAGTCTCCGACCACCCACCAAGAACTTTTCTCATCCATGCTAATGCGGGTTGAAGCTGTGTTGCTCGCCAAAGGTTGGCGAACTCGTTATTGACAGGTTTTTATAATGTTTTGTCTCTTGAGAGTATATAAGACTGTACAATGTTAATACGCCAAATATAATATTTTCGAAAATTATATTTTTTGCAAATATCCATTTTTATTATTGTGACTTTTATTCTGTTTGTTTCTAAACTTCATGAAAACTAAAATTACATTAATGATGTTTCTGAAATGAATCTAAAAAAAGCAATAAATAACATACGAGACCATTTTTTATTTATTTTTCACAACGTTCAAATCAAATTTCATTAGAAATACTTAAAAATTAAAGAAAAGTAAAAGCATTTTACATTTCACTTTTGCCGCAGTTTAAAATGAAAATGCAAAAATAACAAGAAAATAACGTTTAAAACAATAAAACACTTTTTAAGCTAAGTTATAAGTGCATAAAGGAAAAAATGACAATCACACGTTTCATCCTGGTTATAAGAAATAAAAAATTCAAATTAGTTTTGAAATACAACAAGAAAAAGAACTTGAAAAATACAGACCTCTTGAAACAGCAAAACCTATAGATTCTGTAAAACAGATCCCAGATTTCGAAAAGTCAGGAGTTGAGGGAATCAAAATTTTTAACATTTGATTTTTATAAGTTTCTATTTTACAAATTTTTATCTTGTAAAAATGACAGACGAATAGGTAAAAATGAGTAGATGAAAAATGCATGAGAACTTGAAGTCGATATTAAAACAAGCGTTCGTATTTGTTTGAGATCAATATAACAAGTTTTTTATGTCCAAGGAAAATTCGTAATGAAAATATATGCACAATATGGTTATTTATTAATTATTTTATGTAAAGGGATGACAGCTCAGAGTTCAAAGATCACCCATTCGCAATATCTCGGATTTGCGTAACCTTTGCTTACACATCTGGTACAGTCTCCGACCACCCACCAAGAACTTTTCTCATCCATGCTAATGCGGGTTTAAGCTGTGTTGCTCGCCAAAGGTTGGCGAACTCGTTATTGACAGGTTTTTATAATGTTTTGTCTCTTGAGAGTATATAAGACTGTACAATGTTAATACGCCAAATATAATATTTTCGAAAATTATATTTTTTGCAAATATCCATTTTTATTATTGTGACTTTTATTCTGTTTGTTTCTAAACTTCATGAAAACTAAAATTACATTAATCATGTTTCTAAAATGAATCTTAAAAAGTAATAAATAACATACGAGAACATTTTTTATTTATTTTTCACAACGTTCAAATCAAATTCCATTAGAAATACTTAAAGAGTTAAAGAAAAGTAAAAGCATTTTACATTTCACTTTTGCCGCTATTTAAAATGAAAATGCAAAAATAACAAGGAAATGATGTTTAAAACAATAAAACACAATAATAAACAATAATAAGCTAAGTTATAAGTGCATAAAGGAAAAAATGACAATCACACGTTTCATCCTGGTTATATAAGAAATAAAAAATTCAAATTATTTTTGAAATAGAACAAGTAAAAGAACTTGAAAAATACAGACCTCTTGAAATAGCAAAACCTAT
>CM063500.1:30561583-30564083 GCA_032207245.1 Pardosa pseudoannulata | reverse complement strand
TCCTTTCGGTATAAAACATGAGTGAATGCTCATTTATATTCAGAGCTCCAATAACGACTAATTGTTGATTAAATGGTCATATAAATACTGTTTATATTTGATATTTTGAATATCAAACGTATTCCAATTGAACCATTTAAAAAAATAATCTCATTGAATATTTGTAATATAGGTATGCGTGTATGTGAATAGATACATAACACATGTATAATGAACTAATTTAATACAATTATCTAAAAACAGTATTTATATATGTCAGTTGACAATCCCTAAAGTACCTCGAAATGAAGAAGAAATATCATATTTCTTCCCCTTTATTTTAAAATTTCATCTGAGAAAATGAAAATAAAAATGTCTTCTTTGAACAAATTATAATAAAAAAAAATTGACAGAAAATATTGATCTGAAACAATAATTGTATCACGTTTTTTAACATCATCGTTAAATTATCCATTATTCATTAACGTATTTCCCCTCTTTTTTTCTATTTGTCGCTAAACAAAATCTGATTGACAAAACTTTTAAAAAATAAAATTTCCTGGTTACCTTTGCACTTAGCAGGTACAGACTCGGACTCTGTTTTACAGTACATTTGTGGCATTTTTTATGTCGTCCATTTGTTTTGTATACAACTTTGAAAATAATTTGTATTTTCTTCTCCTGCAACCAAAAGAAATCGTATAACCGTCAAGTTTTTGTTTTATTTACTTTTTACTTCACTTAAAATATTTTATTATTATTTGAATGTTGTTTATTCCGTTTACATTTTGATGTGATTTTACTTTTATTTCACTGAAGAAAACACTGTGGCACGCTTTTAGATTGATTTTTTTTTTATCTTTGCGATTCTAATGCATTTTGACGTTTTTGAAAAGAAAAGATGAAAAACGTTTATATTTTTGTTGTATTTTAAACTTCCAATGTGTTAAGATTGAAATAAATAATGGAATGCAATGATTATGTTCTCAATCGTAGTATCAAAAATTTAGTAATTCAAAGCGTATTGGTTCTTTGGTATTGTAAAGTTTTATATTCTCTACCGCATTTTAAAAAAATTAGGCAAGCATTTATTAAGCCAATGGGATGTACTGTTAAGCTACCTTTAGACTCAATATCTTTTAGCATTTATTGAGCTATGCATTACATTTTTTTTGTGTATAAAATTTACTATTTTGAATAATTTTTACATTCTTGCATATTGTAAAGGAAGTATTCTAATTTGAAAAACTGGCACTGTTTTTATTTCACACCATTAAAGTCATTTTGACAATGTACGAGCCAGATTTGAAAAGTCTTTGTATTATGTTTGTAAGCATGTACATGATGTATCAAAAATGATCGGTATATTTGAAAATTCAATAAAAACTTAACGGACAGTAATAGAAATTCGTAATTTATTGCAAAATGCTTGGGACAATAGTAAATTTTTAGGCAGATAAACTTTAAAATTAGTTTAAATATCCCACAACACATGGAGCTGCAGTCTGGAAAATTCTAACTGCGATATTTTCCAAGTATCCACCATGCGCTGCAATAACATGGCGTATTCTCAGAGTGAAAATATTAGAAACCCGTGTAAATGTCTCAGGCGGAATTGCTTCACATGCAGAACAGATGCACCGTTCCAGTTATTCAATTGTATCTGTGCACCTGGTCTTTTAACAGTCCCCACGGACAAATAGCCTTAAAAGACCAGGTGCACAGCCCGGATCTAAAAACAATTGAATAACTGGAACAGTACATCTGTTCTGCATGTGAAGCCATCCCATCTGAGCCGTTTATACGGGTTTCTGATAATTTGAGAATACGCCATATTATTGATGCGCATGGTTGATATATGGAAAATATCATAGTTTAGATTTTTCCAGACTGCAGAGTCATCTGTTGTGGAGCATTGTAACTGATTTTTTAAGTTTGTCTGCCTAAAAATTTACTATTGTCCCAAGCATATTGCAATAAACTGTGTATTTCTATAACTGTCCGTTTCGTTTTTATTGATTTTTCAAATATACCGGTCATTTTTGAAACACCCTGTATAAACGACCTAATATCTAGATATTTAAATAGATATTTTTACATTTCTGAGTGCGTTTTAATTGCTTTGTATTCAGTATTCTATATATGTTGAATAAATAAACAGTTATCAGTGGTCGAATGCTGATAGTTTGTATTTATACCTGTACTGACGCTTCCTTCCGGACAAAAGATGAATGAATGCTCATTTGCATTCAGGACTCTAATAACAGCTACTTGTTGATTCAATGCTCATATAAATACTGAATATGAAATGTACTCCAATTGAACTTTTTAAAAAATAATCTCATCACAATAAATAACTCATAGAAAGGAGAAATTACTTATTGAGCTCATAATATTACCATGTATTGTAAAGGTTAAAGGCTGTAAATGATGTGCTAATATATTCTTTTTATTTACAAATGAATTTTGAATGTATAAAAGCTCAAAATAAAATTTTAATAATACTTTTTGATGTAGTAGC
>CM063500.1:30539083-30556583 GCA_032207245.1 Pardosa pseudoannulata | reverse complement strand
TGTTTTAAAAATTTAAACAAGTTAAATTCGTTTTCAACCATTTTACCGTTGGATGTCCTTGAATGCACACGTGGATTGTTTCACCTTTTGATTTTGTTCCATTCCCTATGAGTGATGGTTACTGGTTGTAAGATTAAGGTTGTAAGTAAATTATGTATTATAGACATACTTAAATTTACTTAAATAAAAACCATACAGAAGGTCTTTTCCGAGCCTTCTTATCTTGCGTAAAGACCCTATATGTACCACATACTGCCGATGAAGAGGTGCATCCACGGAATGAAGTAAGTGTTTTAGTTATTTTATTTTAAAGGGATATTTTACTTTGTTTTCGGCACAAATTCTTTCGTGTGCATCGATGGAAGGTTTGGATCATTTGTGTTGCTTTTTAATGAAGGGGGATAGATTTAAGCATTAGTTTTCTATATGTTGTTAGTATGTGTTTATTACATTGTTTTTTATTAAAGAAGAGTAAATATCACATTAAATTTATACTCAAATGTTTTAGATGAATAGTAAATACATTTACGGGAGGTCTACGGGAACGGAGCCCCCCCCCCCTTAATTTAAAAACATTTTTTTTACATTAATATAAATAAAAAAGATTGACATTAAAAAAATTTATCTACCAAAATTTGATCCAACAAATTTTTCAAAATTAGTATTTTAATATATTTTGCAAATTTTAAAACAGAATTTAAGCCATTTGTTAAGATTAATTGAGGTATTGTTATATTTTTATTTCCCGAGTTTTCAGTTATATTTTCATTTCCCGAGCTTTCAATTAGTATAGCTATGTCATTCCCGGCGAAAATCCACTCCCGCTCATCAGGTCAGGCTTGAGGTTGCCACGCAAAAGGTTTCGTGCTTGGCACTCTTGGCGGGAGTTAAAAATCGCCAAATAGAGCAGGGGGACCTTATTCTTCAGTAGTATCAAAACTTGCAGTGTGTTTATTTCACACCATTAAAGTCATTTTGATAATGTACGAGCTAGCCTTGAAAAGTTTATGTTTTATATTTGTATGCATGTATAAGGTATTTCGAAAATGATCGGTATATTTGAAAAATCAATAAAAATTAAATGTTCAGTGATAGAAATTCATAGTTTATTGCAATATGCGTGGGACAATTGTAAATTTACAGACAAACTTTAAAATTAGTTACAATATTCCACAACAGATGGTGCTGTAGTCTGGAAAAATTTAAACTACGATATTTGTATGTGGGGACTCTTAAAAGGCCAGGTGTACACCCCCACCCTATACAGAAACAATAGAATAACTGGAACAGTACATCTGTTCTGCATGTGAAGCCATCCAGCCTGAGACGTTTACTCGGGCTTCTGATAATTTCGTTCTCAGAATACGAAATATTATATCTGCGCATGGTGGTTACCTGGAAAATATCGTACTTTAGATTTTTTCAGACTGCAGTGTCACCTGTTGTGGAACATTGTAACTAAATTTGAAAGTATGTCTGCCATAAAATTTAATACTGTTCCAAGCATATTGCAATAAACTGTGTATCTCTATCACTGTCCGTTTAGAATTTATTGATTTTTCAAATATACCGGTAATTTTTGAAACACCCTGTAAAAACGACCTAAAATCTAGATATTTAAATATCCATTTTTAACATTTCTGGATGCATTTTAATTGCTTGGTATTCACTACTATATGCATGTCGAATAAATGAACACTTATTAGTGTTAGAACGTTGATAGTTTGTATTTATGCCGGTATTCACACTTCCTTTCGGTTCAAAAGATGAATGACTGCTCATTTACATTTAGAGCTGTAATAACAGTTACTTGTTGATTCAATGGTCATATAAATACTGAATATCAAACGTATTCCAATTGAACTTTTTAAAAAATAACCTCATCAGAATATGCATAATATAGGTATGCGTGCATGTGAATAGATACATAACGAATGTATAATGAACTAATTTAATTCAGTTTTCTAAAAACAGTATTTATATGTGTCAGTTGAATACTGATAAAGTACCTGGAAGTGAAGAAGAAATATCATATTTCTTCAGAAATGTCTTTTAAAATTTCATCTAAGAAAAACAAAAAAGTTTGCCTTCATTAGAAAAATTTTAAAAAATTACGATGAAAATATTGATCTGAAACGATAATTGTATCACGTTTTTTAACATCATCGTTAAATTATTATGCATCATTCATTAACGTATTTCTTAATTTTCTCTTTTTTTTCTATTTCTCTCTAAACAAAATCTGCCTGACAAAAGTTTGGAAAAATAAAATTTCCCGATTACCTTTTCACTTAGCCGGTATGGAACTGGACAGCATAAAAGTGCCACAAGTATACAGACAATATATTTGTGGCACTTTTATGCCATCCATTTTTTATGCATTTTTTTGTATACAACTTTAAAAATAATTTCCATTTTCTTCTACCGCAACCAAAAGAAATCGTATAACCGTCAAGTTTTTGTTTTATTTACTTTTTACTTCACTTAAAATATTTTATTATTATTTGGATGTTGTTTATTTCGTTTACATTTTGATGTGATTTTCTTTTTATTTCGCTGAAGAAAACACTGTGGCAAGCTTTTAGATTGATTTTTTTCTTCATCTTTGCGATTCTAATGCATTTTGACTTCCTTTCTCATTGAATGAAAGAAAAGAAAAGATGAAAAACGTTTATATTTTTGTTGTATTTTAAACTTCCAATGTGTTAAGATTGAAATAAATAATGAAATGCAATGAATATGTTCTCAAGCGCAGTAATTCAAAGCGTATTAGTTTTTATTGTTGTAAAGTTTTTTGTCTCTACCTCTTTTTAAAAATTTGGACAAGCATTTATAAAGTCAAAGTTATGTATCAAGCTACCTTTAGACTGAATATCTTTTTGCCTTTATTGAGCTATGCATTAGACATATGTTCTGCATATAAAATTTATTAATTTTAGTTATTTTTACATTATTTCATATTGTAAAGGTTGTATTTTATTCTGAAACACTTGTAGTGTTTTTATTTCACATCATTAATAAAGTCATTTTCATAATGTACGAGACTGGTTTGAAAAGTTTCAGTTTTATGTTTGTAAGCACGTACAGGGTGTTTCAAAAATGACCAATATATTTGAAAAATCAATAAAAAACTAAACATACAGCGATAGAAATTCATAGCTTAGTGCAATGGGCTTGGGATAATAGTAAATGTTCAGGTAGAAAATCTTTAAAATTAGTTTCAATATTCCACAACAGATAGGGCTGAAATCTGGAAAAATCTAAATTACGATATTTGTCTGTGGGGACTGTTAAAAGAACAGGTGTACCGTCCCTATCCAGACACAATTGAATAACTGGAACATTGCATCTGTTCTGCATGTGAAGCCATCCCGCCTGAGACGTTTATACTGGTTTCTGATAATATCGTTCTCAGTATCTGTACATGGTGGTTATCTGGAAAAAATCGTAGTTTAGATTTTTCCAGACTGCAGCGTCATCTGTTGTGGAACAATGTAACTAATTTTGAAAATTTGTCTACCTAAAAATGTAATATTGATCCACGCATATTACAATAAACTGTGTATTCCTATCACTGTCCATCTAGTTTTATTGATTTGTCAAATATACAGGTCATTTTCGAAACACCCTGTGTAAACGACCTAAAATCTAGATATTTATTTATCCAATTTGTCATTTCTAAATGCATTTCAAGTTCTTGGTATTCATTACTCTATGTATGTCGAATAAATAAACAGTTATCAATGTTAGAACGTTGTAGGTATGCATGTACTGACTCTTCTTTCCAGACAAAAGATGAATGAATGTTTATTTACTTTCAGGACTCTAATAGCAACTACTTGTTGATTCAATGCTCATATAAATGCTGAATATGAAATGTATTCCAATTGAACTTTTAGAAAAATAATCTCATCAGAATAAATAACTCATAGAAAGGAGAAATTACTTATTGAGCTCATAATATTACTATATATGTAAAGGTTAAAGGCTGTAAATGATATGCTAATATATTCTTTTTATTCACAAATGAATTTTGAATGTTCAGAAACTTTAAAATAAAATTTTAACAATAGTTTTTGATGTACTATGAGTCTTAATTTATCAAAATGTGTAATAATTTGAATTTAAACTGTTGTATGATATTTTAGAATTTAACGAGTTTTTTCAGTTGCTTCTATAAATTTAATGGTTTTAAAGGTTCAATTTATCTTTTTGATTTTTTTCCTGATTACTTAACTTTATGAACCTAGTATGCATAGAATGTACTTAAAATGTACAGAAGCTTAAAATATAAGTTTATTAGTATTTTTTTAAGTAATAGACATCTTAATTTATTAAAATCAGAAATCTTTATTTGTATACCTACATTATGGATCATCAAGAATTGTGTGATAATTGGAATTTAATTCTTGCATATTTCAGTTTAAAGGTGTTTTATCAATGGATTCTATAATTTCAATGGTGTTAATGGTTTAATTTAAGTTTTTAATTTATTTCCTAATCACCTGTCTTCATGCACTTTCCCTTTTTGACTGCAGATGAGACTATATATAAAACAAATATTAAAGGCACCAGTTCTCAAATGAATTTTTTTCAATGTTTTCTAAAACTTCTTGGTTTTAATGGTTTAATATAGGTTTTAAATTTATTTCGAAATCATTTGTATTCATGCACCTTCATATTTTGATTGCAGATGAGACTATGTATTAAATAAATATTAAAGCCCGCCGGTTTTCAAATGAGTTTTTTCAATGATTTCTATAATTTCTATGGTTTTAATGGTTAAATTTTATGTTTTAAATTTATTTTCAAATCACCTGGCTTCATGCAAGTTCCCTTTTTGACTGAATATAACGCTATATGTAATGAATATTAAAGCCACCAGTCCTCAAATGAGTTTTTTCAATCGTTGTTTATAATATCTATGGTTTTAATGGTTTAATTTATGTTTTATATTTATTTATTTATCACCTTTCTTCATGCACCTTCCCTTTGTTACTGCAGGTAACGAATATTAAAGCCACCGGTTCTCAAATGAGTGTTTCAATGGTTTCTACAATTTCTATGGTTTTAATGGTTCGATTTATGTATTTCTGTTTTTAATTTATTTCCCAATCCAGTGCCTTCGTGCACCTTTCCTTTTGGACTGCAGTTGACACTATATATAACGAATATTAAAGCCACAGGTTCTCCAGTGAGATTTTTCAATGGTTTCTATAATTACAATGGTTTTAATGGTTTATTTATGTTTTAAATTTATTTCTAAATCACCTGTCTTCATGTACCTTCCCTTTTTGACTGTAGATGACTCTATATGTAATGAAAATTAAAGCCACCGGTCCTCAAATGAGATTTTCAGTCGCTTCTATAATTTCTTTGGTTTTAATGGTTTAATGTATGTTTTAAATTTATTTCCAAATCACCTGTCTTTATGCACCTTCCCTTTTTGACTGTAGTCGACACTTTATACAAAGATTATTAAAGCCACTGGTTCTCAAATGAGCAAATCTAAGTTTTTCACTCTGTAAGACATCTTAGTTCTCAAAATGACTTGGAATAATACTATTAAAACACATTTGTCGTAAGAAAAAAACGTATTAAAGGAATTTTGAAAAGATTTGGTTTTTAGAAGAATACCTTTATTATAGAAATTCTAGTATAACAAATTAACGCTACTTGTCAATGCTACATTATGAAATCCTGCTGCCTTTTGACTCAACTGTTAACTTGTATTGCAACTGCACCTAAAACAATTGTACAAATTATGATTATTTTGACGCATCATACAAGAGAAAAAAATAGTTTTATAATTTGATACATGTAAAAATATGTCATGGGGTTTAAAAATTAGATATTTTAATATGCTTACATTAATAATACAAAAACATATGGATGCAAATGTATGCAAAGTACAGTTTGACTGTCTATATATTCATTTAAATAAAAACTAAATACAAATTTTAAGAATCAGAATGAATATAAATATAATTATCAAATGTACACTGATCCCTCGTTTTTTGCGGTTAATGGGGACCAGAACCTTCCACGAAAGATAAAAAACCGAAAAGTAGAATTTGCCTTTGGAATTTTTGTGTATGCGGGTACACGAATGTTTTAAATATGAAAAAAGTATTTATACTTCACACATCTAAGACAAAAAATACAACGGTATACGTATTTACTTAAACGTGTAAGTGCTAATTTATAATATTAATTACACAGCCTTATAGTCACACAGCCTTATATGAGTCAACTCATTTCTTTGTTTAACATGAAAGGATCCGTCCCTCTAGCACATTAACATGTAACAACGCTCCCTTTCACAATGTGACTGCCGACATGGTTGCATTTTTTCATTTTTATTTTTTATGAATATTTTGTAAATACTCGCAAAAAAGCACTGAAGCCTCAAAACATGAAGCGCGATGTCGCCAGGGAACACTGTATCAACCCATTAAATAATATATTAATTATATCATACATTAATTATATCTCACTTGACTCGTAGAAATTTTAGGCTCACTCGGAGACTCTTCTGCTCGAGGCTCTGTCGGTAGAGCCAGGGTTCTTTACCTTGTAGAGAAACATGGTAATGGGTAGTCGTTGTCCATGTTTTTCCTTTTCCTTCAAAATTCCCCTAAACACGGACATAACCCCGTCAACGCGATTGCTGAATTCGACAGCTCGAACCAAATTGCCGTACATGTCTTGTGCAATTTCTCGTCATGTTGCACAATTGTTGCAGATTCTCGAGGATAAGGCCACGCTTTTCAGTTTATTCTTTATCTTCCTCTTCATTTTATTTCTCACTGCAGATTTTGTCATCTCAAGAGCCCGTGGTATGCACTCTGAGTCAACTCATTTCTTTGTTTGAGATGCAAGGAACCATCTTTCTCACGCATTAACACGAAACAAAGCTCCTTTCCACAATGTGGCTGCCCACATGATTGCATTTTTTCATTTTTTTTTTGTGTTGAATATTTTGGAAAAACCCGCGAAGCACTGAAGCCACAGAACATAAAGCGCTAAGTGGCGATGATACACAGTATCAACCCATAACATAATATATTAACCCTCTAAGCGGTTCGCACGTACAATTCCACCAAACCGATTATGTCTTCAAAGCGGTTGTCACGTACAATTTTCGACCTCCAAAACGTTCCGAAAATGGATGTAATGTACATTTCTGCCAGTGTTTTCCCCTATGGAGTTTTGAGGTATGGGGGGTCAGGTCGATTGTTTAGGAACTGCACACCTACTCTCTGAGGCACAAAAACGCTAATAGCTTTTCATGGCTTTGTAAATCTCTATTTTGAAGTATTTCGTTTGCGGTAACAGATGTATCTCTAATTGCACCACTTAAATAGCTTGGATAACTTTCGTAAAAAAGATAGAAATCATTCTCTTAAAGAATATTTTTATTTGTACTTTTAGAACCCATTATTTCTTATGGGATGATCTTCTAGGCTTGAAGAGCTTTATGTGTATTAAAAATTAACAATCTATAATGTCTATTTATATGTCTATTTATAACCGGAAGTAAAGGGACAGTAACGAGGGTGGGTTTCCCGTATTCCAATCTATTCGACAAAGGGTGAAGTAAAAAATCATAGAACACTTTGGTCACTGACACAATGAAACTTCAGTGTATTTTTGGAGACTTTTTTCCTTGGTGTGTACCACTCGGAGGGTTAATTGTATCACATGTAATTACATGTAATCTTTTCTAGAACTGAAACCAGAATTGAAACAACAGTTTGTTTATAACTGTGTATTTATCTGATATTTTACAAATAACATTTGATCTTTCAGCATCCTTTTCTATGCTAGTTTAAAAAAAAAGAAATCTGAGGCACAAATTTGAAAAATAGAAAGTGAAAAATCAATTTTTGTTTCATAACTGGTTGGGAAAAAAAAGCATATATTTTACAAATACTATATTTTATACTAGTTTTATGCATTTCATACTTTTCTTTACCTATCGCATTAAAAATACATTTTCATTTTCTTTTTTTTTCATTTTCTTTTTCATTTTCTTTTTTTTTCATTTTCTTTTTTTTCATTTTTTTTTGTGTTGAATATTTTGGAAAAACCCGCGAAGCACTGAAGTCCCAGAACATACTGCGCTAAGTGGTGATAATACACTGTATCACCCCATAACATAATATATTATTTGTATCACATGTAATTACATGTAATCTTTTCTAGAACTGAAACCAGAATTGAAACAACAGTTTGTTTATAACTGTGTATTTATCTGATATTTTACAAATAACATTTGATCTTTCAGCATCTTTTTCTATGCTAGTTTAAAAGAAAAAGAAATCTGAGACACAAATTTGAAAAATAGGAAGTGAAAAATCAATTTTTGTTTCATATCTGACTGGGAAAAAATAGCATATATTTTACAAATACTATTTTGTTTTGGGTTTTGTTAAAGAATTGGTGTGTTGTGTGTGTGAGTGTTGTGTGTTGTGTGTGTGGTTTGTGGGGGGTGTTTTGTCGATATTTTATGCTAGTTTTATGCATTTCATACTTTTCTTTACCTATCGCATTAAAAATACATTTTCATTTTCTTTTTGTCAGTAAATTTTAAACTTCAAACTATTATTTTATTTCTATTTTACTTTGTTTTCAGTTATTTTTCATTGAATTCTCAAGTTTTTAATAGTTATTTTTATATTCTATCAAGCATATTCTTTCGATTTGTTATTTTTTACAGTTTCTATTTCAGACTCTGCAAAAAACTGCAACAATAGTTTAATAATTTCTCTGCTATTTAAATAACTTCTGGCCTTAAATTTGAAAGATATGGAAAAAAATACACCATAATTTTTCTACTTTGTACAAAGTATAGGAAGTATTGTAATCAAGAAAATTTTGATCTCCCATATTTTAATGAAAACATTTAGTGTGACCATGCTTTATAGAGCTGTAGAGTTTAACCATTACTTGTGTATGTACGTAGAAAACATTAAATTTAAAACTATATTTGTTTTAACCATTACTGGATGTCGTGTAGCTCTCATTAAATTTAAGTATTTACCTATGATCAAATATAAGGGTTAATATTTGGTTAGTGTATGACTAAATTTATTTGTCTTGCGTCGTGTAGATTATTCAAGTTTTAAATTTAACCATAGGACCTGAGAGACTACAGACTAATTTTTTAAAAAAATTAAGCTAATTAAAAGTTGCTAAAATGATTATTACCCACTTAAATTAAAACATAACAAATTTGATAGTTATAAATAAAAATAAGAAAATTTATAATTTATAAATTGTTATATTATTTATATATCTATGTACAAGAAATTGATTAAAATTGTAAAAATATTGTAAAATTGTAAAAATGTAAAAATGCCTTTCTAATTTTTCTATTATGTGCTAAATTATTTAAAATTCAACATGAAGCAGATACTAAAAATTTACGTAAAAAAGAAGAGAGAGGACCTAATTCCAAGTTCAAATTTTTATAACAAGTACCTTTGTAGATCTGCAAAGGGATGTGCATCGGCAGAGCTGTGCAAGCCCGGTACTCTGGTCGGTAGCACTTCGGACTTGGAGTTGGTGAAAGAATGTAGACACCTTTTCGTGTACTCTCAATTGGGGGGATGGTAATGCAGATTTCAGTCCCACAACTGGTCTGGGGCTTTCTAAATATTTGGGGGATTCAGTGAAGTTGCTGCTTGGTCCCCGAATTCTGCTGTCCAACTCCCGAACTCTCGTTTTAAAAATTATTTTCATCTCTGTCCTATTTCTTATTTTTCTTTCTCCAATGAGCAGAGCTGTACATATTCATTGGTCATTCTTTCCCCGTCTTTTAACAGCAAACATTGGGAAATCCTATCCTTTCAAATTGGTCACTGTCCCTTAGGGACTATTAAATAATTCCACAAAGGTACATTGTTACTTAGTGTCATGAACGGAGACATGATTCTAATCTGGGACAGGGATCAGAACCCCTCTCATGGATCCCGCGCACTACTAATCAGTTCAATTATTTTTTACATTCCCACTCTCTTTTACAAAAGATGTGATAAGGTCAGATTTAAATCTAAACCATTTCACTTCACTTCCCGTTTTATTTATATTAATTACATTATCTAAGGATCTAAATCGTCTCACCACAGTGAAATGATTGTACCTAGTTTACTTTCCACGTCTGTAAGTAAATATGCATCACGGAAAACTCAAAAATGCTTAGAGGTACAAAATCAATTTTATAGTATTTAATATATCTAGATTTTCATAACCTTCTTGTAAGTTGCTCTCTGTAAAAAGAAACATTTAAAAATAATGTGCATTCCCATTTACGCCATAACTCAGAAACTGTTAGACTTTTTTCAAAGCCGCAGGTGTTTTAGTAATTTAAGGGCCGGTATCACAAAAGAAGTTTAACGGCTAACTGCGATTAACCCATGGTGCTAAATAATAATGCTACGCAATTCTCTGTTTAAACAGAGATTAATTGCGGTTATCCGTTAAAAGGCTTTAGTGAGACCGGCTCTATGCACTGTATTGGCAGATCAAATTTTCTCTCTATGGGGAAGAGGGGATAACACATATTAGATCCAAATTGTACACATGGCATACAATCTACAATGTGAATGATAACAAAGCTCTCTTACCGATATGTGAACCGGAGATTTAACAAATTTAGATAAACCCCTTGCCTGTGTTACGTTAACTCAGATCGAGCAACGCAAAAGATCCACATTTGGAATGCCCGACCTCAGTTCCGGTGAGAGTAAAAAAGTATTTCAATACCGTGAAGCCAAAAATCGGTTCATCCCATACATAACATTTCATTTTTCATTTTCCAAATAGATAAATATACTTCTCTGCGAAAACTTCAGAAGTTTCAGATCCGTTTGCTGCTATTTCTCAGATATTCTAAAATAATTGTAATATTCTAAAGAATCGGGGAACTTGGAATTCATAACAGTTGATATAGATAATAGTATTTTTTAGGTTGTTATATTTATCTAGAAAATTATATCATTTGACTTATTTTGCCATAATTGGAGCAAAAATTAGTGTCAATCTTTAGCATTTCCTATATTTGTAAAAATAACGAAAATAGTTATTTCGTTTAATTTCTTTAATAACCTATATCTAATATTTTGTTTATAATAACAAAAATTAAAGAGAGAAAATTCCAATTTGTATTTTTTAAATATATTCCACAGGAAGGGGATTAAACGAGTAAATTACACGATTTATGCCTCATATTCACATTCCACATAGCAGATTTAGATTACAGCAAACTGGAAACAGTCTTCCTTTGCAAGCTTGAAATCTTGAAGCAACCCAGATGCATATTTGCAGCAAGTTTGATTTTTCTAAATAATGTCATAACAAATTTCTTGTCATAACAAATTTCACTGGAAAAAATTGAAGCTAAACTTTTGCAAGTTAGACGGAACATATAGCGACCACTCCTTTGCGGCAAAACTGTGGCAACGTTGTCTTGACAACTATGAAGCAAGCGGAAATTCTTAGACTTGTTGCAGTCTTGATCAAACTTGCAGACTTGTCATGTGAAACTTGCTACAACTTTTCAGGCTTTCAAAACAAGACTGATATCTGGGTATCCAGATATACAAATTTGATATCTGGGTAACTTGCAGGAATTCTGCTGCAAGTTTGCAGCGTCAGATTTGTTATGACACGATATTATCATAGAAAACTAAAACTTTATGCCACTATGCATGCTATCTGGGATAGATCCCGTTACAGTTAAAGAAAAAAGAAACATAATTTTCTAAAATTTAATCACACATCTTAATATATTCCATCTATAAAAATTACCTTCAACAACTAAATGAATAATTAATAGCTTCTTTGCTAATATAATTTGGCCCAGAAATTGAACTAAAAAATGAACGCAGTAATAAAATAAATTCCTGCATTATTAAACTAAAACAGGAACACGAGCTTTTTCGTCGTTCAATTCTCATGCATTTTTCATTTACGCATTTCTTCTTTCGTTTCAAATTTTGTATTGTCATTCCTTCAAGATAATAAACTACGTGACAGAAGATTTAAAAAATAAAATGCAATTTTACCATTTTCTTCGTACCTAAATGGTATGGAACTGCCATCTGTTATAGAAACTATATTAAAGTCAATTTTCTGCATTCCATAATTTTAATGTTACTTTTATGTCTATATAATTAAAAAAATTATTTTTCGTAGAGCATAGGAATGTTAATAATATTTTTAGTCCCATTAACCATTTTTTCCTCTTTAATTCTATTACATTTCCCTTAAATTTTAAAGGCTTCATTTTATTTAAACATTTTTATTGCTTATGTCAGTCATTTTACTTTTCTAATAAATATTATTCATTTTTACTTCTACTGCATTCTCTTAAAATATCTAACATTTTATTTTTCTATTTTCATTTCTGATGAGACTATCAGTTTTTTTTTTATTTTATTAAGAGGTTTCCGTTTATTATTTTATTTTTTAATTATAATGTATAATTCCTTTAGTTAAAAACATGTTGTTTGCATTTAGAATTTTTCTTTTTATATGGCATACATTTTCACATCGTTAGATGTATATTTTAAATTTGCGGAACAAAACGTAAAAAGCTTTTAGTGCGGTTTTGCTTTTATATCAATGTGTTTGTTCTTTTATAATGAATTTCTCAAAAAATTAATATTTTTTAAAACAAAGTACCATTTATGCGCGAATGTTATTTAGTTATTTTCTTGAGCGGTAAGCAACTATTATTCGTTTTACAGAAATTTTATGTGTGAAAATTTTATGAGCCACATAGTTTGATGTTTTCCTGTGTTTACAGTATTGTAAGTTAATGCATATTTCAAGCGTAGAGCATGAAGCATTTTACTGCATTTTTTATTTAGTTTAAACTTCTTTCTTACTTTACATTGTGTTTTCTTTAATTCTTTAAAGGGTCATTTTAAAAGATTTTATTTAGTATACATCGTGACATTTTATGATTCTTTTTCCATATTTACTTTCCAATTGGAGAGCAGACAATCTTAGCAAAATTTCAAATTCATTTTGTTCCAATCTTTATGTCAAAGTCAGTTTTATTTGATATTAACATCCTAAAAATTACTAATTTTCGATTGAATAAAGAAAAATATATTGTTGATATTTCTTTAAAGTTAGAATTGTTTAGAGTAGTACGAAATTTTTCTTAGTTTCACAGAAACATTACTTCTAGCAGTTTTATTTTAATATTTTAAATTTCTCCTTATTTTAAATGCGTTTTATGTCTATTACATTTTTAAGATGATGTTAATTTCCCGCATGCTTGAAATACTTGAATATCATTTTTTATATATAAAATTAATACTCTAAATTTTTGTTTCTCTTTAAATGTTTATATTTAATATACATAAACACACACACATACACACACACATATATATGTATATATATATATATATATATATATATATATATATATATATATATATATATATATATATATATATATATATATATATATGTATATATATATATGTATATATATATATATGTATGTATATGTATATATGTATATGTATATATATATATATATATATATATATATAAATATAAATATAATATACATATATATATATATATATATATATATATATATATATATATATATATATATATATATATATATATATATATATATATATATATATATATATATATAAAATAAATAAATAAATAAATATACATGTATATATATATAAATGTATATATATACATATGTACATATATATATATATATGTATATATATACATATGTACATATATATATATATATATATATATATATATATATATATATATATATATATATATATATATATATATATATATATATATATATATATATATATATATATATATATATATATATATATATATATATATATATATATATATATATATATATATATATATATATATATATATATAAATATATATATATATATATATATATATATATATATATATATATATATATATATATATATATATATATATATAACAGTTTTATTTGCTCCTTACATTTAATGCATCTTGTGTCTATTATATTTTAAGATAATGTTAATTTCCCACATGAGTGAAGTAAGTAAAATTTTGTTTTTTATTTTTAAAATTGCTTTTCGTATTTAGTTCTATTGTTCTTTCTTAACTACTCTTACTTTTAGATTTTGTTTAAAAGTCTACACATATACAGGATGTTTCAGAAATGACCGGTATACTTGAAAAATAAATAAAAACTATATGCGCAGTGAAAGAAATACACAGTTTGTTGCAATATGCTTGGGACAACAATAAGTTTTCAAGCACACAAACTTTCAAAAATAGTTACAATTGTCAACAACAGATGGCGCTGCAGGCGATTTCAAATATATAAAATAAAATGCAGTGTGGGAGTTCTTGAATCTGTTAGTCGTCTTTCTGCTGTAGGTGTATTCTGTTTACAGATTGCAAGTTTGCTATTAAAAAATGGTTTATTCTTTAAAGCAAAAGATTGCCTGGAGTGAGAGGTTTACACGGGTTTCATATAATTTCTTTCTAAGAATACGCCATATTATTGTTGCGCATGGTGGATATGTGAAAAATATAGCAGATTATTTCAGTTTGCAGCTCCATCTGTTGCGAAATAATATGACTAATTTGTCTGAATGTAACTTTACTGTTTTTCCAAGCCTAGGGTAATAAATATCTATCACTACACGTTTAGTGTTTATTGATTTTTCAAATATACTGGTCATTTTCTAAATACCATGTTTATATATGTAATAACTTAAAATACCTAAATAAAATAAGAAAACTGTATAATAACGGAGACTTATAAAAACATCTTTTATTTAGAACACCAGATAACACAGAAATCCCAGTATTGAAAGATAACACAAAACATAAAATATTTGATGATATATTACACCCCTTACTCAAAGGAACAGCCTCGAAATCTGTGAGCTACTCCTTTTATTAACGTCTGGGAGTGGCTCCAGGAATGATGTAATTCCAGTAACCAATCAATTTATATTAATTACTTCTAGTTCATTCTAGAAAATAGTACGTCGCAACCCTCGGGAAAAATAGCTAACGGGGATGCTATTCTAAATTTAATTTGCCAGGGAAAAAGCTGTAACATATATATATATATATATATATATATATATATATATATATATATATATATATATATATATATATATATATATATATATATATATATATATATATATATATATATTTACACTTTTGTTTAATTTCCATTAAAATATCAGAAAATCAATTCAAGTAATTAGAACTTATATTATTATTCGAATAGAAAATAAAATTATTGTATAGTTAAAATAATAATTTAATTTTTTAATTCCATTGAAAATACTTACTAACATAATCGAATGAATAACAAATAATTTGATTTCTAAATTAATTCAGTCAAAAGCAAAAAATAAATGTGTAATAAAATTAAATAAAAATGCATAAAATATTGATCTTAGAGGAGAAACGGAACATGAGTTTTAATATCGTCGTTTAATTCTCATGCATTTTTCCTTAAGGATATTTTTTCTTTTTAAAATTTTTTGCTTCTGTCATTCATTAAGATAAAAAAAATCAGTCGGAAAAAATTTATAGAAATAAAATGTAATTTCCCGATTTCCTTTGCACCGAACTGGTACAAAACTTGCATCAGGTATATAGAATATATTCTTGAGGCAGTTTTATACTATTTATAATATTTTTGCTTATTTTCTAGCTACTGCTTAGAAAAAAAATTCAATTTCTACAGCAAGCATGAAGGGAATGAGTGACAATGTTTTTTATTTATTTATTATTTTTTCCCATTTAAGTCTCTTCTTTTTCTTCTTTAACATTTTGTTATTGTTTGATCTTTTTTTTTCTTTTGAATATATTTTGACTTTACTTTCCTATCTTATTTTTCATTTCCATTTGTAAAAGAGAAAAATCTTGACAAGCTTTCAATTTTATTTTTTCCATTTCTACGTCGTTTGAATACTTTTTTTCTATTTAATTTTCACAGAAACAGAGACAATATTCTTTATTTTCTTTTTTGTGTAAGAAATTTCGATTTTTTATGTGTAAAGTTTGTGAAATATTCTATATTATAATGACATTAGTAAAAGTGTACTAAGCACAAAATTAAACCGAAAATTTTCAGCAATATTGAGTTACTATCAAACAGCCTGTCATATGACGGAATTAGTAAAAGTTTTAATTTTCCAGTATTGTAAATTACTCTATGAGACATTTAATATAAATGTTTTGTTTATTCGCTGTTAATTATCTGGTACACACTCAATAATTTGTTTATCTTCATACTCCTCTAAAGTCTTCCGAAAATGTTTAGAATCATGTTGAATTAATTTATAAAGATAATTTAAAGTTTCCTTATCTACGTCCAAGTTCTTCCCAAAAGTCAATATTTTCAAATCATATGATAAAATGTTGTACTTAAGGGCTTAATGATACATAACTCTAGAAGTGATGATTAGTTCAACTTTATAACCCAACTTACAAGCAGAAAATAAATCACAAGTTCTATCATTTTTAATGGTATTTATAACTTTCAAATCATTCACATTTTAAATGCTTGTAATAGACTCTATGCAAATTTGTAAGCCATTACAGGTAATTCATAGTGTATAAAATTTAAAATATTGTGATTTATATTTAAGGAGATATAATGCTTTTACTTTGAGCTGCTAAATTAAGGTCTATCAATGCTTGGATCAAAATGCTAACATCAAAATTCATTATATTGATATTTACTTTATATACTGTAGACAATAAAGTAGTATCGTCAGGGACCTTCTAGCAGTAGCAAAAAATACCTGATTGAATTATGCTGTACTTTATCAAATACTAAACAAATTATGACAAACATAAACTTTTATATATATATATATATATATATATATATATATATATATATATATATATATATATATATATATATATATATATATATATATATATATATATATATATATATATATATATATATATATATATATATATATATATATATATATATATATATATAAATATATATATATATATATATATATATATATATATATATATATATATATATATATATATATATATATATATATATATATACATATATATATATACATATATATATATATATATATATATATATATTATATATATATATATATATATATATATATGTATATATATATATATATATATATATATATATATATATATATATATATATATATATATATATATATATATATATATATATATATATATATATATATATATATATATATATATATATATATATATATATATATATATATATATATATATATATATATATATATATATATATATATATATATATATATATATATATATATGTATATGTATATATATATATATATATATATATATATATATATATATATATATATATATATATATATATATATAATAT
>CM063500.1:30474083-30534083 GCA_032207245.1 Pardosa pseudoannulata | reverse complement strand
TATCGTCATCCAATTCTCATGCATTTTTCATTTACGCATTTCTTCTTTCTTTACCATTTTGAGTTGTCATTCCTCCGTGATAAAAATATGCGTGACAGAAAGTTTAAAAAAATAAAATGCAAATTTCCGATTTCCCTCGCACCTAACTGGTACAAATCTGGAATCTGTTTTACAGAAAAAAAGACTTGTGGCAGTTTTATGCGCTCCATATTTTTTATGTCTTTTTTTGTGACTATAGCATTAGAAAAGAATTTTCATTTTCATTTCCCGCAGTAAACGTGCAGCGTGTCAATTTTTTTTCTTTTATTTACTTTCCCCCCCTTTTACTTAAGTTCTGTTTCCTTTACATCTCCTCTAATATTTTATTGTTATTTGAAATTTTTCTTTCCACGTATGTTTTTACTTTGATATTTTGTTTCGTTTTCAATTTGCAGACGGAAAAATTGTGAAATGCTTTCAATTTGATTTTTTTCCATTTCTAAGTCATTTGAATGCATTTTTATATTAATTAGGAAAGACATAACTAAACACATTTCTATGTATTTTGATGTTAACATTTGGTTCAATATATTCAATTTCTTGTATATTATGTTGAAATAAATCAAAATATACAACGCCAATATAAAATTGAAATTACAATATAAGTACATAATATGATGTCATGATTTAATTTGTATTTCACTCTAAATGTAAATACTTTGCCACAGTTTCTAATATATAAAAATATATAATTAAACCTGTAACGATAAAAGTTATTATTAATAATTTGTCAAAAAATAATGCATCAAATAAAATGCAACTTAAATATTTTGATTACTAATGCAACTTATAATATTAGTAAATATAATATGTCTAATTATATTTTTGTTATACAAATTTATATGTTTAATTATATTTTTGTATGTTCCATTTATGTGTTTAATTTAAATAATACTATGAATTGTATAATTTAAATTTAAATTTAAATTTAGAATTAAATTAAAAACTATTTTTTCCATATCGATATTTATATTACACATATATTATTTATATATTTAATATAAATTGAAATGCGGAATAAAGCTGAATATAATGTAAAAATGGGTTTATTTTCATTTCAAAAGAAAAATTTTTTAGGGATAAATGATGTAGCATATTGGAAAGATTACATGGATCAATCTATGATTCTTTTTTAACATTTACACATTAAATAATAAAAATATCCTTGTGCCTCACTATATAAAATTTACTGATTAAAAATATTGAAATTCTATCAATTTGATTTTTTCGTCATTTGAATGCATTTTGATATTAATTAGAAACAACACAATTAACCAAATTCCTATGCGTTCTAATATTAGCATTTGATAAAACAGATTTAATTTCTTTCGTGTTACATAAAAATGAATCAAAATATACACCAATAAAAAAACGAAATTACAATATATAATATGATGTCATGATTTAAGGTTTATTTCATTTTAAATGTAAATGCTTTGTTCAAAATCTCTAATATATAAAAATATATTATTAAAACTTTAACAATAAAAGTTATCGTCAATAATTATGTCATAAAATAATACATCAAATAAAATGCAACTGAAATATTTTGATTACTAATGCAACTTATAATATTAGTAAATATAATATATTTATAAATATATGCTTATGCCCCGCTATATAAAAATTGCTGAATAAAAATTGTAAAGTTTTTTCAAATCGATTTTTTTCCATTTTTGCGTCATTTGAATGCACTTTGATATTAATTAGAAATAACACAATTAAACACATTCCTATGCATTCTTATGTTAACAGTTGGTTTTATAGATTTAATTTTTTGTATATTATATTGAAATGAATCAAAATATACAACGCCAATCATAAAAAAATGAAACTACAATATAAGTACATAATATAATGTAATGATTTAAGGTGTATTTCATTCTAAATGTAAATACTTTGCCACAATCTCTAATATATAAAAATATATTATTAACTGGTTAACAATAAAAGTTATCATTAATAATTTGTCAAAAAATAATACATCAACTCAAATATAACTTAAATATTTTGATTACTAATGCAACTTATAATATTAGTAAATATAATATATTTGTAAATATATGCTTATGCAGCACTATATAAACATTACTGAATAAAAATTGTAAATATTTTCAATTTAATTTTTTCCATTTCTGCGTCATTTGAATGCATTTTGATATTAATTAGGAAAGACATAACTAAACACATTCCTATGCGTTCTTATGTTACATTTTTTTTCAAAAGATTTAATTTCTTGCATGGTTTGTCGAAAAGAATCAAAATATACAATGCCAATAAAAAAAATAAATAAAAACGATAACTATAATATAAGTACATAATATGATGTCATGAATCAAGGTGTATTTCATTCCAAATATAAATACTTTGCTCACAATCTCTAATATATAAAAATATATTATTAAATCATTAACAATAAAAGTGATCGTTAAGAATTTGTCAAAAAAATAATACATCAAATTAAATGTAACTTACATATTTGAATTACTAATGCAACTTATATTATTGAATATAATATATTTAGAAATATATGTTTATTCCCTATTATATAAAAATTACTGAAGAAAAATTGTGAAATGCTTTCAATTTCATTTTTTCCCATTTTTGCGTCATTTGAATGCATTTTGATATTAATTAGAAACAACGTAACTAAACACAATCCTATGCGTACTTATGCTCACTTTTCGTTCAAAAGATTTAATTTCTTGTATGGTTTGTCGAAATGAATCTATATATACAACGCCAATAAAAAAAATAAATACTAAACTACAATATAAGTACATAATATAAGTTGTATTTCATTTTAAATTTAAATGCTTCGTCCACAATCTCTAATATATAAAAATATATTTTAAAAACCTTAACAATAAAACGTTAATAAATAATAATTCAAAAATAATACATCAAATAAAATTTAACTTAAATATTGTATTACTAAGCCAAGTTATAATATTAGTAAATAATATATATATATATATATATATATATATATATATATATATATATATATATATATATATATGCTTATGCACCACTATATAAAAATTACTGAATATAAAAATGGTATAGGGTTTAAAATTAAAATAAATATATGATGGATTAGAAATATCAAAAATTTGAAACAACAAATCTTTATGTATATTTTATCAATTGATGGAAGAAATATAAAATTATTTTAGAGCATATTATAATCAAAATTCCTTGAAATGAAATACTTCAATGGCAGTTTAGTTTGTTCTCTGTGTACTAACTGCTGTGCACTTATACGAAAATTTAATATTAATGCTTAAATGGTATTTGAATTATATGTTTAATATATTTTAAATAAATTTATATGTTTAATTATATGTTTGTATGTTTTATTTATATGTTTAATTTAAATTATATTATGATTTATTTAATTTAAATTTATATAAAAAGTTATTTTTCTATATTGATATTTGTATTAAAATTATATAATTTGTATGTTTAATATAAATAAGAATATAGAAAAAAATCTGATTAAAATGTACGAAAATAAATCTATTTTTGCTTCAAAATAAAATGTTTTGTAGATTTTAAATATTTTAATTGAAAGGTAATATTCATCAATATATTACCTTGTTTTTAATCTACACATTAAATGATATGATGTATATTAAAAAATGAACATAATTTGTTATATTATGCATTCAGGTCACTTACAATAAATGTATAACAAAAAACTCAAATCGTAAAGTATTTTATACTTTTTTAGAATGCTCTGAAAATGTGTCCTTATTAGACCATATTAGATTTGAAATATATTTAAACTAATATTAAATTAATTATAATTACATTAATTTTAATTACTTAAAATGTATTAATTTACAAATAATCTTCAAGTTTCGGTTGTTTAAGTATTATATATCATAACTACATCATTTCAAAGCGAATAATTGAATATTTTTTTAGTTATTGGACAAATAAATTAAAACTGAGTAGTTCTTTATTTAAAAATAAAATTATGTTATTTTCTACCTGAATTAAGTGTAAATACATGCCAATTTATCATTACAAAATATATGGGATTAATTTATTGTATTGTTTTTAATATACTTTATATTTTATTATATTATATAAAGTATATGTATGTGTGTGCGTGTGTACTTAGATTATGAAATGAATATATGTGTATAAATTGTAGATGTATATATGTATTTTAATAATAAATATATAAATACTTTAGGTGTCTTTATTAAATATAAAATACCTATTTACTATGCACATGTAAAATTTAAAAAAAAATAAATATTTCTGTAAAATGATATTTCTGTTTTACAGCATAAAGTCATAATAAAATACTGCTTTTAAAATGTCTCATAAAAGATTATAATTTACGAGAAGCTATAATGCACGAAAGAAAGGTCTGAAACAATTTCTAAAAATCAATATGCTTTGGTGAAAAAGAAAGAGTTTTTTCACTGTTTTTAATTTCCTTTAAAAGCAAAGGGAAGCATGTAGGCATACAAGTGCATAAATTTCCAGATACTGTTTCAAATGTTCATCATCCTCCGGAAATGAGATTCGTAGAATGACGGAAATCGGAAATCTCAAATTTGCATGTAACTGTGTTAGACAGAAACTACATATTTTTTCTCTAAATGGCCATTTATCTTTTTTAAAGCTGTTTCATTATAATGGCAATAAAGTGTTTAAATGCAGTACAGTGCAATTGCAGGTATTTTTTAAAGTAATGTATTTTTATAATAGGGTAATATATATTTTAAAAATTCATAAAATTGTAAGGTTATTAACTGGACATAGTACACTTCAAGCCGAAAAATTTTTATTATAACTATGTGTTACTTAATCATTGAAAATAAAAAAAAACTATTCTTTGTTTAGTATAAAACTTTTACTACTTTTTTTAAACAAGGTGCAGCATTACAAGGATTAAATAATAATTGGTAAAATGATTAAATAGTAATTTGTGACAGTAGTTTTAACGCATTGTATGCGGGACATGTACTAGTACGTTTTCTGACGATTGATACTTGAGAGCGGGACACTTACTAGTACGTTTTCTGACAATTGATACTTGAGAGTGGGTTACGTACTAGTACGTTTTCTGACGATTGATACTTGAGCGCGGGTCACATACTAGTACGTGTTAGGGTAACAACATGGTTTGTTTATAGGTACAAAAGTAACGGTATATACAGGAAAACGAAGCCGAATGTTCTCGTCTGCTGTATAGATTCTCGAAAAATTTAGACAAATAAAAACTAGTTTTTACATTATTAGTTTTATTCTTGCTCACTTCATTTTTTTATAATGTAAAAATATTTTTATATAATATAATTCGAAAAAAATAATGCTATATACTACTACTTCTATTTGATTTTTCATATTTTCTATACTATTATAAATTTATTCACTAAAAATATATTTTTGTTTACAAAAATCTTATGGTTGTTATTTATATATTTCTATTTATATATTCGTTTATATATTTCAATATAAAATACGAAAAGTTGGTTAAAAAATTAAATAATTTTCGATCTATTGAGATTTAACTGAATAACTAAATTTACGCTCGCCCCCGGTACAATTTCGCTGCGAAATGTACCCGCATACAATGTGTTAATGTAATTTTTCACTACTTTTCGTGTACATTTGATTTCCGCGATGACAAGGCAAATTTTGCGACTGAATATTTTTGAGCAATATCTTTAAATGATTCCATTATTGACATCTGTTTGATCATATATGATATTCTGCAATGATGAGTGACTCGGCATCGTGATCAACATAAGAGAAATTCTAAGACCCCCTGGGGCTAAACTCTGCAGCCCAGTCAGAGAAACTGCATTCCTTGAGGAGACCACAGCTAGACATTTTTTATGCTCCCTTCAGGACGTCGGTCCTTTTTTACTGTCATAACAATTTAGATTAATTTTTCCATCCTTGGAACGAGTTCGAGGTTCCAGTGGGTATTTTCAGGAAAGCCGGGTTCGGCAGGGTAGATTATAGTACCTTAGCAATGACTCACGAGCAACGGTTTCAAGTTCCAGAATTAAGATGGACTCATCCTAAAATTTCATTATCTTGATTTGACCATCCGGATTCCGTCACGAAGTAAAACCAGCTAATTATTCTTCGTCACAAAAGTAGCTATCCATTCTCTCCACGTGGATCGATCTACCGTGACTAAATCCGGCGTCAACAAGAAGTCTCTCTAGATAATCCAGTAGTTTTTCAAATTTCTGATATGACAGCTACTCTGCTGTGTTTTTCTAGTGTCACCTGCAGCTCTGCGAGCACACGCCTGGCACTTTGATAGAGATCGGCAAAGTGGGGTGGCCCAATGCATGAGATCTACGCACCACCACCGGAGCTGAATCCACCATAGCTATATGAGTCTAGCGTCACATTCACAGACATATATTTCTAGATCGGTGTATGAATCTCATGTGACATTCATCTGGATTATTTAGTTTCCTTACACATTTTTATTACTAAATTTTTCTCACTGTAGGAGAGCGTAAATATGGTATAACTTTTAATATATAAAACTGGTAATAAATAATAACTTACTTCTTTTGTTCAAAATTAATTGTTCTATAACTAATTACGAAGCAAACTCTTAAATATGTATATTTTTTCAACATTTTAAAGGTTTACGGTATCATCGTAGCCTTATTTATATTTTCTCACAAGAACAGAGCACAAAACCTGTGTTGAGAGGATATAAGTGGTGCGCTTATACCAGAGTTACAAAGTTGTCACAAGTTAAACCTGCGATAGAACATTTTTTAGTTTCCCTGTTCTATGCTGTGTTTTGAACGTCGTAAATCACAGCTGCAAAACTGAACATAGGATAAATGAAGAGATTTCAGGGATATAGCGTAGAAATCCCTCTCATGTTTTTCTCGAAAACACTAAATTATATGTCATCTCGCTGAACAACAAATACGTGTATCTTCACATTTATGATTTTATAAAATTTCTTTCTTATTGTATATAGAGAATTATAATTTCAAAATTATAACTACATGATATATTTTATAATATACACCATAATAATAGTTTAAATTTAAAATATTCGAATAAGTGTAACCAAGAAAACGAAAATATTTATTATCTATCTATTTAGATTCATTTATATGTATTAAAATTTATTTAAGGGAACCTTTGCATTTGAAATAAGCTTAGAGCTTAATAGCTACACTATATCTTTCAGCATTTACTATAACGTTAGTTGTTATCGTATATATTCTAATATTATATATAAAACGGAATCAAAATTTATAGAAACATATCCACTTTTACTCTTCAAAATATCTATAAATATCCTTTTAGGTAAAGATCTAATGGTTTATTCCTTTCGAAACATAGTATTTTTTAACTAAGAATCCTTTATTAAGATTTAAGTCTAATAGTTGTTATGTATAGGAAAAATGACAGAAATTTACCCGAAAAGTCTCAAATATTTATAATATAATAAAAAAATATTTGTTTAAGAAAAACGTCAATAGATTTTATTTATAACACTTTTGAGAAAATTATTATATTACAGAAAGTAATATATGTTAAAGTATCTTTTTTATCTTATATTTAGTTTTATTTTTCAGTGAACTGACATAAAAATATTTAGTTTGCGGTTAGATTTCTTCTAACAGTAAGTCTACGATCCAATTAATACAGATAACAGATCTATATATGATGCGTTAATGGTGCAGCAGTGTATTCTTCAGTACTATTCATACTTTTTTATGATATTTTTTACATTCCATACATAATACATAATTACATTTCATAATTTCCTATTTAAAAGATGTGTTATTTTTCTACCTGTCATTAATCATTTTAGATATGCGTATTTTTGAGTAAAATCTGGGTTAACCGTTTCGTTCTCATAATAGCCAACAATAACAGATTCCTCTGGGTCCCAGAATATCCGAAAAAATCTGAGAAAATTTCCTTCCCCCCAAAGAAGAGTGACTGCTAATAGTTGCATGTAATGCTAACATTGGTGAACAATGGACTTATTGTAAACATCCGATGTCAGGATGTGTTTTTACCTGAGGTTTTTACAACAGGTTGAGAAACACTACTTGCTGCTGGATAATATGAAACATTTCTTTGCTGTACTATTCGAATTTGAAATTGTTTACTTAGGTTGACAGATGAGAAAAATTGACTAGGAAAGGAGAACAACATGCAAACATTGGGTTATTGATCTGGGAACCAAAGAAGAATTGGAACTGCTCGTGTGTGGGTCTTAAAGAATTAATGAAGTTTCTGTGGTTCAGATTCTTTGAAACTTCATTAATAATACTTATCTTAAAGAAATTGTCAGTTTTCTTTAATATTTCTATTAGATATCTTAATGTCGTGTTCGATAAAGATGACTAGGGCACTTAAAATATGTTAGTGTCACAAAGTCCTCCAAGTTCTCAAACATACTTTTGGGGGTGGCAGGCCAAGTCTAGGGATTCTTCTGCTTGGTCACTGCTGCTAAATTACGATAAAGCAGAGGTGGTAATGTTACTCACGTCCTTAGCATACCTTAAGCTACACGTTATAATGGGTGGTGCTAAATGAGTAACAGGTTCGTAGCCTAGTTAAGGCGTTAAGATAATGCTGAATCGCCTGCTTCGTTGGAAAAAAAAAGATACCGTAAGTACTTATATTTGCACATTGTTGTTACACAGTTTAGTGCTGTTTTAAAAACTAATAATCCTATCAGACATTGCTCAAATATTTATTGATCAGTTAAAATAAACTGGGATTCCTTCATTCCCCTTCTACATAATGTAAATGTAAACACGTAATCCTTATTTCATATAATACCATATTTCCTGCAGAGTATAAATTGTGATTTAGTTTTATATTATATTTTTATTATTTTTTTATAGTAGCCAGGGTATCAATAAGTAATAATAAATAGAATAAATACTCACTATTTAAATGAATTTCTAAAACGTAATGATATAAAAGAGTCGCTCGTCTTACCGAATTTGAAGAAAGAAAATATTTATTAATTCTCTTTTTTTCCACTGAACTTTCGAATATTTTTCTAAAGCATATATTAAAAATGACAGGAAAATATACTATTTATTTCATGAATCACGCTTAACACGATATTAAGCTGTTCTAGCAGTATTTATAGAAGATAAGAGGAGGTAAAAAGAAATTATGCCCAGAAATGAGTAATAAATGGAAATGTATAATGAACAAGGCAAACATATATTATCTTAATTCATTTCCTCTGACGCCCGAACTCAGTTCGGGCAATGGAATGAGCCAATTTTTGAATGCGCAACTTGAGTTGAGAGAAGAGATGAAATGATGTTTCAATTCCATGTAGCCCTAAATTGTTTCATCCAGTGCATAATATTTGCCATTTTCCCGATTGACAGAGATATTTTCCCGAGAAAAGTTCGGCTATTTAGTGCCATTTGTCACTATTTCTTAGATACTGTAAAGGTTTTGTTTTGTTTGGAGCGCTACGGTCTACTGTTTTGCACACGAGGTCTAATGAGACCGGTGTAACGTATCCGGTCCCTGTTTTAGGTGACACAAGGAAGAATCAGGTGTATCTTGATTAATGAATTTACTTACACTTCTGCTATATACATCATTTCACAATTACACAAAAAAAACAATTTCCGATCGTAGGTAAGTGATTAGTACACTAGGCCTGATTAGAGACGGATACCTAAACTAAAATCAGTCTCTGCCGAAATATTGGTGATTCAACTGAAGAAACAATTCGGTAGCTCTCGCGAAAGTTCAATGAAGTACTGGTAGAATATCAAAGTTCCGAAGGAAAAATGCAAACAATCCTGAACAGGATTATATTAGAAAAAGAAACCCAAACACAGGGTATCGTTTCAATCTCAGCAAGAGATATATCTCAAGACGGGATTTCGCTAAATAAAACTCTCCGATGGAGTGAATGGCCGAGGCGACCCTCGACTTAGCCGACATGGGCTACTCTTCAAAGAAAAGATTCCAATGTGGGATTATAGGGAAAAAAACACTCTCTGGTAGATAGACTGGTCAAGGTGACTTCTGAATTAGTTGGTTGCTATCTAACTAACTTCTCTAAAAAACAAATCTTATCTAGAGTCTTTGTAGGGGAGGTGCTTCTAAGGGAGGAGCCTCACCCACAATTTCATTATTGGATCACCTAGTTATGACCTCACCTTCCAACAACTGGATTGGTTCGGGATAAACCATCATCGGCCGCAAACCCAGGGGTCCCTTTAATTCTTAGCGACTACATACAAGTAGCGGCAAATCATTTGTCTTTCCAATGATCATATTTTTGGCTGTCAGTGAAGGTGCCGGGTTGTCTGGTATATTGTTCCTCTACTATAGGGTACAACAGTGTAGATATCCTGGTGCCGGGGAAAACAATAATTTTGTATCCACACAAGCGAAGTCTACTTCTCAAAGCAAAGTTCTTTGAGGTCGACACACCACTAAATTACGCCGTTACACCGGGATCTACTGCTTAAAGCCAATTCCAAACGGCTACGAACATCCATGCTATATTGAGAATCGAACCCACGAACTCCGGTATCGACGATCAGCGCCCTAACCAATCGGCCAGCGTTCTATGGATACTGTAAAGGATTTGCGAAATTCAAATGGATCTGAGAGACATGGAATTCATGCCAGTTGAGATAGATAATACTATTATTGTATTAGTTTATAAAATAATATATTTATTTATAAAATTATTTCGTTTGATTTATTTTGCTGTGATTTGAAAAAAAATGAAGCCCAGTGGCGTTGGGGTAGCGCTTCGAGCTCCCATGACAGAGATCCGAAGTTCGAACACACAAACAAACAAACTTCTTAATTTTCAAAGATATATTAACTTAACCGCTAGATATTTATTAGTCCGTTAAATAGACTCCTAGACTTTTATGAAAAGAATTTGTTGTTAATATTGGTGATAAAATGTTCATTCCAACAAAAATAATCTGTGATGAAATTTAAAATTATTACATATGTACCTAATCTATTATTTAAGCCAAATATAAAAGAAAATTATTTATGTAATAAAGTTCAGAGGTAAAACGTATGGAAATAATGCAGTCGATAGTTAAATAATTTAAAATAAGAAATATTAAAAGAGAAAGACCTATTTATTATGTGATAATCTTAATCACCTGCTCTTGTTTGGAGAAAATAAGGCTTTCTATAAAGGCATTAAAAGCTCGAAAATCAGGAAGGGGTGGATTTCGAACGTTTTAAAGATTTATTTTGAATTTTACTAACCCTAACTCAACAAAAATCCAATATGGTTGTTCCTATCCATTTCAAGTCCAACCTCTTCATAAATTAGAGGACAGACTGACAAATTACTTTGGATATTATTAAATAGGGGATACTTTAATGGAAATAAATTATTGTAAAGAAGATTGCATGATAAAAATTAATAATAATTTTAATTCGCACGTAATTAATAAATAACCTTATTCTGAATAAATTTTCATTACTCATTTTGCTTGAACATAAAACACTTGTTATATTGATCTCAAACAAATATCAATGCCTGCTTTAATATTGACTTCAAATACTCATCCATTCTTCATCTACGCATTTTTACCTCTTCTTCTGTCATTTTTACTAGAGAAAAATTTGTAAAATACAAACTTATAAAAGTCAAATGTAAAAAAATTTGATTCCCTCAGCTCCTGACTTTTCCAAATCTGGGATCTGTTTTATAGAATCTATAGGTTTCGCTATATCAAAGTGTTCTGTATTTTTAATGTGTTTTTTTCTTGTTGTATTTCAAAAATAATTTGAATTTTCATTTCTTATAACCAGGGTGAAACTTGAGATTGTCATTTTTTGCTTTAAGCAATTATAACTTATCTTAAAGACTGTTTTATTGTTTTAAACGTTATTTTATTGTTTTTTTTTGAATTTTCATTTTAAATTGCGGCAAAAGTGAAATGTAAAATGCATTTACTTTTATTTAACGTTTTAAGTATTTCTTACGTAATTCGTTATGATAGAAATTCTAGTATATTAAATTAACGCTAGTTGTCAATGCTACATAATGAAATCCAGCTGCCTTCTGACGACACTGTTAACGTGAGTGTTGAAACTGTACCTAGAAAAATTGTACAAAATATGATTACATTGACGCATCTTACAAGACAAAAAAAAATTTATAATTTATTACATGTAAAAATATGTCATGTCTTTTAAAAATTCGATATTTTAATATGCTTACATTAATAATACAAATACACAAGGATGAATATGTATGCAAAAATTCATTTTGGTAGTCTATATATTCATGTAAATAAAAACTAAATTCAATTTTTAAAATTCATAATGAATATAAATATAATTATCATAATGATGTACAGTGATCCCTCGTTTTTCGCAATTAATGGGGATCAGAACCTTCCATGAAAGATAAACCGAAAAGTAGAATTTGCCTTTGGAATTTTTGTGTATGCGGGTACACGAATGTTTTAAATATGAAAAAAGTATTTATACTTCACACATCTAAGACAAAAAATACAACAGTATACGTATTTACTTAAACGTGTAAGTGCTAATTTATAATATTAATTACACAGCCTTATAGTCACACAGCCTTATATGAGTCAACTCATTTCTTTGTTTAACATGAAGGATTCGTCTCTCTCGCGCATTAACATGAAACAATGCTCCCTTTCACAATGTGACTGCCGACATGGTTGCATTTTTTCATTTTTATTTTTTATGAATATTTTGGAAATACTCGCAAAAAAGCACTGAAGGCTCAACACATGAAACGCGATGTCGCGAGGGAACACTGTATCAACCCATTAAATAATATATTAATTATATCATACATTAATTATATCTCACTTGACTCGTAGAAATTTTAGGCTCACTCGGAGACTCTTCTGCTCGAGGCTCTGTCGGTAGAGCCAGGGTTCTTTACCTTGTAGAGAAACATGGTAATGGGTAGTCGTTGTCCATGTTTTTCCTTTTCCTTCAAAATTCCCCTAAACACGGACATAACCCCGTCAACGCGATTGCTGAATTCGACAGCTCGAACCAAATTGTCGTACAAGCCTTGTGCAATTTCTTGTCATGTTGCACAATTGTTGCAGATTCTCCAGGGTAAGGCCACGCTTTTCAGTTTGTTCTTTGTCTTCCTCTTCATTTTATTTCTCACTGCAGACTTTGTCATCTCAAGAGCCCGTGGTATGTACTCTGAGTCAGATCATTTCTTTGTTTGACATGCAACGAACCATCTTTCTCCCGCATCAACATGAAACAAAGCTCCTTTCCACAATGTGGCTGCCCACATGATTGCATTTTTTCATTTTTTTTTGTGTTGAATATTTTGGAAAAACCCGCGAAGCACTGAAGCCACAGAACATAAAGCGCTAAGTGGCGATGATACACAGTATCAACCCATAACATAATATATTAACCCTCTAAGCGGTTCGCACGTACAATTCCACCAAACCGATTATGTCTTCAAAGCGGTTGTCACGTACAATTTTCGACCTCCAAAACGTTCCGAAAATGGATGTAATGTACATTTCTGCCAGTGTTTTCCCCTATGGAGTTTTGAGGTATGGGGGGTCAGGTCGATTGTTTAGGAACTGCACACCTACTCTCTGAGGCACAAAAACGCTAATAGCTTTTCATGGCTTTGTAAATCTCTATTTTGAAGTATTTCGTTTGCGGTAACAGATGTATCTCTAATTGCACCACTTAAATAGCTTGGATAACTTTCGTAAAAAAGATAGAAATCATTCTCTTAAAGAATATTTTTATTTGTACTTTTAGAACCCATTATTTCTTATGGGATGATCTTCTAGGCTTGAAGAGCTTTATGTGTATTAAAAATTAACAATCTATAATGTCTATTTATATGTCTATTTATAACCGGAAGTAAAGGGACAGTAACGAGGGTGGGTTTCCCGTATTCCAATCTATTCGACAAAGGGTGAAGTAAAAAATCATAGAACACTTTGGTCACTGACACAATGAAACTTCAGTGTATTTTTGGAGACTTTTTTCCTTGGTGTGTACCACTCGGAGGGTTAATTGTATCACATGTAATTACATGTAATCTTTTCTAGAATTGAAACCAGAATTGAAACAACAGTTTGTTTATAAGTGTGTATTTATCTGATATTTTACAAATAACATTTGATCTTTCAGCATCTTTTTCTATGCTAGTTTAAAAAAAAAAGAAATCTGAGACACAAATTTGAAAAATAGAAAGTGAAAAATCAATATTTTATTTCATATCTGATTGGGAAAAAAAGCATATATTTTACAAATACTATATTTTATACTAGTTTTATGCATTTCATACTTTTCTTTACCTATCGCATTAAAAATACATTTTCATTTTCTTTATCTCAGTAAACTTTAAACTTGAAGCTGTTATTTTTTCTATTTTACTTAGTCTTCAGTTGTTTTTCATTGAGTTCTCAAGGTGTTTAATAGTTATTTTTATTTTCTATCAAGCATATTCTTTTGATTTGTTATTTCCTACAGTTTCTATTTCAGACTTCAAAGAAAAAACTGCAACAATAGTTTAATAATTTCTCTACTATTTGAATAACGTCTGAACTTAAATTTGAAGAATATAATACACCGTAGTTTTTCTACTTTGTGCAAAGTATAGGAAGTAATGTAATCAAGAGAATTTTGATCGTCCATATTTCAATGGAAATATTTATTGTGACCATGCTTCATAGAGCTGTAGAGTTTAACTATTACTTGTGTATGTACGTAGAAAATATTAAATTTAAAACTATATTTGTTTTAACCATTACTGGATGTCGTGTAGCTCTCATTAAATTTAAGTATTTACCTATGATCAAATATAAGGGTTAATATTTGGTTAGTGTATGACTAAATTTATTTGTCTTGCGTCGTGTAGATTATTCAAGTTTTAAATTTAACCATAGGACCTGAGAGACTACAGACTAATTTTTTAAAAAAAATTAAGCTAATTAAAAGTTGCTAAAATGATTATTACCCACTTAAATTAAAACATAACAAATTTGATAGTTATAAATAAAAATAAGAAAATTTATAATTTATAAATTGTTATATTATTTATATATCTATGTACAAGAAATTGATTAAAATTGTAAAAATATTGTAAAATTGTAAAAATGTAAAAATGCCTTTCTAATTTTTCTATTATGTGCTAAATTATTTAAAATTCAACATGAAGCAGATACTAAAAATTTACGTAAAAAAGAAGAGAGAGGACCTAATTCCAAGTTCAAATTTTTATAACAAGTACCTTTGTAGATCTGCAAAGGGATGTGCATCGGCAGAGCTGTGCAAGCCCGGTACTCTGGTCGGTAGCACTTCGGACTTGGAGTTGGTGAAAGAATGTAGACACCTTTTCGTGTACTCTCAATTGGGGGGATGGTAATGCAGATTTCAGTCCCACAACTGGTCTGGGGCTTTCTAAATATTTGGGGGATTCAGTGAAGTTGCTGCTTGGTCCCCGAATTCTGCTGTCCAACTCCCGAACTCTCGTTTTAAAAATTATTTTCATCTCTGTCCTATTTCTTATTTTTCTTTCTCCAATGAGCAGAGCTGTACATATTCATTGGTCATTCTTTCCCCGTCTTTTAACAGCAAACATTGGGAAATCCTATCCTTTCAAATTGGTCACTGTCCCTTAGGGACTATTAAATAATTCCACAAAGGTACATTGTTACTTAGTGTCATGAACGGAGACATGATTCTAATCTGGGACAGGGATCAGAACCCCTCTCATGGATCCCGCGCACTACTAATCAGTTCAATTATTTTTTACATTCCCACTCTCTTTTACAAAAGATGTGATAAGGTCAGATTGAAATCTAAACCATTTCACTTCACTTCCCGTTTTATTTATATTAATTACATTATCTAAGGATCTAAATCGTCTCACCACAGTGAAATGATTGTACCTAGTTTACTTTCCACGTCTGTAAGTAAATATGCATCACGGAAAACTCAAAAATGCTTAGAGGTACAAAATCAATTTTATAGTATTTAATATATCTAGATTTTCATAACCTTCTTGTAAGTTGCTCTCTGTAAAAATAAACATTTAAAAATAATGTGCATTCCCATTTACGCCATAACTCAGAAACTGTTAGACTTTTTTCAAAGCCGCAGGTGTTTTAGTAATTTAAGGGCCGGTATCACAAAAGAAGTTTAACGGCTAACTGCTATTAACCCATGGTGCTAAATAATAATGCTACGCAATTCTCCGTTTAAACAGAGATTAATTGCGGTTATCCGTTAAAAGGCTTTAGTGAGACCGGCTCTATGCACTGTATTGGCAGATCAAATTTTCTCTCTATTGGGAAGAGGGGATACCACATATTAGATCCAAATTGTACACATGGCATACAATCTACAATGTGAGTGATAACAGAGCTCTCTTACCGATATGTGAACCGGAGATTTAACAAATTTAGATAAACCCCTTGCCTGTGTTACGTTAACTGAGATAGAGCAACGCAAAAGATCCACATTTGGAATGCCCGACCTCAGTTCCGGTGAGAGTAAAAAAGTATTTCAATACCGTGAAGCCAAAAATCGGTTCATCCCATACATAACATTTCATTTTTCATTTTCCAAATAGATAAATATACTTCTCTGCGAAAACTTCATAAGTTTCAGATCCGTTTGCTGCGATTTCTCAGATATTCTAAAATAATTGTAATATTCTAAAGAATCGGGGACCTTGGTATTCATAACAGTTGATATAGATAATAGTATTTTTTAGGTTGTTATATTTATCTAGAAAATTATATCATTTGACTTATTTTGCCATAATTGGAGCAAAAATTAGTGTCAATCTTTAGCATTTCCTATATTTGTAAAAATAACGAAAATAGTTATTTCGTTTAATTTCTTTAATAACCTATATCTAATATTTTGTTTATAATAACAAAAATTAAAGAGAGAAAATTCCAATTTGTATTTTTTAAATATATTCCACAGGAAGGGGATTAAACGAGTAAATTACACGTTTTTATGCCTCATATTCACATTCCACATAGCAGATTTAGATTACAGCAAACTGGAAACAGTCTTCCTTTGCAAGCTTGAAATCTTGAAGCAACCCAGATGCATATTTGCAGCAAGTTTGATTTTTCTGGATAATGTCATAACAAATTTCTTGTCATAACAAATTTCACTGGAAAAAATTGAAGCTAAACTTTTGCAAGTTAGACGGAACATATAGCGACCACTCCTTTGCGGCAAAACTGTGGCAACGTTGTCTTGACAACTATGAAGCAAGCGGAAATTCTTAGACTTGTTGCAGTCTTGATCAAACTTGCAGACTTGTCATGTGAAACTTGCTACAACTTTTCAGGCTTTCAAAACAAGACTGATATCTGGGTATCCAGATATCCAAATTTGATATCTGGGTAACTTGCAGGAATTCTGCTGCAAGTTTGCAGCGTCAGATTTGTTATGACACGATATTATCATAGAAAACTAAAACTTTATGCCACTATGCATGCTATCTGGGATAGATCCCGTTACAGTTAAAGAAAAAAGAAAAAGTTATTTTTTTTTCAAAATTTAATCACACACCTTAATATTTTCCACCAATAGAAATTATATTCAACAACTAAATGAATAATAAATATTTTCTTTGCTAATATAATTTGGTGCAGAAATTGAACTAAAAAATGAACACAGTAATAAAATAAATTCCTGCATTATTAAACTAAAACAGGAACACGAGCTTTTTCTTAGTTCAATTCTCATGCATTTTTCATTTACGCATTTCTTCTTTCGTTTCAAATTTTGTATTGTCATTCCTTCAAGATAATAAAATACGTGACAGAAGATTTAAAAAATAAAATGCAATTTTTCCATTTTCTTCGTACCTAAATGGTACGAAACTACCATCTGTTATAGAAACTATATTCCAGGCAGTATTCTGCATTCCATAATTTTAATGTTACTTTTAAGTCTATAGAATTTTAAAAAAATTATTTTTCATAGAGCATAGGAATGTCAATAATATTTTTAGTCCCATTAACCATTTTTTCCTATTTAATTCTATTACATTCCCTTTAAATTTTAAAGGTTTCATTTTATTTAAACATTTTTATCGCTTCTGTCTATCCTTTTATTATTATGTTAAATATTTTTCTTTTTTACTTCTACTGCATTCTCTCAAAATATCTAACATTTTCATTTCTCATAAAATTATCAATATTTTTTATTTTATTAAGGGTTTTCCCTTTATTATTTTATTTCTTGATTTATAATGTATAATTCCTTTACTTATAAAACATGTTGTTTGCATTTAGAATTTTTCTTTTTATATTGCATACATTTTCAAGTCGTTACATGTTTATTTTAAATTTGAGGAACAGAACGTAAAAAGCTTTTAGTGTGGTTTTGTCTTTATATCAATGCGTTTGTTTTATTTATAATGAATTTTTCAGGAAATTAATATTTTCTTTTAAAAAGTACCATTTATGCACGATTGTTACTTAGTTATTTTCTTTAGCGGTACGCAACTATTATTCGTTTTACAGAAATATTATGTGTGAAAATGTTATGAGACCCATACTTTAATGTTTTTCTGTGTTTGCAGTATTGTAAGGTAATGCACATTTCCAGCTTACACCATGAAGCATTTTACTGCATTTTTATTCAGTTTAAACTGTTTTCTTACTTTCCATTGTGTTCGCTTTAATCCTTTAAAGGGTCGTTTTAAAATGTTTTATTTAGCATACGTCGTGACATTTTATGATTCTTTTTTGATATTTACTTTCCAATTGCAGAGAACACGATCTTAGCAAGATTTCAATTTCATTTTGTTCCAATCTTTATGTCAAAGTCAGTTTTATTTGATATTAACATCCTAAAAATTACTAATTTTCGATTGAATAAAGAAAAATATATTGTTGATATTTCTTTAAAGTTAGAATTGTTTAGAGTAGTACGAAATTTTTCTTAGTTTCACAGAAACATTACTTCTAGCAGTTTTATTTTAATATTTTAAATTTCTCCTTATTTTAAATGCGTTTTATGTCTATTACATTTTTAAGATGATGTTAATTTCCCGCATGCTTGAAATACTTGAATATCATTTTTTATATATAAAATTGCTCCTCTTATTTACTTCTATTGCGCTCTCTTAAATACTCTAAATCTTCGTTTCTCTTTAAATGTTTATATTTAATATACATAAACACACACAGACACACACACACACACACACACATATATATATATATATATATATGTATATATATATATATATATATATATATATATATATATATATATATATATATATATGTATATATCTATGTATGTATGTATATATGTATATATGTATGTATATATGTATATATATATATATATATATATATATATATATATATATATATATATATATACATATATATATATATATATATATATATATATATATATATATATATATATATATATATATATATCTATGTATGTGTGTGTATATATATGTATATGTGTATATATATATATATATATATATATATATATATATATATATAATATATATATATATATATATATATATATATATATATATATATATATATATATATATATATATATATATATATATATATATATATATATATATATATATATATATATATATATATATATATATATATATATATATATATATATATATATATATATATATATATATATATATATATATATATATATATATATGTATATATATATATATATATATATATATATATATATATATATATATATATATATATATATATATATATATATATATATATATATATATATATATATATATATATATATTTACACTTTTGTTTAAATTTTATTAAAATATCAGAAAAGGAATTCAAGTAATTAAAACTTGTATTATTATTCGAAAAGAAAATAAAATTATTGTATAGTTAAAAAAATAATTTAATTTTTTACTTCCATTGAAAATACTTACTAATATAATCGAATGAATGACAAATAATTTGATTTCTAAATTAGTTCAGTCAAAAGCAGAAAAAAATGTGTAATAAAATTAAATAAAAATGCATAAAATATTGATCTTAGAGGAGAAACGGAACATGAGTTTTAATATCGTCGTTTAATTCTCATGCATTTTTCATTAACGATAATTTTTTCTTTTTAAAATTCTTTGCTCTTGTCATTCATTAAGATAAAAAAAATCAGTCGGAAAAAATTTAAAGAAATAAAATGTAATTTCCCGATTTCCTTTGCACCGAACTGGTACAAAACTTGCATCAGGTATACAGAATATATTCTTGAGGCAGTTTTATACTATTCATAATGTTTTTGCTTATTTACTAGCTACTGCCTTAGAAAAAAAATTCAATTTTTACAGCAAGCATGAAGTGAATGAGTGACAATGTTTTTTATATATTTATTATTTTTCCAGTTTAAGTCTCTTCTTTTTCTTCTCTAACATTTTATTATTGTTTGATCTTTTTTTTTTCTTTTGAATGTATTTTGACTTTGCTTTCCTATCTTATTTTTCATTTCCATTTGTAAAAGAGAAAAATCATGACACGCTTTCAATTTTATTTTTTCCATTTCTACGTCGTTTGAATACATTTTTTCTATTTAATTTTCACAGAAAGAGAGACAACATTCTTTATTTTCTTTTTTCTGTAAGAAATTTCGATTTTTTATGTGTAAAGTTTGTTAAATATTCTATATTATAATGACATTCGTAAAAGTGTACTAAGCACAAAATTAAACCGAAAATTTTCAGCAATATTGAGTTACTAGCAAACAGCCTGTCATATGAAGGGATTAGTAAAAGTTTTAATTTTCCAGTATTTTAAATTACCTTCATGAGACATTTAATTTAAATGGCTTGTTTATTGGCTGTTAATTATCTGGTACAAGCTTAATAATTTGTTTATCTTCATACTCCTCTAAAGTCTCCCGAAAATGTTTAGAATCATGTTGAATTAATTTATAAAGATAATTTAAAGTTTTCTTAACTACGTCGAAGTTCTTCCCAAAAGTCGATATTTTCAAATCATATGATAAAATGTTGTACTTAAGGGCTCAGTGATACATAACTCTAAAAGTGATTATTAGTTCAACTATATAACCCAACTTACAAGCAGAAAAAAATCATTCTATCATTTATAATGGTATTTATAACTTTCAAATCATTCACATTTTAAATGCTTGTAATAGACTCTATGCAAATTTGTAAGCCATTACAGGTAATTCATAGTGTATAAAATTTATAATATTGTGATTTATATTTAAGGATATATAATGCTTTTACTTTGAGCTGCTAAATTAAGGTCTATCAATGCTTGGATCAAAATGATAACATAAAAATTCATTATATTGGCATTTACTTTATATACTGTAGACAATAAAGTAGTATCTTTATGGACCTTCTAGCAGTAGCAAAATATACCTGATTGAATTATGATGTACTTTATCAAATACTAAAAAACTTATGACAAACATAAAACTATATATATGTATATATATATATATATATATATATATATATATATATATATATATATATATATATATATATATATATATATATATATATATATATATATATATATATATATATATATATATATATATATATATATATATATATATATATATATATATATATATATATATATATATATATATATATATATATATATATATATAATATATATATATATATATATATATCTATATATATATATATATATATATATATATATATATATATATATTTATTTATTTATTTATTTCTTCTGTTTAATTTTCTGTATCAAAGTTCTAGATTTATTTGACATTTTGTATTTGAGAATAGTTTTAGTAAATAAAATGTCCTACCAAATAATTGGTATCATAAATATTTTAATGGTATATATGTATATATATATATATATATATATATATATATATATATATATATATATATATATATATATATATATATATATATATATATATATATATATATATATATATATATATATATATAATATATATATATATGTATATATGTATATATATATATATATATATATATATATATATATATATATATATATATATATATATATATATATATATATATATATATATATATATATATATATATATATATATATATATATATATATATATATATATATATATATATATATATATATATATATATATATATATATATATATATATATATATATATATATATATATAATATATATATATATATATATATATATATATATATACATATATATACATATATATACATATATATATATATATATATATATATATATATATATATATATATATATATATATATATATATATATATATATATATATATATATATATATATATATATATATATATATATATATATATATATATATATATATATATATATATATATATTTTATTTATTTATTTCTTCTGTTTAATTTTCTGTATCAAAGTTCTAGATTTATTTGACATTTTGTATTTGAGAATAGTTTTAGTAAATAAAATGTCCTACCAAATAATTGGTATCATAAATATTTTAATGGTATATATCGAATTCCATTAGTATATGTTTATAAGATATACATGTTGTAACATTAAACTGATTCTATAAAAACAATTTGCAAAGAAAGGATCGAAAACAGAAACATAATATTTAGTATTATTATTTCAAGAATAATGTACATTAAAATATTCATTTAAGAGGTTTTTATTTCTTTACCGTACTAATTAATTTTTAAAATATCAGTTTTACATATTTCTGGTTATAAAACTTCATTTATTAAAAAGTGATATTTACGTTGGTTATATTATAAATATAAGGTAAATAATAACTTGAATATTTTTATACCAATGAATGTTTAACTTAATTAAAAAAACACTGATTCATAAAATAATTTAACCATAAAAAGAACAAAAATCTGCTAGTGAAAACAAAAAAAAAGAATAAAATGTTGAACTTAAACTTTTTTTTTTACAAAAATATATATACAAATTATTTAAATAGAATCATAATATTTAGTATAACAGTTTAATGAATTACGAACATTAAAGTTTTCATTTAAAATTTAAATAATTCTATATTATACTATATTAACTTATAATGTATGTGATTTTAAAATTCATTTTTGGTTTAGTAATTTTATATTTAAAAAAGTTCATTTTAAATTTAGTCTAATCTCTTATTTATGCAGATTATGTTATATTATTTAAAAAAGGAAATAATATTTTGCATGTTTTTATAGCTATGAATATTTATTTTAATTAAGTAACTATAACTCATAACGTAATTTAGTCAGACAAGTAACAAAATTTTACTGCTGAATATAAATACAAAATTAATAAAATATTGGTCTTTAACTTATTCTTAACTTCTTTTTTTTACAAAAATGGGTATACAAAGTATTTAAATAGAATCATAACATTTAGTATTACAATATATTATGAAAATTAAAATTTTGATTTAAAAGTTTAATATTTCTGTATCACACTACATTAATTTTTATAGTATGAGTCGTTAACATTTATTTTTTTTTTCGAATGTTCAATAAATATAATAAAAATAATCAGTAAAAATAATCATTTCAGACGTAGAATTTGAAGGAGAAGGATCAAAGAGTTTAGTAACGCTTAAATGGCCGACATGCATTATGTGTGTGGCGCCGCTGATGAAAATAACGAGACTCGGCACGGTTGTACATTGAGTGATTCTCAAACAGACGCACCGCAAGGACAATTGCACCGCAGATTGCGTGAATAATATCTTTCGAAGTAAGTAGCCATATCGGTCGAGAACTTATAACACGCAAGCCTGTAGTGCAGGAAATATATATATATATATATATATATATATATATATATATATATATATATATATATATATATATATAAATGAATTTTTAATATAATTAAGAAACACTAATTCATAAGATAATTTGGTCGAAAAAGGAACAAAAATCTACTAGTGGAAATAAATAAAATCGAATAAAATATTGATCTAAAACAAGAATTGGAATACAATCTTTAATATCGTCATCCAATTCTCATGCATTTTTCATTTACGCATTTCTTCTTTCTTTACCATTTTGAGTTGTCATTCCTCCATGATAAAAATATGCGTGACAGAAAGTTTAAAAAAATAAAATGCAAATTTCCGATTTCCCTCGCACCTAACTGGTACAAATCTGGAATCTGTTTTACAGAAAAAAAGACTTGTGGCAGTTTTATGCACTCCATATTTTTTATGTCTTTTTTTGTGACTATAGCATTAGAAAAGAATTTTCATTTTCATTTCCCGCAGTAAACGTGCAGCGTGTCAATTTTTTTTCTTTTATTTACTTTTTCCCCCCTTTTACTTAAGTTCTGTTTCCTTTACATCTCCTCTAATATTTTATTGTTATTTGAAATTTTTCATTCCACATATGTTTTTACTTTGATATTTTGTTTCGTTTTCAATTTGCAGACGGAAAAATTGTGAAATGCTTTCAATTTGATTTTTTTAGATTTCTAAGTCATTTGAATGCATTTTGATATTAATTAGAAACGACATAACTAAACACATTTCTATGCTTTCTGATGTTAACATTTGGTTCAATAGATTTAATTTCTTGTATATTATGTTGAAATGAATCAAAATATACAAGGCCAATAAAAGAAATGAAATTACAATATAAGTACATAATATGTAATAGTATAAAATATGTAATAATATATAATAATATAAAATATGTAATAAAATATGTAATATTTTAGTTTTATTTCATTCTAAATGTAAATGCTTTGTCCACAATTTCTAATATTAATCTTATTAAAATTTTAACAATAAAAGTTATTGTTATAATTTTATCATAAACTATTACATCAAATGTAACTTAAATGTTTTGATGACTAAAGCATCATTTGAATACACTTTCTGCGTCATTTGAATGCATTTTGATATTAATTAGAAACGATATAACTAAACACATTCCAATACGTTCTTATGTTAAAATGTGCTTCAATAGATTTAATTTCTTGTATATTATGTTGAAATGAATCAAAATATACAAGGCCAATAAAAGAAATGAAATTACAATATAAGTACATAATATGATGGCATGATTTAAGGTGTCTTTCACTCTAAATGTAAATACTTTGCCACAATTTCTAATATATAAAAATATATTTTTAAACCTGTGACGATAAAAGTTATCGTTAATAATTTGTCAAAAAATAATGCATCAAATAATATGTAACTTAAATATTTTGATTACTAATGCAGCTTATAATATTAGTAAATAGAATAATTTAATTATATTTATATGTTTAATTATATTTTTGTTATACATATTTACATGTTTAATTATATTTTTATTTGTTTTATTTGTTTAATTTAAATAATACTAAGAATTATATAATTTAGATTTAAATTTAAATTTAGAATTAAATTTAAATGTATTTTTTCCATATCTATATTTATATTAAACATATACTATTTATATGTTTAATATAAATTTCAACGGTGAAAAAATCTGAATGTAATGTAAAAATGGGTTTATTTTCATTAAAATTATTTGGAGATAAAAAATGTAGCATATTGGAAAGATTACATTGATCAATCTATAATCCATTTTTAACATTTACACATTAAATAATAAATATATCCTTATGCCCAACTATATAAAATTTACTGAATAAAAATTGTAAAATTCATTCAATTTGATTTTTTTCATTTTTGCGTCATTTGAATGCATTTTGATATTAACTAGAAACAATAAATCTAACCATATTCCTATGCTTTCTAATGTGAACATTTGGTACAACAGCTTTAATTTCTTGTATGTTACGTTAAAATGAATCAAAATATACAACACCAATAAAAAAACGAAATTACAATGTATAATATGATGTCATGATTTAAGGTTTATTTCATTCTAAATGTAAATGCTTTGTTCAAAATCTCTAATATATAAAAATATGTTATTAAAACTTTAACAATAAAAGTTATCGTGAATAATTATGTAAAAAAATACATCAAATAAAATGCAACTGAAATATTTTGATTACTAATGCAACTTATAATATTAGTAAATATAATATATTTATAAATATATGCTTATGCCCCGCTATATAAAAATTGCTGAATAAAAATTGTAAAGTTTTTTTCAAATTTGATCTGCGTTTTGATGTTAACGATTTAGATCAATAGATTAAATTTCTTGTATATTATGTTGAATTGAATCAAAGTATTCAACGGCAATAAAAAAAACGAAAGTACAATTTAAGTACATAATATGATGTCATAATTTAAGTTGTATTTCTTTCTAAATGTAATTACTTTGTCGACAATTTCTAATATATAAAAATATATTATTAAAATTTTAACAATAAAAGTTATCCTTAATAAATTTATCCTAAACTAATAATCAAATAAAACGTAACTTAAATGTTGTGATGACTAAAGCATCATTTGAATGCATTTTGATATTAATTAGAAACGACATAACTAAACACATTTCTATTCGTTATTATTTTAATATTTGTTTCAATAGATTTAACTTCTTCTATATTTTATTCAAATGCATCAAAATATACAATGCCAATCGAAAACAAAACTAAGATGCACATACATATAACATAAGTACATAATTTGATGTCATGATAAAGGTGTATTTCATTCTAAATGTAAATACTTCGCCCGCAATTTCTAATGTATAAAAATATATTTTAAAAAACCTAACAATAAAAGTTACCGTTAATAAATAATATTCCAAAAATAATACATCAAATAAAATGTAACTTAAATATTTTATTACTAATGCAATTTATAATATTAGTAAATAAAATATATTTATATATATATGCTTATGCACAACTATATAAATATTACTGAATAAAAAAATGGTATAGTGTTAAAAATTAAAATAAATATCCCTTGTATTAGAAATCTAGCATCAGATATTTATTTTAATTTTTAATAAAATTATAATATTTTACATTAGAAATTTAAAAATCGTATATTATTAAAAATTAAAATAAATATCCGATGGATTAGAAATATCAAAAGTTTGAAACAATAATATTTTATTGAAAGTAAAATAAAATTATTTTAGAAAACATTATAATGAAAATTCCTTAAAATGAAATGCTTACATAGCAGGTTATTTTGTACTCTATGTACTAACTGCTACACGAAAATTTAATATTCATGCTTAAGCGGTATTTTAATTATATGTTTAGTATATCTTATAAAAATTGATATATTTAATTATACTATTGTATGTTTTATTTATATGTTTAATTTAAATTACATTATGCGTTATTTAATTTAAATTCAAATTCAAATTTAGATTTAAATAAAAAATTATTTTTTTTATATTTCTATTTGTATTAAACTTATAACGTTTATATGTGTAATATAAATAGCAATATCTGAAAAAAATATCTGATTATAAGGTACGAAAAGAAGTTTAATTTCACTTCAAAAGCAAAATTATTTGATAATGATGTAAATGATGTATTTTAATAGAAAGATCACATTGATAAATCTATTAACTTTTTTTTTTTAATCTACACATTAAATGATATGATGTGTATTAAAAAATGAACATAATTTGTAATTCTTCGTATTCAAGTCGCTTACAATGCATATATAACAAAATAGCTCAATACCGTAAGCTATTTTCTACATTTGTAGAATACTTTGAAAATATGTCCTTGTTAGTTCATATTAGATTTCAAATATATTTATAGCTAATCAGAAATAAATATTAATTACATTAATTTTAAATAATAAAAATGCATTAATTTACAAAATCTTCAAATTTCGATAGTTTAGGTGATATACATCATAGCTACTTACTCAAAGCGAATAATTGAATAATTTTTAAGTGTTTGGTCTAATAAATCAGAACTGAGTAGTTCTTCATTTAAAAATAAAATTATGTTATTTTCTAGGTGAATTAAGTGTAAATATATGTCAATTTACCATATAAAAATATATCAGATTAAGTTCTTGTATTGTTTTAATATACTTAATATTTTAATATATTATATAAAGTATATATATATATGTGTGTGTGTGTTGTGTACTCAAATTATGAAATGAATATGTGTGTGTAAAATGTATTTGTATATGTGCATTTAAATAATAAATATATAAATACCTTAGGTGTCTTTACTAAATGTAAAATACATATTTAGCGTGCACATGTAAAAATTAAAAAAAAATATTTCTGTAAAATAATATTTCTGTTTTACAGCATCAAGTCATAATAAAATACTGCTTTTAAAATGTCTCATAAAAGATTATAATTTATGAGAAGCTATAATCGATGAAAGAAAGGTCTGAAACAATTTCTAAAAATCAATATGCTTTGGTGAAAAAGAAAGAGTTTTTTCACTGTTTTTAATTTCCTTTAAAAGCAAAGGGAAGCATGTAGGCATACAAGTGCATAAATTTCCAGATACTGTTTCAAATGTTCATCATCCTCCGGAAATGAGATTCGTAGAATGACGGAAATCGGAAATCTCAAATTTGCATGTAACTGTGTTAGACAGAAACTACATATTTTTTTCTCTAAATGGCCATTTATCTTTTTTAAAGCTGTTTCATTATAATGGCAATAAAGTGTTTAAATGCAGTACAGTGCAATTGCAGGTATTTTTTAAAGTAATGTATTTTTGTAATAGGGTAATATATATTTTAAAGATTCATAAAATTGTAAGGTTATTAACTGGACATAGTACACTTCAAACCGAAAAATTTTTATTATAACAAAGTGTTACTTAATCATTGAAAATTAAAAAAAAAACTCTTCTTTGTTTAGTATAAAACTTTTACTATTTTTTTAAACAAGGTATAGCATTACAAGGATTAAATAGTAATTGGTAAGTAATTTGTGACAGTAATTTTAACACATTGTATGCGGGATATGTACTAGTACTTTTTCTGACGATTGATACTTGAGAGCGGGACACTTACTAGTACGTTTTCTGACAATTGATATTTGAGCGTGAAACACGTACTAGTACGCTTTCTGATGATTTATACTTGAGAGTGGGTCACGTACTAGAACGTTTTCTGACGATTGACACTTGATCGTATTACAAGCACTAGTACGTTTTCTGAAGATTGTACTTGAGCGCGGGTCACATACTAGTACGTGTTAGGGTAACAACGTGGTTTGTTTATGGGTACAAAAGTAACGGTATATACAGGAAAACGAAGCCGAATGTTCTCGTCTGCTGCATAGATTCTCGAAAAATTTAGACAAATAAAAACTAGTTTTTACATTATTAGTTATATTCTTGCTCACTTCATTTTTTTATAATGTAAAAATGTTTTATATAATATAATTCGAAAAAATAATACTATATACTACTACTTCTATTTGATTTTTCATTTTTTGTATACTATTATAAATTTATCCACTAAAAATATATTTTTGTTTACAAAAATTTTATGGTTGTTATTTATATATTTCTATTTATATATTCGTTTATATATTTCAATATAAAATACGAAAAGTTGGTTAAAAAATTAAATAACTTTCGATCTATTGAGATTTAACTGAATAACTAAATTTACGCTCGCCCCCGGTACAATTTCGCTGCGAAATGTACTCGCATACAATGTGTTAATGTAGTTTTTCAATACGTTTCGTGTACATTTGATTTCATCGACGACAAGGCAAATTTTGCGACTGAATATTTTTGAGCAATATCTTTAAATAATTCCATTATTGACATCTGTTTGATCACATATGATATTCTGCAATGATGAGTGACTCGGCATCGTGATCAACATAAGAGAAATTCTAAGACCCCTGGGGCTAAACTCTGAAGCCCAGTCAGAGAAACTGCATTCCCTGAGGTGAAAACAGCTAGACATTTTTTATGCTCCCTTCAGAACTTTGGTCCTTTTTTACTGTCATAACAATTTTAGATTATTTTTTTCACCAATCTAACTAGTCGAGGTACCATTCGGTATTTTTTGGCATTCCAGGTCACGAGGGTTCCACAGGGTGGACCGTAGTACCTTCACAATGATTCATGAGCAATGGTTTCAAGTCCCAGGATTTAGATTGACTCATACTAAATTTCATGATCTTGATTTGAACATTCGGATTCCGTCACGAAGTAAAACAAGCTAATTTGTTTTCGGCACACAAGTATCTATCCATTCGATCAGCGTGAATCTCTACACAGTGACTAAATCCTGCGTGAACAAGAAGTCTCTCTAGATAATCCAGTAGTTTTTCAAATTTCTGATATGACAGCTACTCTGCTGTGTTTTTCTAGTGTCACCTGCAGCTCTGCGAGCACACGCCTGACACTTTGATAGAGATCGGCAAAGTGGGGTGGCCCAATGCATGAGATCTACGCACCACCACCGGAGCTGAATCCACCATAGCTATATGAGTCTAGCGTCACATTCACAGACATATATTTCTAGATCGGTGTATGAATCTCATGTGACATTCATCTGGATTATTTAGTTTCCTTACACATTTTTAGTACTAAATTTAGCTGACGGTAGGAGAGCGTAAATGTGGTATAGCTTTTAATATATAAAACTGGTAATAAATAATAACTTACTTATTTTGTTCAAACTTAATTGCTCTATAACTAATTACGAAGCAAAGACTTAAATATGTATATTTTTTCAACATTTTAAAGGTTTACGATATCATCTTAGCCTTATTTATATTTTCTCAAAAGAACAGAGCACAAAACCTGTGTTGAGAGGATATAAGTGGTGCGCTTATACCAGAGTTACAAAGTTGTCACAAGTTAAACCTGCGATAGAACATTTTTTAGTTTCCCTGTTCCATGCTGTGTTTTGAACGTCGTAAATCACAGCTGCAAAACTGAAGATAGGATAAATGAAGAGATTTTAGGGATAGAGTTTTGAAATCCCTCTCATGTTTTTCTCGAAAACACTAAATTATATGTCGTCTCACTGAACAACAAATACGTGTATCTTCACATTTAGGATTTTGTAAAATTTCTTTCTTATTGTATATAGAGAAGTATTTTATAATTCCAAAATTATAAGTACATGATATATTTTATAATATACACCATAATAATAATTTAAATTTAAAATATTCGAATACGTTTAACTAAGAAAATGAAAATATTTATTTTCTATCTATATAGATTCATTTTAATGTATTAAAATTTATTTAAGGGAACCTATGCATTTGAAATAAGCTTAGAGCTTTATAGCTACACTATATCTTTCAGCTTTTACTATAACGTTAGAAAAACTGAGGATCTAGCATGCTTGAGAACTAAACACAAGGGCTTTCGAGTAAGGTTGACCACTACCGCCCCCCTAGGGTTTGTTGCGCCAAGGGGTTTAGTTGAGTCTGAGAAAAAATAGTGTAATCCATTAACATTTAACATATATGTGTAAATATTGAAAAAGGTAATTATTTCGTTTAAAAATTTGCTTGTTTATGAAATATAACTTATTTCTAACATTTGAATATTAATAAAGAACAAAATTGGAGAAAAAAAATTTCACTTCTGGCACATTTTTGGCAAATATCTTCCACAGGCAAGGGGTTAAACATACATTCGAACAAACATACACAGGTTGTTTCAAACTTTTGTCTTTTTTACCCATTTAACTCCCTGGGAACGACCCCGGTACATACCGGCCGAAGCACTTACAGACGGTTTTGGCCGAATTGGCCGGAATTAAGAAAAATATGGGTGAGAGGTATGTCTAGTGGAGGTCTCCTTTTCACCTACAACGTCTTTTGACCAGTTGACAGTTTGATTGATTACTGCCTACAGCAAAGCTTGACCACATTTTGAGGTATTTATCTTATATAAACATAAGCTATTTAAAAATTACAGATATATTGTTAAACAATTTTGTTTTTATTATTAATTCAATGCATAATTTTCTCTTAAATGAATGGGGCAGTAGATTTTCCATTTCGACCTTATGAAAACTTTATGACTTATGGGTAGTAAATTTATCTGCTCCCGTCGTCTTTAAAGAAGTAATCAATTTTTTAATGAAGTTCATTAGAAGCTGAAAAAAAACTTATACTAGTTTTTTTAAATGTGAATATTTTATATTTTCTAACACTGGCTTTGAATTTAGTGTTTTCTTCATAAAAAAATAGAGTTGTTTTAAACTGAGCAGGAGAAACAACACTATCCCCCTTTAAAACATATATATATATATATATATATATATATATATATATATATATATATATATATATATATATATATATATATATATATATATATATATATATATATATATATATATATATATATATATATATATATATATATATATATATATATATATATATATATATTATATATATATATATATATATATATATATATATATATATATATATATATATATATATATATATATATATATATATTATATATATATATATATATATATATATATATATATATATATATTATATATATATATATATATATATATATATATATATATATATATATATATATATATATATATATATATATATATATATATATATATATATATATATATATATATATATATATATATATATATATATATATATATTATATATATATATATATATATATATATATATATTTATATATATATATATTATATATATATATATATATATATATATATATATATATATATATATATATATATATATATATATATATATATATATATACATATATATATATATATATATATATATATATATATATATATATATATATATATATATATATATATTATATATATTATATATATATATATATATATATATATATATATATATATATATATACATATATATATATATATATATATATATATATATATATATATATATAATATATATATATATATATATATATATATATATATATATATATATATATATATATATATATTTATATATATCATATATATATATATATATATATATATATATATATATATATATATATATATATATATAAATATATATATATATATATATATTATATATATATATATATATATATATATATATATATATATATATATATATATATATATATATAATATATATATATATATATATATATATATATATATATATATATATATATATATATATATATATATATATATATAGTCCTGTTATTTCTACGCAACTTATACCTCCCACCATTAAGATACAAGACATGATGTAGTAATCACTCATATATTTTATTTTTTATAAAAAAATTCAAATTTTGTATATATCACTTTATTTGCAACAGAAAAGGCTTTTAAAATCTTTGTACATATATAACAAATTTTCAATTTTATAAATATTATTCAGTAGTATGCTTTTAAATAAATGCTTTTAAAGTAAAAATAATTAAGTGTTTTCATTTATTTCAGAAAACAAGATAAATGTTTTAAAATTCAAACTATTGTTTTTATTTTTAAATGACATACGGAAAATAGTATTTGCATTATTTGTTGTTATATATCTGTTGTTGTTTTCTATAAAATACGTCTAAAACGTACATTTACATTAAGCTGAAATTTATTTCGTGCATGTTATTCCGTTTTAAATTGAAATCTATTTATATAATATACAAAATTTATATTTACAATGCAGTTTTATATTTTACCCTCCAAAGATTAAAATTTTAAAGTGGGCTTATGAACTTGTCTTTAGCAATTTAAATGATAAAATATATCGTGTTAAGATCATTTTTCCTGTTTTCAAGTTTTATCGGTTTTATAGGCTAATCTCAAATTACTTTATTCCTTTCACATGGCGTTAAAAATACTTATTTAAATTAAAAATAAAAATATAGTTCTATACTGAATTTAATTTATAAACTCGAGGTCACTCGTCTTTTCCTTTAAAAAATAATTTTAATTGTAATATACTAATAAAAAGGTTTTAACTATCGAATTAAGAATTATAAAGCATTTTTAATGCAAAAAGCCAGTATTTTTAAATAGAATATAAAAGATGCTTAAATCTGAAACAATAATTTTTTTATATAAACAATATTCTTCAAAAATCAACCATCTAAATATATTACATTTATTAATAATGTATTTTAATCTGTAATTAATGTTAATTTCAATGAATTTTAATCTGTATTAGTCACATACAAAAATGCCACATACTTAATCTACAAGATAATGCTTTTTGAATAATAAAGATGTTTATAAAATGATTCAAACAAAATCACACTTCAAAATTTTTGAAACCTTCGAAAATTTAATATATTTCATGAAATTCTTAGTCTCTAAGAATAATACTCAGTTTTGTGAAATCCCTATAACAAACATAATATAAATTGGAAAAAAAATGAAATTTTATCTTTTAAACAGTGCACCTTAAAAAAGTTTGATACAATAAAAAAAGTTTATGAAATATAAAATATTTTATTAATTATATATTATATAAAATCATTTTAAAATAAATTTTATAAATAAATGAATTTATCATATATATTATTAAAACATTTATTTCTGCCTTAACTTTTGTAATATTTGTATAAAATATTTTATTGATATACGCCATTTTAAAGTTCTTTGTATGATATAGTTCATATCAGCAATTGTATTTCTAGAAATAAAATATTAATATCTGAAGTAAGATATGTTCGAAGGTTGCATAAATGTTAGAAGTTCTTCACACTGAAAGTAAATCGGTGATAATAAAGTTGCTTGTTTAGCAAGATTTAGAGCTGAGTATGCCTAATGCTGCTCTAGAAGAGAGAAAAATATCTAGTTGTACAGCATTTTATGAACAAAGGATGCAGTTACAGTTAAGCTTACAAGTTTGAATGCTCCTCAAATCAACATTTTTGCTGATAATTAAGAACTATTGTAAATTTACAAATATAAATGAATAAAAATCAATTTATATGACTAAAACTTTTTAATGTTGCTGATTAGAGCATATAATTTTAAAATTTCAGACTGATTCTTTTAAAACGATACATATGTATCAGTTTATAAAAGAAAAATATGTTGATTTGAATATATTTTATTTAATTCACACTGAAAGTAAATCGGTGGTAATAAAGTTGCTTGTTTAGCAAGATTTATAGCTGAGTACGCATAATACTGCTCAAGAAGACATAAATATATCTTGTTGTACAGGCATTTTATTAACAAAAAAGCAGTTACATTTAAGATTATAAGTTTTGCGTGTTCTTCTCATCATCATTTTTGCTGATAAATAAGAACTATTATGAATTTACAAATATATATGCATAGAAATCAATTTGTATAATTAAAAAAGTTTTAATGTTGCTGATTATATCTAATTTTAAATTTTCAGAATGATTCTTTTAAAACTATATTTATGTATCAGTTTATAAAAGAAAAATATGTTAATTTGAAAATTTTTTTTTAAATTCACGACGAAAGTAGACCAGTGGCAATAAATTTGCTTGTTTAGCAAGATTTAGAGCTGAGTATGCCTAATGCTGCTCTAGAAGAGAGAAAAATATCTTGTTGTACAGGCATTTTATGAACAAAGGAAGCAGTTACATTTAAGCTTACAAGTTTAAGTACTCCTCAAATCAACATTTTTGCTGATAATTAAGAACTATTGTAAATTTATAAATATAAATGAATAAAAATCAATTTATATGACTAAAAACTTTTTAATGTTGCTGATTAGAGCATATAATTTTAAAATTTCAGAATGTGTCTTTTAAAAATATATTTATGTATCAGTTTATAAAAGGAAAATATGTTGATTTGAACATATTTTATTTAATTTACACTGAAAGTAAATCGGTGGTAAAAAAGTTGCTTGTTTATCAAGATTTAGAGCTGAGTATGCCTAATGCTGCTCTAGAAGATAGAAAAATATCTTGTTGTACAGGCGTTTTATGAACAAAAAAGCAGCTACAGTTAAGCTTATAAGTTCTTCATATTCTTGACATCATCATTTTTGTTGATAAATAAGAACTATTGTGAATTTACAAATATATATGCCTAGAAATCAATTTGTCTGATTAAAATGTTTTTAATGTTGCTGATTAGAACATCTAATTTTAAAACTTCAGAATGATTCTTTTAAAACTATACTTATGTATTAGTTTATAAAAGGAAAATATGTTGATTTGAACATATTTTATTTAATTCGCACTGAAAGTATATCGGTGTAATAAAGTTCCTTGTTTAGCAAGATTTAGAGATGAGTATGGCTTATGCTGCTCTAGTAGAAAGAAATATACTTTGTTGTATAGGCATTTTTTGAACAAAGGAAGCAGTTACAGTTAAGCTTACAAGTTCTGAGTACTCTTCAAATCAATATTTTTGCAGACAACTAAGAACTATTGTGAAATTAAAAATAATCTGTATGAAAATCATTTTATATAATTCAATTATTTTAATGTTACTGATTAGACAATCTAATTTTAAAATTTCAGAACGATTTTTTAAAACGATACGTTTGTATCAGTTTATAAAAGGAAAATATGTTGATTGGAATATATTTTATTTAATTCACACTGAAAGTAAATCAGTGGTAATAAAGTTGCTTGTTTAGCAAGATTTAGAGCTGAGTATGAATAATGCTGCTCTAGAAGAGAGAAAAATATCTTGTTGTATAGCATTTTATGAACAAAGGAAACAGTTACGGTTAAGCTTACAAGTTTGAGTACTCCTCAAATCAATATTTTTGCTGATAATTAAGAACAATTGTAAATTTACAAATATAACTGCATAAAATCAATTTATATGACTAAAACCTTTTTTAATGTTACTGATTAGAACATCTAATTTTAAAATTTCAGACCGATTTTTTTTAAAACGATACGTATGTAACAGTTTATAAAAGCAAAATATGTTGATTTGAATATATTTTTTTTAATTCACACTGAGAGTAAATCGGTGGTAATAAACTTGCTTGTTTAGTAAGATATAGAGCTGAGTATGGCTTATACTGCTCTAGTAGAGAGAAATAAATGTTGTTGTACAGACATTTTGTGAACAAAGGAAGCAGTTACAGTTAAGCTTACAAGTTTGAGTACTCTTCAAATGAATATTTTTGCTGATAATTAAGAACTATTGTAAATTTACAAATATAACTGCATAAAAATTAATTTATATGACTAAAACTTTTTGATGTTGCTCATTAGAGCATATAACTTTAAAATTTCAGAATGATTCTTTTGAAACGATACGTATGAATCAGTTTATAAAAAGAAAATTTGTTGATTTGAATATATTTTATTTAATTCACAGCGAAAATAAATCGGTGGTAATAAAGTTCCTTGTGTAGCAAGATTTATAGCTAAGTATGGCTTATGCTGCTCTATTTGTGACAAATATATGTTGTTGTACATGCATTTTATGAACAAAGGAAGCAGTTACAGTTAAGCTTACAAGTTCTAAGTACTCTTCAAATTAATATTTTTGCTAATAATTAAGAACTATTGTAAAATTAAAAATATATCTGCATGAAAATCAATTTATATGATTATATTATTTTAATGTTGCTGATTAGAACATCTAATTTTAAAATTTCAGGCTGATTCTTTTAAAACGATACATATGTATCAGTTTATAAAAGGAAAACATGTTCATTGGAATATATTTTATTTAATTAAGAGAGTTTCACAAATTGAATTATCTTTAATCTGCATGAAAACTTAATTATTGGCTCTGGAAAAGAAAATATGAATATGTAAAAGTAAACTGTCAAATAAAACACTCGCCATAAAAAGAATACAGCCTGTGTGTAACATTTTGAATAGAAACTTCCTCTGTCAAAACATAGCAGCCCATTTAAACTTAATGGACAACGATGGCAATGCAAATGTGTTGAATGTAATGTATTCTATAGTGGCGCAAACTTGTTGGTTGATTTTTCGTTTTTTGAAGCAGCACTTTATACAAAATTAACATAAGATATGATATATTTTGAGTGTGATTTGTAGTAAGATAAAAAATAGATTGGAAATATCAATCTCTTTAACCCATCCACCGACCACACTACCCTTTCTCGTTTCAAAGCGGTCACCCCTTCTGTTAATTCTACACGGAATTTGTCACACCATTCAAGAGTTGCCCGTTTGAAAGTTGTCAGGCTACTTTTATGTTATTTTTCCTTCAAGATAGTGGAGTTCCACTTTTTAAGTTGCTCTTTTTGACTATAATCTCTTTGCAATGTATCTTTTCCTCAGCAATGTTTCTAAAATATTATACATACAGAAAATAATACAAATTTAATTTTTAATTTTTTAAATTTTTTTTTTTGTTTTTTAGGTAATATTAAAAACAGAAATGTACAAAGAACTCACAGAAATGTACAAAACTGAAGTAAAATAGAGGACAAACGCTAATGAAGAAAAAAATATTTATAAAAAGGTTTCATTTAATGGAACATAAAAAAATGCTCTTAACCAGAATTTAGTGCGTATTTTTGTGAGGAGGAAGGGAATAATATTACACTGTGGAACCAGTTTCAGCCCCCCCTCCCTTAACTTTCCTTAACTAAAACAACATAAATGACTAAAAGTATATATATATATATATATATATATATATATATATATATATATATATATATATATATATATATATATATATATATATATATATATATATATATATATATATATATATATATATATATATATATATATATATATATATACATATATATATATATATGATATTTTAATATATTTATTAATGTTATATAGCGTTATAATATATAACACTATTAATTCTTTTAAAAATAAATAAAAATTAATTCTACATACATAGATTTTTTATTTCTCATATTAACTTTTAAATTATATACATATGTATATATATATATATATATATATATATATATATATATATATATATATATATATATATATATATATATATATATATATATATATATATATATATATATATATATATATATATATATATATATATATATATATTATATATATATATATATGTATATATATATATATATATATATATGTATATATATATATGTATATATATATATATATATATATATATATATATATATATATATATATATATATATATATATATATATATATATATATATATATATTATATATATATATATATATATATATATATATATATATATATATATATATATATATATATATATATATATATATATATATATATATATATATATATATATATATATATATATAAATACATACATGCATGTTCATGCTCAATCCTTTACAATATATTTCAATAAATGTATGAAACAATTTGGAACAAAATTATTGAAATTAAGTAAAATACATAAAACACTGAAATATTTACTTTAAAATTAAGTTTTAATTAAGTATGCAATTTAAAAACATTTCAGGTAATTAACTAAAAATCAGTATACAAAATCTTATTCGTACTAGCATCCAAGACAGTCAGCAAAAATGCAACACGTGGAGTGAATTGATTTTTGCTTGAAACATTACTGAATTATATGCTTTTCTTAAGTGATTTCAAAAGATCTTTAGTACTTAACTTTAACACTACACATTTACATATTTTTTATTTTATATAAAACCCTTTTTTCTTGTTGAAAATATTTGCAATATTAAATATTTTATGAAATCATTTCAAAAGCTTTATTCATTTCTCAAGAAAAGCATCTATCCATTCCACTCTCCACTAAAGAGTGCAAGATCTCATGAATAGAGCTGAGCAGGTGCGAAGAAAACCGCATGTATTGCACTGAAAGTACAAAAGCCCCTGAATAGTTTGACGACACGTTAACGGCATCAAAAATTTTAAACAGATCACCCCCGTCGAGAGGTAACGGCCGTGCCGAAATAAGAATGGACAAGACGAACGAGAAGTGTGCGACGAGTCCGTTTATGAACAAGAACGCTCTGTCGATCCCCCATCGACTCGGCCGGTCTATGGGTTAAAGTATTTTTTTTTAATTCCACTTTTTCCATTCTCATTCGTGAGTACTTAATTTTCCAGACACAGAATGTCAAATTTTTAGGAGTGTTCACCAATTTAAATTTACTTTATGAATCTCCCCAAATTGACTCTAGAATAAATGCTAATTTACTGTTCATTTTTCAGATGTCCCAGTAAAATGATTTTGCTCCATCAATTTCTAAATTTCTGCCTATGTGGATTACAAGCTAACTCAAAACATCATTGAAATCAAGTCATCAAGTATAATCCTGTCTCTCAAATAACGATGCGCAAACTGTAGATCGATTGTAGAAAATATATGTGACCGGACGTTGCTGTTTCGAAATTTGTGAAATAAATGTGTAGTCTTGGATATTTAAAACAAATCTCTTGTATTGTACAGACTTTAATGCTTATCCGCAATATGTTTAAAGTTCCAGAATGTAGGGTTTCGTTTTAAGGTTAATGGAACCATGACTGCAAATCACTCAAGTTTTCTACGTGATGTTCCCGGGCCCATCGTAGGCGCAGTTGGCGATGACGCTTGGTTAGCATAGCACATGATTGGGACGTTTGCTGCGTAGCCCCATATCCAACAGTATCCGCTAAACAGTGTGCTCCGATACTATTCTACTTAGCCTTCAATATTATAAGGTTGTCAGCTGAGCCACTGGTTTGCTCCGGTTTTGTTTCACCATGTGAGACAGTCTCCGACGACCTTAGTGTGTAGACGTTCAACGACATGTCATCTACTGCTGGTTTCAGCGTCATTCATTCATTTTGCATAAGTACTAACAACTGTAAATTGCGAACAACCCACGAGTCGTGCAGTTTCGGAAATACTTGTTCCAAGCCTTCCAGACATTACAATCTTCCCTCTATCAAAATCGCTTAGATCCACAGCCTTTCCCATGACACAAGGAATTAAGTCAAAGAATGATTCTTCAGACTCTTCAGCAGCAGTTAAATACCACTTCCACCTGATCATGTGCCTCCCATGTCATCTAGGCGAGTTCATTGCAAAATGTAGGGGGGGTCATAATGTGTTGGCTCTTGAATGTATACCAAACAGGTTTATTTCAGAATCATTAAATGATATACATTTACTTATTTTATAAATGCAACTAATATAAAATACATTAGGATGTCGTAATCCATAAAATACAATATTGTTAATTTCTTAAAACAAATTAAAAATCATACTAAGTACTTGATATTTAGAAATTATTTAATTCATTGGCCACAAGCATTTTCCATTATTTTTTATTTTTCAATTATACGCTTTTTATTATGCATCAGAAAACATTAAGAATAATCCTCTGTATAATAATAGCCTTGTGTCCGTCTGTCCTCGAATTTATGAAGCGGTTGGACCCGGAATAGATAGAGGCAGGCATCCATATTGGATTCTTGGTGAGTTAGGGTTAACAAAATTCAAAGCGAGTTCAAAAACATTCGAAATCCACCCCTTCCCCCCTTTTCGATCGTTTAATGCCAGTATTTCAAGCCCTAGTTTTGCCCGGTTAAGAGCAGGCGACGATTAAATTCACCAATTTATCACATTATAAGTACATGAAAATAAGATTTATTTCTATCCTTATGACGTCATTTATTTAACCATATCATTTAATCATTTCTTATTTTAACCCTCTAATCGGTTCACACGTACAATTCCGCCAAACCGATGATGTCTTCAAAGCGGTTGTCATGTACAATTTTCGACCTCCAAAAACGTTAGATATGGGTGTAAATAATTTTCTTCTATATTTGTTTAAATAATAGATTAGTTTTGAGGTAGGATAGGTCGATTGTTTAGGAACCCACCCCACCCTGAGGCACAAAGACGCACCTTTTTTCCCTTTCAAAACAGTCACCCTTTTCGTAAATTCCAGACGGAACTTACCGTATCCATACTAAATAGCTTGGATGACTTTCGTAAAAAAGATATAAATCATTCTCTTAAAGAATATTTTTATTTGTAATTTTAGAACACATTATTTCTTATGGGATGATCTTCGAGACTTGACGAGCTTTATGTGTATTAAAAATTAACAATCTATAATGTCTATTTATATATCTATTTATAAGCGGAAGTAAAGGGACAATAGCGAGGGTGGGTTTCCCGTATTCCAATATAGTCGACAAAGGGTGAAGTAAAAAATTATAGAACGCTTTGGTCACTGACATCATGAAGACTATTTTGGAGACTTTTATTCCTCGGTGTGTTCCACTTGGAGGGTTAAGTTATTTAAATAACGTCTGCATTATTTTCATACGTTTTATCACCAAACTTAGATATTACGTAAATAATTTTCTTCTATATTTGTATTAAATAATAGATTAGTTACGTATGTGATAATTTTAAATTTAATCATAGATTATTTTTTGTTGCAATCAAAATGTTATGACCCGTATTAACATCCAATTCTTTTCATAAAAGTCTAGGAGTCTATTTCATGGACTAATAAATATTTAGCATTTAAGTTATATATCTTTGAAAATTAAGCTTGCACGTGTGTTCGTTTTTTTTTATAGATAACCACACGGTTTGTAATTCATTCGGTAAATTTTTGAAAACGATTCATATATACCGCCAAATGGTCACTGTCAATATTAAAACCTCTGCTGTCCATTCTATCACGCAATATCACAAGATAAATTAAAGTTGGCAACTAACATGCGGTCAAAAAAGATAAACAAATTATTAAGCGTGCAATTCTCAGCCAAAAAACAAGCCATTTTTTTAATATCTTTATAAGGTACTTTACAATTCTAGAATATTAAAAATTTTACTGATCCCGTCATATAACGGGCTATATGCTAGTAAATAATATTTTAATTACTTAATTTAAATCTGAACAAAATTAAGAAATATATATTTTCTATCTATTTTTAAACATCATATTACTACAATCTCTACAGTATGCGCTAAATTACGCTAGTTCTTCAACGGAAACTGGAGATTTATTTTATCAAAATGACAGCAGACTTTCAAAACTAATTCAGTTCATTTTATAAATCTTATCCAATAATCAGCACGTTATTTTCAATACACTAGTAATAAATAAGTTAAATTTTGAGGAAAAATATGACAAACGTTTAAATGTTATCAGTTACAAGAAATAATTATTCTCTCTTAAAAACTATATTTTCTGTATATTACAGCAATTTTTCTCTTAAATTCTCAAAGAAAACCATTTTTCTGCTTAACTTAAAGAATGTCTGTAGCAATTACATTTTTAATTGACATTAGTAGCATTTAAAGTAATGTAATTTCCTACCGTACTACGCTAATTTATGTTTGATCTAGATTGACATAACTCGACTAAATAATGTTCTTTTTCCATATACAGTAATTATTTGATAATATTATTCAGCTCAACTTTTACTCAAATAGTTTCAATAATTAAAATGATATGCAATAATCATGAGTCGTGTTTAAGATTAATTCTGCCTATATGTCCGAGAAAGTATTGAAATGAGAAGTGAAAGACGTGGATCCTTAAACACAAGGATTTGCATGTGTTTTCAAATGTTTCCTGATTATTATCCAAAATATTAATAAAACACAGAAAGATTAATCCACCTAAGGTTACACGAAATTTATTGACCTTCGGAACCGGAGTTTGTGGGTTCGAGTCAAACTGTGGCATGATCTTCGTAGTAGTTCGTAATGGGTTATAACCCTTTGACAATTTCATTTTTTTCCAGAATTCGTTCAAAAACATGTACATTTTTTATTGCATTTTTTTTGCTCATTTTACATTTTTAAGTAAAGATATGTTATTAAAATTAACATTTCTAATATTTTTAAGCATTTATTACAACTTTTTTTCTTTCCATGAAAGCAACATAGAACTGAAGTTTACCTCCAGTCTCATCGATATCCAAGTTAATTTTTGGAATTCCAGTGAAAGCAAATCTAGGAGGCGGATCCGAAGGATTATCACAATTTTAAAAAATGTCTTATTTGATTGATTCCATCTGTACTACTATCAGAGTCACTACTATACAGGTCATCTAGTAAACTTTCTCTACTATCATTTACAGATAATTCAGTTTCTGATTCCGAGTCACAGTTCGAATCACAATAAATTATCTTCACACGTCTGAATTATCCATTATTTAAAAGTAAAAATATATTATTCAACTCTTACATCAATAAAATTATTAGGTGGTTAGTAAAATATAACCAGAAAGGTATACACTGAAAGATAACAATTCGTCTTCTGATACAAAACATGCCAAAAAACCCGCGCTTTTGAACCAATCAGAGTAGAAAATACAATAAACTGCAAACTATCATTTACTGGGAAATTCTCGCCATCTATACGAATAATTTGTTACTAAAATTGGAAAAAATACGGCCGAACAGTGCAAGCCAAATAGAAATCAAATTGCCGTACGCCGTACGGCAAATCAGTAAAAGCCCGAAAGCTGTGCCTGTGCGGCGTACGGGCAAAACAGAGAAGGAGTTAAGCAGCTCTTTAGCCCTAGGATTGCAAAAAAGTAGATTGTAGTGTTTCCAACCATCAACCATCATGGGCATGAAAATGTAGCCATTATTGTTTTTACTTGCCTGGGCTACTGGGCAGGGAGAAACCTAGTGCTGTTAATTGATAAAGATGATGCAGCCTGTCCGTTCCATAAAACAGAAGCAGCACAATTGTAACGTCGAACTTAAACTTTTGTTTTTGAGCTGAGAAAATGACATGTTTCTCAGTCAAAGGCAGGGAATGGATTGGTCATGAAAAAATTTTTACTTATATTGAATTCACCCCCAGTACTTCTTATTTAGGTGTATATCGGTGTTTTGTACCCGGGGTAAATGAGTGATTTTTTCCTAGGGTTATTCCTGGTAGTATTTAGCTTAAGTTTGTAGAGTTTTCTCCTTACCGTGTTGGACCACATTAATCTTCGAACCATTATGGACCTCTCGTAGGTCAGTAACGGCTTTGTAGCCATTATGACTTGCTGTTGTGAAGACTGGGATCGGTAGCAAATTACTGCTATATAGCCGAAAAGGCTGGGTCAGCTTAAAACAAATCTCTTACAGAATTCGACTGTACATCGAGATGCGGATACAAATTCCTTTCCAAAGAGACTAGCTTAGTCAACGTTATTAGAAATAAGATATAAATTTAGATCCTTGTTGGGGGGAACTATTTTATTAAAACAACTAAAAATTGTGGCGAGTTGACAGTAAATTTTTATTTATTTGACAGTTACCTTTTGAGAGAGACTGAGGAAGAATATGTTATATAGAAAACGTTATGAAGAAACTGTTTTGTCACGCACACTCCTTTCGATAAGATATTTTGTTGGGAAAATAAATATTAAATAATTTTATACGGGAAAAAAAAGAATTTAGAAGAGATATCTTAAGTATAATAACTTGATATATTACATTCATATAGTTCTCAAATCTATTTCAGCCTACACAGATATCTGCTGTTTTTTTATTTTTGAAGAAATTGAAGCATAGTTTGATAAATCATTCGATATTATCCCAAAAGTTTTATCTTTTATAAAATCCTTAATTTGTGGTCTATAAAACATCCTCAAAGTTTTGCGGTGTTAATTTTACTTAATTTCTACATCAAGATAAGAGAGCTGTTTTCAATTTTGTCCATAGACTGCAGTTATTTATAATTCTTCATTTATTTTGTTATCTGATTATGATAAACGATTTGGAATTCAACAGTTAATCATACTATTATTTCCTCAAAATTAAAACATTTAACTTGCAGTTTTAACTTCTTTTTAAAATAACTATTATAAAATAACAAATCTGTTATTTTAAAATAACAGATATCTACTGCCTTTTTTCTTCAAGAAAATGAAGCACACTTTGATAAATCATTCTACATTACCACAAAAGTTTTATCTTTTATAAAATCCTTAATTTATGGTCTGTAAAACATCTTCAAAGTTTTGCTCTGTTAATTTTACGTAATTTCTATTTCCAGATAAGAAAGCTACTTTCAATTTTTCCATAGATTGCAGATATTTTTAAATTCTAATCTGTTTTGTTATCTGATCATGATAAACAATTCGGAATTCAACAGACATTCATACTATTATTTCAAAAATTAAGACATTTGATGTGAATTTTTAAAATAACTGTTATAAAATAACAGATCTGTTATTTTTAAATAATATATATCTACCGTTTTTTGCTTCAAAAAAATGAAGCACACTTTGATAAATCATTCTATATTACTCCAAAAGTTTTATCTTTTATAAAATCCTTAATTTATGATCTATAAAAGATCCTCAAAGTTTTGCGCTGTTAATTTTACGTAATTTCTACTTCAAGATAAGAAAGCTGTTTTCACTTTTGTCTATAGATTGCAGTTATTTATAAATCTTCATTTATTTTGTTATCTGATTATGATAAACGATTCTGAATTCAACAGTTATTCATACTACTATTTCCCCAAAATGAAGACAATTAATTTGATGTTTTAACTTCTTTACAAAATAACTGTTATAAAATAACAGATCTGTTATTTTAAAATAATTATTTTAAAATAACAGATATCTACTGTTTTTTTCTTGAAAAAAAATGAAGCACACTTTCATAAATCATTCTACATTACTCCAAAAGTTTTATCTTTTATAAAATCCTTAATTTATGGTCTATAAAACATCCTCAAAGTTTTGCGCTGTTAATTTTACGTAATTTCTACTTCAAGATAAGAAAGCTGTTTTCACTTTTGTCTATAGATTGCAGTTATTTTTAACTCTTCAGTTATTTTGTTATCTGATTATGATAAACGATTCTGAATTCAACAGATATTTATACTATTATTTCCTTAAAATTAATAGAATTAATGTGAAGGTTTAACATCTTTTTTTATTCAAAATCTATTACAAGTAATTAAATTTCACTCGCAAACGACAACAAATCTTAGCTGATCACTTAAAGTGTCCTCTTTGAAATTTCATATCTTATAATGTATATTAATCATACCAATTATATTAATCATATATTATATATCATATCATGTGTACTAATTTCTTAATAGTTTCAATTTTTTTGTATTTTAATAGTCGTGTATTCAAGTAGAACAATTTACAATTTTTTTCCTGCGGGTTCGGAGCTTGAGCCGTCCTAAGATCCGACATGTTCGTTAAATCTGACTGGGGCACGTAAAATGTGTTAGTGGACACAAGTCTTCCAAGTTCTTAATCAATACCTCTGGGGATTTCAGGCCAAGCCTATGGGTCTTCTGCTGGGTTCCTGTTTCAAAATTATGAGGACCCACTTCAGCATAAGTCGTACTTTCACCCTTGCGGTTCTCGTTAAAACGAACCTTTGCCTTAACACAAATAGCCTCCTGGTCAATCATGCTTGGGTAGACGAAGTGGTATAAGACAACAACATTTTGTTTCATTTGAATATAAGGATAACGTCTACTTTTCAGTTGATTTTGGACGAATCAATATGTAAACGAAATCCATCTACGCATTGAAGTTTGTCCTAGATTGTCCATCATGCAACTATTAGCAGTATTTTTACAATGAACTTGTAAGATCATATTACGTAAAATACGAGAATAACATCTAAAAAATGTCACATGATTAAAACATAAAACATCTTTATTGAGACGTAAAATACGATTCTTTAAAAATGCTTTTAATTATCATTCATATTATGTAAAGATATGCATATTTATTATTTGTTCTTTTATAACTAAAAATTTGGATAACAAATTTTGATTATGTTAAAAACTCGCATTAAAGATAAATAATTGTACAATGCTTAACAATTGTTCGTTGTTCCACTATATTATATATTATATATTTTAATACAGTATTCTCAATGAGACACTCTTTAACACATTGATAGTTAAACATTGATAGACCATACTCGTTATAGTGAATGTTAACAAGAATTTTTAAAATTAGAGTTCGCAGTCAACGTGTTATCTACTCTAGTACAAAAAGAATGTAACTTGCAACGCAAAACGATAGCTCAAATATATGCCTTCTTTGGTAGATACCTATGATATTGTGTGGCCTAACGGAATAACTAGATGAACATGATCAAGTCATGATCTAGCCAATCAACGTGTTAATATAAAAAAATAGAAATTTCTAAAAAATATACGATTTACAGGGAGTAATTAGGTATTAAATAACAAAACGTAAAATACATTATATATTATGATTAATAAATAATGGTGTACAGTAGGTTTTAACGAAAGAAAATAATTATTAAATTGCAAAATATTGCCTGAAGTAATGATTATAGTCCTAGTTTGACTTCTTATGGATATAACGGACTTTCTTGTTTAGAAAAATTTTAATTTTCATTCACATAATTTTTCTTTGAAATTTTTTTTTCAAAATAATTTATATATATATATATATATATATATATATATATATATATATATATATATATATATATATATATATATTTGTTATTATCTATTTACGTATTAATTACCAAATAAATATTTATAAATATATATTTATATTTCTAATTATTTAATTTGACTTACAGAACGGAACGTACATTTGCACTACTACCATAATATTCTTAGATCTTTCAAGGCAAAAAAAATCCTATTTAATATTCAAGACAGTGACTAATAATAAAATTTAATTTATATTAATATTAGTTTAATCATTAATGTATTTTAGATAAAGAACAGCTAAAACAAATCAAAGCTAAAACAGCATTTGTAGTGTTAATATTACTACATTTTTTCTCCATATTAAAAGCTTAAAAATGCGCATTATATAATAAAGTAAATATTAATTTAGTTAAAATTATTTTAACCTTATGATACCTGTGTTAATATGTTTTTAACAGCAGATTTAAAGATAAAATTAAATACAATAAATAAAATCAGTATTATTCATCTAATTTATATCATAGCATTAGTGTACAAAAATTAGGTAAATATTTTTAAAAATGAATTTGATTACAATTGTTTAAAAATTTCAATTTATTTCACTTAAACCATAAATTAATTCATGGTACTCTTAAATTATTGTATTTCAGGTACAACTTACTAAGTTAATCAATACACAACATTTTAAAATATGTTATTTATTATTTGCATCATAGCATAGTCATTACAAATAAATTTTAATGTGTATCATTGCAACAAAAGAAACTTAAGTTTTTCATGCGTTTTCTTACAGTCTTTAAATCTGAACTGTTGCGTAATACACAAAATCAATTATGAATATTTAAATTACACTCTGTCAGTAAAAACATATATAATTTTTAAGCTTTTTTCCAGACTTTATTTTCCAGATTTCTAGTTTATCTTTCTAAAGTAATTTACAGTTAACGAAATGCAATGGAATTATATAACTTTGATCCTAACTTATTTAATACAGTTGTAATACACATCTATTCTATCAGAAAATATTGTTAAATAATGTACAATACACAAAAGTATTATTGCATTATAGCATCATTAGTACACCGAAATTATAACTTAAATTACGAATTATTAGTAGAATTATTTTATCAATATCTGTCATTACAGTAAGAACATTAAGAAGAATTCACCACCAATATTGGTGCTTTTATACATAAAAATTTACATTATCCTTATATTTATTGCATTTTATATATACTAACTCCCTTACAGTTGTTTTTTTACAGTGTTACCCCTATTTTAGTAAAACATACAAATTTCAGTAATTCCAAATTCACAAAAAGAATTATTTATTTCCATTGCAAAAAGTAGAACGCCTAGAATTGAGTTTAATTTCAACATAGCTATATTCATTATACCCTTATTATACCTACATAATTATACTAGTTTCAGTAGTTCCAGAAAATATATTATGTACAACTGCATACATGTATTATTTGCAATTCATGGTAAGATATTTTTATATATATTTAACCTTGAGAGAAAATAATATGTAATACACATTTTGTATTACAGACTATTTATATCATATCATTAGCAATTTACCTGTATTATAATTTACATTATGATATAATTATTTTCCTTATATCATTAGTTCATCTACGTTTTAATACATTTTAGTACGAATTACAAAGTTACAACTACAAGTAATGCCCCAAAACACACAGAATCTACACATTTTATATTACACACTATTTATATCACAGCATTAGCAGTTTATCTATATTATAATTTTCATTATGATATAATTATTTTGCTTATATCTTTTGTTCATCTACGTTTTAAGGCATGAATTACAAGGCTATGATTCCAAGTAATGCCCAACAACACACAAAATCTACACATTTTGTATTACACACTATTTATATCATATCATTAGCAGTTTACCTGTATTATAATTTACATTATGATATAATTATTTTCCTTATATCATTAGTTCATCTAAGTTTTAATGCATTTTGTTACGAATTACAAAGGACAGTTACAAGTAATGCCCAACAACACACAAAATCTACACATTTTTATTACACAGTATTTATATCATAGAATTAGCAGTTTACCTATATTATGATTTACATTATGATATAATTTTTCCCCATTAGGTCATTTACTTTTTAATGTATTTTATTATGAATTACAAAGTTAAAATTACAAGTAATGCCCAACAACACACAAAATCTACACATTTTGTATTACACACTACTTATAGCATAGCATTAGCAGATTACTTGTATTATAATTTACATTATTATATAATTATTTTCCTTATACCATTTGTTCATTTACGTTTTGATGCATTTTATTACGCATTACAAGGCTACAATTACAAGTAATGCCCAACAACACACAAAATCTTAGCAAAACTTTTCAATTTACATTCTGTCACCAACGACAACCTTCCCTTGTTAAGCTATTTTAATACTTTAATTTCTAGATTATTCCTTGTAAACTCATACTTTCATCCCGAGGGAAATCGCAAAAGAAAGTAATCCCTTAATAGTCCTTCTGAGACGCTTCCGGATCATTTGAAAGGTGTCATAGGTGTGTCATTACTATGAATTATTTATATTCTCTCCGGGGAAAGATAGTTATGCATAAATGAATTCTTATGCAACATTTTCCCCAAGAACACCCGAAAGAAAAGAGATATGCTGTGGAAGCAATTTATGGGGAAATACTGGATATATCCAAGAAAGTTCATTTCTCAAACATTGCCTGGGATGTGCATTAGACACATGTTTAATTTTCAATCTTGTAAGAGATATTAAGAAAATGTTACACATGCATTAGGTTCTGAATTGCATAATATATATTAAAGTATAATTTTACTTCTCAAACTAGTGCATGTGTATTTTAAATTCGAATATATTTTTGATATGAATACTTGCAACTTATTTTATCTTCATCATAGACCAATTTAAAGACTATTAGTATAAAATACTGTAAAATTTTTTTCTTCTACTGTTCTTCTCCCCATAATCTAGTTAAAGACGAATTTCATAATGACTTTATAGTAACTGTACCCTATATATTGCAATTTAAATCTCTGCAAGGGTAGTGATGGCTACTTATTAAAATAAGTGCTTTCTTATTTAAACCCTTTGAACGTTCGAATACTCAATTTAATGCATGTATATCACTGATAATATTCAAAGTGGAAAGTCATTTTGAGTTATTCATGCGTTTTCGTTGAGCCTTTAAAAGATAAATATTACTAAATACACAAAAACATTTACTGAATATATAAATTATATTCTGTTAGTAAAAACATATATGATTTTTAAGCTTTTTACCAGACGTTATTTTCCAGATTTCTAGTTTATCTTTCTAAAGTAATTTACAGTTAACAGAATGTATTCGAATTATATAACTCTCATCCTAACTTATTTAATACAGCTGCAATACTAATGTATTCTATCAAAAAGTATTGTTAAATAATGTACAATACACAAAGGTATTATTGCATAATAGCATCATTAGTTCACCGAAATTATAACTTATAACACGGCATTATTAGTAGAATTATTTTATCAATATCTGTCAGTCCAACTTGCAGATTTAAGTAAGAACATTAAGAAGAATTCACCACCAATATTGGTGCTTTTATACATAAAATTTTACATTATCTTTATATTCATTGGATTTTATATATACTAACTCCCTTAGAGTGTTTTAATAAAACATAATAATTTCAATAATTCCAAATTCACAAAAGTATTACTTATTTCCATTGCAATATGTACAATGCCTAGAATTTAGTAATCTCAATATAGCTATATTCATTATAACACTATTATACCTACATAATATACTAGTTTCAGTAGTTCCAGAAAATATATTATGTAGAACTGCATACATATTTTATACAATTATTCATACGATATTTATATATATTTAACCGTAAGAGTAAAATAATATGTAATACATATTTTGTATTACATATGACTTACATCATAGCATTAGCAGTTTAACGTAAATTATATATAATTTACATTATGATATAAATATTTTTATTATATCATTAGTTCATCTAAGTTTTAATGCATTTCATTACGAATTACAAAGATACAATTACAAGTAATGCCCAACAACACACAAAATTTACACATTTTGTATTACACATTTTTGTATTCGTTCAGCCTTTCAATGTTAATTATTACGAAATACACAAAATCATTTACTGAATACTTAAATTACATCCTGTCAGTAAACACATATATCATTTTTAAGCTTTTATCCAGACTTTATTTTCCAGATTTCTAGTTTATCTTTCTTAAGTAACTTACAGTTAACGAAATGCAATTGAATTATATAACTGTCATCCTAACTTATTTAATACAGTTGCAATAGACATGTATTCTAGCATAAAGTATTGTTAAATAATGAAAAATACACAAAAGTATTATTGCATTATAGCATCATTAGTACACCGAAATTATAACTTAAATTACGAATTATTAGTAGAATTATTTTATCAATATCTGTCAGCCCATATACAGATTTAAGTAAGCTTGGGATGTGCATTAGACACATGTTTAATTTTCAATCTTGTAAGAGATATTAAGAAAATGTTACACATGTATTATATTCTGAATTGCATAATATAAAGTATAACTGTACGCTCCGAACTATTGCATATTTATTTTAATTTTGAATATATTTTGGTATGAGTACTTGCAAAATATTTTATCTTAAAGACCAATTTAAGACTATCATTATAACATACACTAAAACAGTTTTCTCCTACTAAGTCCCCCTCCATAGGCTACCTAAAAACGAATTTCATAATGATTTTAAAGTAACTGTACCCTATATACGGCATTTTAAATCTCAAGCTCATAATATCTACTTATTTAAAGAAGTGCGTTTTTATTTGAACCTTTTGAAAGTTCGACTACTAATTTTAATGCACGGATATCAATGATAATATTCAAAGCGTAAAGTTATTGCAAGAATAGTGCTAGTTATTAAATAAAGTTTGTGCTTATTTAAACTTTTGCAAGTCCAGTAAATAATTTTAAATACAGGTATATCAATTATAATATTTAAAGAGTCATTTTGAAAGACTCGTGTTGGCTATGTATTAAAAGAAGATTGTTCTTATATCAAACTTTTGCAAGTTCGGCTACTAATCTTAATTTCACTAGTATCAATGATAATATTGAAAGTACAAAGTTATTTTGTAAGATTCGTGTTGGTTACTTATTATAAGGAGCATGTTCTTATTTCAAACATTTGCAAGTTCGGCTACTGATGTTAATTCTCTCATATCAATGATAATATTCAAAGTGTAAATTCATTGTTCACGACTAGTGCTAGTTATTAAAAAAAGTTTATTCGTATCTCAAACTTTTGAAAGTTCAGTAACTAATTTTAAAGGCTAGTTATTAAAAGATGCTTGTTCTTATTTCACACTTTTGGAAATTGGGCAACTAATTTTAAATGCATACGTATCAATGATAATATTCAAAACGCAAATTCTTTTTGCAAGACTCGTATTGGTTAGTTATTAAAAGAAGCATGTTCTTATTTTAAACATTTGCAAGTTTGGTTACTAATTTTAAATGCATTCGTATCAATAATAATATTCAAAGAGCAAATTCTTTTTTCAAGTCTGCTGGTGGCTAGTTAGTAAAAGAAGCGTGTTCTTAGTTCAAATATTTGCAGTCCGGCTACTAATTTTAAATGTATTTCTATCAATGATAATATTCAAAATGCAAAGCTTATGAAGTCTAGTATTTGCTAGTTATTAAAAGAAGCATGTTCTTTCTTCAAACATTTGCAGTTCAGTTACTAATTTTAATTTCACGCATATCAATGATTATATTTAAAGTGTAAATTCATTTTGCAAGACTAGTTCTAGTAATTAAAAAAAGTTTGTTCTTATTTCAAACTTTTGCAAATTCGGCTATAAATTTTAAATGCATTCGTAGCAATGATAATATTCAAAGAGCAAATTCTTTTTGCAAGACTCCTGGTGGCTAGTTATTAAAAGAAGCATGATCTTATTTCAAATATTTGCAGTTCGGCTACTAATTTTAAATGCAGGCGTATCAATGATAATATTCAAAGAGGAAAGTTTTTTACATGACTCGTATTGGCTAGTTATTAAAAAAAGTGTGTTATTATTTCAAACATTTGGAAGTTCGGTTTCTAATTTTAAACTCACGCATATCAAAGATAATTGTCAAAGTTCGAAGTCATTTTTCAAGACAAGTGTTTGCTAGTTATTTAAAGCAGCTTGTTCTTACTTCAAACTTTTGCAATTCAGATACTAATTTGAAATGCATGCATATCAGTAATAATATTCAAACTGCAAACTCATTTTCAAAACTTGTGTTGGCTACATATTAATATAGGCTTGCTCTTATTTTTAAAACATTTGCAAGTTCTACTACTAATTTTAAAATGCATGCAAATCAATTATAATATTCAATGTGCAAAGTGATTTTACAAGACTCATGCCAGTCATTAAAAGAAGCTTGTTAAGGCTTGAGAATCTATGATTAATGTAAGTGAAAAAAATTAGATAAAGTGTAACATTTGAGTGTGTAAGCATTTATACATGGATATATTAATAATATCCATTTATCTCCTGAAAAATCATACATTAATATAAAAAATTACTGTTCAATAAAAGCATATATAAACTAAGAAGAAATTATTAATTTAAGTGAGCAAAATAAATAGATAACCTGTGATTTCTGAGTCCGTAGACGTTAACACATGGATATATTACTAATATCCTTTTATCTCTTTAGAAGAATCACGTATTACTACAATTTTATGTTCAATAAAAGTACATATAACTAAGAAGAAATGACTAATGTAAGCGAACAGAATTAAAAGATAAAAGAAAATGTTTTCTTTATTGTTCTATAATTTTCTAATAATATGTTTTAGTAATAAAATATTGCGAGTGTTGCAATCAATTTAAATCTCACTTCTTAATATATTGTCAGAATATAGAATGATCAGGCATTTAAGATCAAGGAAATACACGAATAAAAAATAACCTACTGAAAATAATGAACTTTATATGCACAAAACCACAGCAAAACATAAAAAGTAAAATAGCATAATAGCAAATATGTAAATTAAGCAAAATATTTACATAACATTTAGAACTAAATTTGTGTATAATTACTGTCCTTACTCCCCCAAAAGACTCTTTTCTGTCCAAAACATATTTAAAAACTTCAATGTATATCATTTTTCTGATATTAACTATCAATATACACATTTTTATTCATGATTAATGTAAGCGAGTAAAACAGATAGATAGCCTGTGATTTCTGAGTGTGTAAACGTTAATACATGGATATATTAAAAAACCCATTTATCTCCTTTGAGGAGTTGTACATAAATATTAAAATTATTGTTCAATAAAACCATATATATAAACTAAGAAGAAGTGATTAATTTAAGTAAACAAAATAAATAGATAACATGTAATTTCTGAGTTGTTTAAACTTTAATACACGGATATATTAATAATACCCCTTTACACCTTTTGAAGAATCGTACATAAATATTAAAAAATTATTGTTTAATAAAAACATATATAAACTAAGAAGAAATAATTAATTTAAGTGAGCAAAATTAAAAGATAACCTATGATTTCTGAGCGTATAAACTTTTATAAATGGATATAATACTAAAACCTCGTTTATATTTTAAAGAATCACAGATTACTACTATTTTATGTTCAAACAAACCACATATAAAACTAAGAAAGAAAAGATTAATGTAAGCAAACAAAATTAAAAGATAAAATAAAAAGTTTTATGCATTGTTCTATAATTTGTGATAGTATATTTTGGTAATAAATATTGTGAGTGTTGAAATCAATTTAAATCTCACTTCTTAATATATTGTCAGAATACAGAATGATCAGGCATTAAAGATCATGGAAATACACTAATAAAAATAACCTACAGAAAATAATTAACTTTGCATGCACAAAACCACAGCAAAAACATAAAATGTAAAATAGCATAATACCAAATATGTAAATTATGCAAAATACTTACATAACTTTTAGAACTAAATTTGTGTATAAGTACGTTCATAACTCTCAAATAAAGACTTTTTTCTCTCCAAAACATATGTAATAATTTCAATGTATATCATTTTTCTGATAACAACTTATCAACATACACATTTTATCCATGATTAATGTAAGCGAGCAAAATAAATAGATAGCCTGTTATTTCTGTGTGTAAAAGTTAATACACGGATATATTAAAAAATGCCCATTTTATCTCTTTTGAAGAATTGTACATTAATATTCAAATTATTATTCAATAAAAGCATATATAAATTAAGAAGAAGTGATTAATTTATGTGAGCAAAATAAATAGATAACTTGTGAGATCTGAATTGTTTAATCTTTAATTCACGGATATATTAATAATACCCTTTATACCTTTCGAAGAATCGTACATAAATATTAAAAAAAAACTATTGTTTAATAAAAGCATATATACTAAGAAAAAGTGATTAATTTAATTGAGCAAAATTAATAGATAACCTGGGGTTTCTAAGTGTATAAACGTTTATACATGAATATAATACTAATACCCCGTTATATTATTTGAAGAAATACAGATTACTACCATTTTCTGTTCAAACAAACTACATATAAACTAAGAAGAAATGACTAATGTAAGCGAACAAAATTAAAGGATAAAAGAAAACGTTTTGTGATTTGTGATATAATTTGCCGGTAATATGTTTTAGTAATAAATATTGGGAATGTTTCACTTTATAATATATTGTAAGAATATAGAATGATCAGTCATTTAAGATCCAGGGAATACACAAATAAAAAATAATCTGAAGAAAATAATCAACTTTACATACACAAAACCACAGCAAAACATAAAAAAGAAAACAGCATCATAGCAAATATATAAATTATACAAAATATTTATATAATATTCAGAACTAAATTTATGTGTAAGCATGTTCATTACCCTAAAAATAGATCCTTTTCTGTCCAAAACATATTTAAAAATTTCAATGTATATCATTTTTCTGATACCAACTTATCAACATACACATGTTATCCATGATTAATGTAAGAGAGCAAAATAAATAGATAACCTGTGATTTCTGTGTGTAAACGTTAATACATGGATATATTAAAAAACGCCCATTTATCTCTTTGAACAATTGTACATTAATATTAAAATTGTTGTTCAATAAAAGCATATATAAACTAAGAAGAAGTGATTAATTTAAGTGAGCGAAATAACTAGATAACTTGCGAGATCTGGATTGTTTAATCTTTAATTCACGGATATATTAATAATACCTCTTTATACCTTTTGAAGAATCGTATATAAATATTTAAAAAAATATTGTTTAATAAAAGCATATATAAACTAAGAAGAAGTGATTAATTTAAGTGGGCAAAATTAATAGATAACCTGGGATTTCTAAGTGTATAAACGTTTGTACATAAATATAATACTAATACCCCGTTTATATTTGAAGAATCACAGATTACTATCATTTTATGTTCAAAACAAATCACATATAAAACTAAGAAGAAATGATTAATGTAAGCGAACAAAATTAAAGGATAAAATAAAACGTTTTATGCATTGATCTATAATTTGCGATAGTATGTTTTGGTAATAAATATAGTGAGCAATCAATTTGAATCTCATTTCTTAATATATTGTCAGAATACAGAATGATCAGGCATTGAAGATCATGGAAATACACGAATAAAAAATTACCCACAGAAAATAATTAACTTGCATACACAAAACCACAGCAAAACATAATAAAATAGCATAATACCAAATATGTAAATTATGCAAAATACTTACATAACTTTTAGAACTAAATTTGTGTATAAGTACGTTCATTACTTTCAAAAAAGACTTTTTTTCTGTCCAAAACATATCTAATAATTTCAATGTATATCATTTTTCTCATACCAACTTATCAACATACACATTTTATCCATGATTAATGTAAGCGAGCAAAATAAATAGATAGCTTGTGATTTCTGTGTGTAAACGTTAATACATGGATATATTAAAAACGCCTGTTTATCTCTTTTGAAGAATTGTACATTATTATCAAAATTGTTGTTCAATAAAAGCATATATAAACTAAGAAGAAGTGATTAATTTAAGTGAGCAAAGTAAATAGATAACTTGTGAGATCTGAATTGTTTAATCTTTACTTCACGGATATATTAATAATACCCCTTTATACCTTTTGAAGAATCGTACATAAATATTAAAAAAATATTGTTTAATAAAATCATATATAACTAAGAAGAAGTGATTAATTTAAGTGTGCAAAATTAATTGATAACTGGGATTTCTAAGTGTGTAAACGTTTATACATGAATATATTACTAATTACCCCGTTATATTATTTGAAGAATTACAGATTACTACCATTTTATGTTCAAACAAACCACATATAAACTAAGAAGAAATGATTACTATAAGCTAACAAAATTAAAGGATAAAAGAAAAACGTTAAATGTATTGTGATATAATTTGCCGGTAATATGTTTTAGTAATACATATTGTGAATGTTTCACGTCATAATATATTGTAAGAATACTGAATGATCAGGCATCTAAGATCAAGGGACTACACAAATAAAAAATAATCTGAAGAAAATAATCAACTTTACATACACAAAACCACAGCAAAACATAAAAAAGAAAACAGCATCATAGCAAATATATAAATTATACAAAATATTTATATAATATTCAGAACTAAATTTATGTGTAAGCATGTTCATTACCCTAAAAATAGATCCTTTTCTGTCCAAAACATATTTAAAAATTTCAATGTATATCATATACTATTTTATACCAACTTATCCACCTACACATTTTTTATTTAAAAATAAAACTAGAAAATGTTTAATATATGTTTAAATTAATTATACATATCTATGAAGTTTTTAAGTGCTGGTGTTTTCGATGTTGATGAATTATACAAAATATTGAAAACAGATCATATTTTAAGTTGTTAAAGGACCAAATTACATCTGATAAGATAAAAGCCCCTGTCACAAAATATTAACACCTCTTAAGTTAGGGAAGGGTGAAAAGTATATAAAACAAATAATTAGGGGAAAAAAGCTTCTCGTCGAGTTGGATAAGGCCGGAGACAAGAAACGCTGCTTATGTTCGTTCTTCTTATAAGAATCTGTAAAGAAAGCCCATAAAGCCTTTGAGACAAAATCAATGCGGCTTTAATAATAAAAGGAGGTAATCAGATTCTAAGTTATATATCATAATAGATTATTTCCTTTGTGAAGAATCAGACCCACAAACTGTCTTAAACTTGACATTTAGAATCATATATTCATTGCTTATAAAATATTCTAAACTGTTTGAAAGTCACTCGAAAGTTATTGCTTATAAAATAAAATACCTTAATTTCGCATGTATAGTAAGAGGACTATCTGTGTTTTAAAATCAAATTTCTTCAGAGGCAGACTATCTTCTGGTTGTTCATTGCTCAAATCATCAAAATCAGAAGATGGGGGGAGGTAATAAGTCGCTCGAACGTGATGATCAAATGTAAATAACAGCACGACTCACGAGAC
>CM063500.1:30461583-30469083 GCA_032207245.1 Pardosa pseudoannulata | reverse complement strand
AAGGGTACAAATTAAAATCATATTATAAAATTTAAAATAATCTATAACGATAAATCTATATACATTTAAATATAAATAAATAAATATAGAACAAGAATTTATAATCAGTTCTTCTCCTACTATGTTTTTCTGATATTTATAACCACTAAATCCTATATTGCATACGAAATAAAAGCAGGCAGAATAATATTTCATCTATACTTTTTAATAAGGATTTTTCTTCATGCGGAAATAAAGGAGAAATTTTGATTTTCATGAAGGAGATTCTCATGAAACAACTATAAGTACTAATCCTCATTCATTCATGTGCGTCTTGTGTGTACATGGATGGATTCAAGTATGTAGTTGTACACACGTAAATAAACGTGCTACTATGCTACGCAAGTGAATTGCATTGTTTTCTGGTCTTCATAATCTATAATCAGTTTATAAAGAGGAGACTTCTTCGCATGGAATGCCACTTGTAATATTTTCATTTGAAAATTTAGGATATTAAAACTCATGAAATTTTCTTAAGTGCCTCTGCCGCCATTAGTGATCACAGTGCATCTTTATTTGCGCTTAGCATCGAACTCACACTCTTGCGATTACTAGATCGAAGCCTCTGAAGACTGAACCACTGTGGTTCTTATAATTAAATCTAGTGTAAGATATATACAAAAAGTTATGATAACATAACTTTAAATTTTAATAGAAGCATTTCAAAAATTAAATAAATTTCATCTAAATTTAATTTTATGTCAAAACATAACATCGTAATTTATCGTAGTATATTTTATATTTTACAAATACTATTTATTTTTCTGTCTTCTTAGTGAATCTAATATTTACAATTTTCTTTAACATCTAAAACAAAGACATTTCAATATAAAGTCTATATTATAGCTTCTAAAATAGCAAGGAATAAAAATCTCAAAGGATTTACAAAGTTTCTAGCACACAGATACGAAATACAACGTTATAGCATAAAGAATAAATTGTCGTTCTTTTTTTAAAAGTATTAAATTACTTATACATTTCAAGTATATTCTCAACTGAATGTGTGAATAACATCAAATACTTTTTAAAACTCAAGTTTTAGGTCTGCACTTATATTTCCCTACAATAAACGATATTTACTGAAACGAAAGCATCGCAGATTGTAAGATTTCTTTTATATTTTAAATTATTAAATTCGTTCAATATATAATAAAAATTTGTAGGTTTATCAAGATTACATCAAAGATAAATACGCATGTATGTAAAAAGATATATATTTAATGGTTTACTTATCATATCTTTAATTATTAAACCATTCCTGAAAAAATAAAACAATGTTTCCACAAAAAAATAATTTCTATTAGATAAAGGTATAGACTCTGAAAAAGTATATTAAAAAATAACGTATTGCCTATCGATATAAAATCTAAGAAATTTTGACAGAGATACATGGCGCCATCTATTAGTAAACCGAAGAGTAAATCGATATAAATACAATTTATTTAAATTTCAGTGAATTTCTTAAATATTTCTCCAATATATTACTATAAAACATTTTAAATCAAAGTAAGTCATTGAAAAATAATAAAAAGTTACAGTTTGTAAGCTGTTATAAAAATTTTATTTTATTTCGTATAATTTCAATACATTAAAATTTAAATTGTAAATGCATTTCCAAGAATGTCAATTTCTACATTCTTGTGTAAAATATAAATTTATTTTTAATAGAAATGTTAAATGAAAATATATCGATTATATTTAATCATAATCTATTTTTTTTATTTAACCAACCAGTAGATGTACAATCTGAGTACATTTAAAATACAGTTACTACAATAGCATGTATATCAATAGCGACTAAATCAAAATAAACTGTGCTATTTTTAAAACTATAAAAAAGACTCAGTATGATATTTAAAGAGTGTTCTTTAATTAATGCCTTAATGTTCTTAAATAAACACACACACACACACGTAATATATATATATATATATATATATCTATATATATATATATATATATATATATATATATGATAGTGGATGTTTGTATTTTATTATATATATAGAATATATATATATATATATATATATATATATATATATATATATATATATATATATATATATATATTATATATATATATATATGTATGTATGTATGCATCTGTGTGTGTGTATTTCAGAATACAGACAATATTTTAAAAGGAATATTTAAAATCTATTTTAACAACCTCAATCTTTATTTGTATTCTCACACATTTAGTTTAATTAAAGTTATGTAAGGATCAAAAGAAAAATTATAATTATTTATATTTTAAATAACACTTTATATTTCTTTAATTTATAAACGATAAATGTGTTTTAAGTATTTCATTCAATGCTGTTTTTAATTAAATGATCATATAGTGTGAAGAATTATTTAGTATATTTATATGATAGTGATAGTTTAAACTTACATGGAGAATATTTGAAATGAAAATCCTAAAAAAAAGTAATTCGTATTACACAGTTTTGGTTTTAAGTTTTACGTCAAGATAAATGTGGGGGAAATATTTATTACATTATATTGGCATTATATTATATGGCATTGGTTAATTTCTCTTCTAAATTTTACATACTAGTTTTAGTATTGCATGGTGTATAGATTTGTGTGATTTGGTTTGCTTTCGTAAATCTATTCTACCGAGATTTATTTTCTTATCCAAACAAAAAAAAAACGGTTCTATTAATGAAATTCACAAATATTATTTAAAAAATTTAAATTTTCAATCATTCTCTCATAATATATCTTATCTTCAATAAAACAATTTTTTAGACATCACTTAAATCCTAAAATTACATTTAATAATGTGTTTTATCTATTAAAATTAACTTAGTTTTTTTAAACCTATAGCCTATTATAAATTATAAGTTTTGCAATGACTTATTTAATATTTAGTATTTAATAAAGAGTTTCATCTTGTGCAAATCACTTTTTATTCTTTCTAATAAATTGTGTTTTGCATAATTTAGTTTACAACAACTTACTAAATAGTATTTAGTAATGAGTTTCACGTTATAAAAACTCTTAGTTTCTTTATTTATACCCTGTTATATGTTTTAGAATTAGTTTTAGAGGAACATATTTATTAAATAGTATTTAATAATCAGTTTCATAAAATAAGAAGTTTCTATTTTTTGTACCATATTATGTATTTATAATTAGGTTTATAATGACTTATTTAATAAATAGTATTTAGTAATGAGTTTCATGTTATAAAAATAGCTTAGTTTCTTTATTTATACCCTGTTATATGTTTTAGAATTAATTTTAGAGGAACTTATTTATTAAATAGTATTTAATAATCAGTTTCATAAAATAAAAAGTTTCTATTTTTGTACCATATTGTTTTCCATAATTAGGTTTATAAAGACTTATTTAATAAATAGTATTTAGTAATGAGTTTCATGTTATAAATATAGCTTAGTTTCTTTTTCTTTATACCCTGCTATATGTTTTATAATTAGTTTTATAGGAACTGATTTAATAAATAGTTATTAATAATCAATTTCATAAAGTGGAAATCTCTTAGTTTCTGTTTTATTTTGTATCATATTATGTTTTTCATAATTAGGTTTATTAGGACTTATTTAATAAATAGTATTTAATAATGAGTTTCATAGTATAAAAGTCACTTAGTTTGTTAATTATACCCTGCTATATGTTTTATAACTAGTTTTACAGGAACAATTAATAGTATTTAATAATTAGCTTCATAAATTAAAAATCACTTAGATACAGTTTTATTTGTACGATATTATGTTTTACATCATTAGGTTTATAGGGAATTATTTAATGAGTAGTATTTAGTAATAAGTGCCAGCTTGTAAAAATCGCTTAGTTTCTTTTTCTTTATACCATATTATATGTTTTATAATTAGTTTTACAGAGAGTTATTTAAAAAATAGAATCCCTTTATATAAGAATTAAAATGTGAAATACTAATGCATATTAGTCTAATTCCCATGGTTAATATACGCTTTTGTACCATTTTCTTGAAATCTTCGAATCGTACGCTATTTCCATTTCTTTATAAGAATACCACGCTGATTTATTTTACTTTATCTATTTCTAGCAGCGCAATAAAATCACACGGCAGTGTAATTCAATTTCAGCACCTATATGACAGCTAGCCTTAGGGTTTTTCATTAAAATGTAGGACTCGAACTTAAAGCAATAGCGAAAATGAAAGTTCTTAACTTTCATTTTTTTCTTTTTTTGTACAGCACAAAAAAGAAAAGATAAATGAAAGAAAGAACTGTCAGATATAGAGAAAGTAAATTTTCAAGGTGATTTCTAACCATAATAAAATATCAATGACTTCATAAAGTCTTAAAATAAATTAGATAACACTGAGTAAGATGTTATTATACTGCTTTTTATCATTATTTGATTTATAGTTCTCGAAAAGTTCCAAAGTAATTGATTAAAGTTTGAAAACAGAAATGGTTGTAGAATACATAAATCAATTGGGTATTATTAAATATTAAGTTATCTAAGACTAATCAGATATGTTGTTCAATAATAAAACTTTTCTTTAAATCCTTAAGGGGTTTGATAAGCTGAAAATTTATTTTATATAATAAATGAATATGTTATACTTAAAATATGTAAGTATAGAAGTTATATGAATATATTTCACTCTACTAAGAGTGTTACTTTTCAGAAAAAGAAAATAATCATAAAATCTGGACAAAATATCATAATATTAAATGATTTTATACGCAAGTAGATTATGCATTGATGAATAGATCAGTTTTATTCTAATATGCATTAGGAAATATGCATAACTGTCACATTTAGAGAAAGAAAAGTATTAAAGTAATTTCTAACTATAAAACAATAAGGACATTATACTCTTAAATTAAATTAAGTAACAGTGGATAAATTTTTATTATAATGGTTTTATTTATTTCTTTTCAATTTATAGATTTTGAAACTTCCAAATTTATACACCAAGTATTGAAAACAGGAAATGTCATTCAATACGTTAAAGAAATTTAGTAATAATTTATGAAATATGCTAAATATAATATTTTCATCGAACAATTTAGTTATTTATGGTAATTTTCTATAACGTTTGTGATATCTTAAAATAAATATCTTAATACACTCAGAATAAAAGTTCAAACTTCAAGTAGTAAGACATATTAGTACACATGATCTGTTGCCTTCTGGTAATATAGTTTATGCATGTTTATGCATATAGTTAGGCATGTATATATATATATATATATATATATATATATATATATATATATATATATATATATATTGCATATATATATATATATATATATATATATATATATATATATATATATATATATATATATATATATATATATATATATATATATATATATATATATATATATATATATATATTTATATATATATATATATATATATATATATATATATATATATATATATATATATATATATATATATATATATATATATATAAATCTATCTGCCACAATTTAACAGATGTGCCCAGTATAAAGTAAGTGTTTTTCAAGAGTTAAAAAGTCATGGAATATCTATCGAAATGAGAAAGAGTACAAAAATAATAAATGCATCATAAATGTAAGAGAGCGTTAATACGATAGTCATTTGATTACCGTGAAAAAGAAAAAGTTTGAAAAAATATAAACATTCTATAAAATATTTCTGTTTTGCACTACCGCACAAAATAAGGAAAATGCATCCCAAGAAGTTTATTTACTTCTTTTTTCCATCATAGTATATGCTGTGTTTCCGTGATGTAACCTTCAATAGATTTAAGTCTTCCCTAACGTGCCGAACGATGGCCGAATGGTTAGGGCGCTGGTCTTCGGAAACGGAGTTCGTTGGTTCGAAACCCAGTAGGGCATGGATGTTCGTACCCATTCGGAATCGGCTCTAAGCAGTAGGTTTCGGACTCATTAGCTCTATTGTTGCAAAAAAGTAGACCGTATCGTTCCAAAATCAATCTTCCTTAACTTAATCGCGAGATCTTAGTAGCTATTCTCTTTATTTCCAAGTGTCTCCAGTTTTAGTTTTCCACATTTTATAGCTTACTATGGTTATCATCCTCCGATCTTAATAAGTGTCTAAGGTAGCCTATTTTGCTTGCTTTCATAACATTAACAGTGAATCGTTCTCTATATCGATGATAATTTTCATGATTGAAAAGAATTCACCAGACATTATTTTCTTAGACAGTACTTATAAGTTTGTGTAGCATCTTTATTTAGAAAATTAGTAGTCTGCCTTCAGTGTACTTAACCAATCTCCAGCTTTCGCTGCCAGAAAGAACTACTGAATAAGTGTTTTATAACTAATAGTTTAAGCTTATCCCCTGTTCTCATTATCAAATTCATATTAATGCTAAGACCTCTAGATTCCGTCTAGTATTTATTGTTTGGGATTTTTGAACAATAGGTGTTCTTAACCAGATGAGTAGTTATAACAACCATTAAACTTGTGGGCGGTACCCTTTAGAAAATATGAAGCAGGCGAGTATTCAATCTAAAGAAACAATATTTGTAAAGAAGAAGGATTTGTAATGATTATTTATCCCAGACACCCAAATGGGGCACAAGACAGTAATTTGATTAAAATACAGATAATAGTTAAATAAATAAAGAGGAAATAGAACTAAAATAGTTTGCATTCATATATTACAGTAAAGGTTTCTGTAAATTTTTAATCAAATGTGTTCAAAAACTACTGTTTTTGGATTAAAAAAAACTAGTTTATATGCAAATAATACATTTAAATTATTATTTCCGGGTACATCTCTTGTTTGTCATCAGTAGGGAAATCATATATTAAAAATAAACTAACTAGTTTGAAACTTATTGAATGATTAATTAAAAATTAAAAATTACTGCCTTTCAAAATTTAATAAAAATGTTTAGCTATTAGAATAAGAATGAAATATTTTCAAAATTTGATAACGATTAAGTAACTAATTATAAAAATTTTAATTTTAATTCCAATAAGTCACACTTTTTTTAAGTATTTTCGAATATTTTAAGCATGTTTCTATCTACCAAAAAGTCTTGTTCACACATAAAAAGGAAGTCCTCATTTTTACAAATAATACAAAAATATTTGTGTAAGATATAGTTTTATGCCAAATTTCTTTTCTTTATTTAATTTTTTTTAAAAAGAATTGATTAATGTTGCTAAAGATTGGACACACATATGATTACAAAAATATTCACTAAAAATAAGCTCTTCTTTGACTTTCAGTAAATCACACTTTCTTTCATTATCTGTATTTTAAAATGTTCACCTAAACCAAGGTTAGAAAATAATAAAAAGCGTAATCTTTTATATAGATTACATAAAGAAGTGTACATCCTTCAATTTTATATAATCTATTTTATAATTAAAAATTACTTCATTTCCAAATTTAATAAAAATATTTAAATATTAGCATAAGAATGAAATATTTTTAAAATTTGGTAAAGATTAAATAACTAA
>CM063500.1:30454083-30456583 GCA_032207245.1 Pardosa pseudoannulata | reverse complement strand
GTTGCCATAAAAGGAATGATATTTGTATGTAAATATTATTTTTAAATAATATTTTAATATATTAATAATACAAAAAATTTGTTGTGTAATCTATAGGATGTTGGAAAACATACTTATTCTGAAACATATGAAAACAATGTACATGTTGAAATTGTGTTTTCTAGGTTTTGGAATGTTGAATGTAATATGTGATAATAAATAAAGTGTCTGATATATTTGGAACCTGCTTCAAGTCTCTAAAAATTACAAAATTATCGTAATAATTTATTATATAAGAATATAGGAAAATTTTATATTGACAATTTAGAAACAGATATTATAATTCCCATAATGAGTTAATTATATACATTATAGCCTACTGGGACTCTAAGTGAGCCCAAAAAAGGATAGCGGAGGCCTACGTACAGACTATGATATTTATTAAGAAACACAATATTGAAGTTATGCTAAATACAGATGAAAATGATGAATATCTACAATGAAATAAATGATCGATGCAGGAATTAGGTTCCTAAGAGAAAAAAGAAAAGGTGGGGAGGACACTCGGTCGCTCCCTCGTCGTTCTAGGTCGATGAGTTCACACCAGACTCGATCGGTCAAAAATCCTCCTCCCGACCTCGAACTCTGCTCTTCTTATATAGTCGTCTCCCCGCAAGAATGTCCATCTCAGCTGATCGGACAGATGGTTGATGACGTGTTGGGGAAAGCGCGTGTCGGCTCTCTCGTCAGCAGGTGCCAGGGAAGCTTGCAGTAATAGCGAGCAATCTCGCGTCGTCCTTGGAAACCTTTGGAGAACAAGATAAGACAGTATTTTTGCTTACAATGTAGAGGATTGCTGTCGTGTGAAACTCTTTCTTCGGGATGCCATTGAAGCTAACACTGCGAACACTTCGACGGCATCCTAAAGAATTTCTCCGACAGAATGATTGAGTGTCAACAATCCTCCATTCAGGATCCCATTCAGCGCGAAACAACGTCCTTTCACTAGGTAAAGAAGAGCTCAGTTCAAGTGTTCACAATAGGCACGTCTGCTATTCTTCTACGTTAGGTGGTTTTTCTCACGGTTTTAGTTAAGTCTGTATCAGGAATTCAATGTAACGAGAATTTATTACAACATATTTGTTTTCAACGATATCAACTATAGAACTTTTTTAAATGTATTTTTACGTATTTATGTCTACCTGCATACTTACATACTTACATAAAACGATGCCTTAACACTCCGACGGCCACGGTTTCCATATACCTAGAATGGCCGTGAATGGTCATTTTGACCATACAATTTCGCATACGATTACGTCTTGGAATAATTTCTTTTTTTTTTACTTGAGGATTATTATTTGTTCTACACACTGTATTTGAATTATCATCTACTTGATTTTTAGAGCTATAAGATGAAATACTCTACGTATTATCTATTTGCTGTATGTTGAAATCATAGCTCGAATCCGATTCGTCTGCATAAAGGGGAATATCACTTTTGATATAATAGTCATTTTCATTTTCAGAAGCAGAGTTTTGGGATGATAAAACTTGCATTAATTTCACGATTTCTTCCTCAGTCAGAAAATTCTTCCATACTGTTCTACGACACATATTTAAATAGAATAATAATAATTATCATTAGTGTTATATTGTCTACATAATTTTGAAACGCAAGTAATAGATTCAAGTATCACTTCACTAATAAAACGATCACTTACCGCTCCATATTTCTAAGTATTTGTCCCAGCGGAGAATGCTCAGAATCAATTCATACGGGTGTTCTTAGACAAAACCGGAATAGACCAGTTGCTCAACACCCTTCTTCACCATACGTGTCATTCTTTGTCTAAAAAAACATCTTTACTGGAAAAGAAAACCTGAACTTTCTCTGAAGGAGGACATCTTGATTGTTTCTGGCCATTCTAGGTATAGAATGTTTTTTAACCCCTTCCCTTATTTGTCCGTACGCGGTACGGGCACTGCTTTCAGGTGTTGACTGATTTGCCCTTACGGCATGCGGGCAATCTGATTTCTATTTTGCTTGCACTGTTTCGGCCGTATTTTTTCCAATTTTAATAACAAATTATTCGTATATATGACGATAGTTATCTAGTAAATAATAGTTTGCAGTTTATTGTCTTTTTTAGTCTAATTGGTTCAAAACCGCTGGTTTTTTAGCATGTTTTGTTTCAGAAGACGAAATGTTATCTTACAGTATATAGCTTTCTGGTTATATTTCACTAACCGCCTGATAATTTTATTTATGTAAGAGTTGAACAATATATTTTTACTTTTAAATAATGGATAATTCAGAGTGTATGGAGCAAATTTCTTGTGATTCGAACTGTGACTCGGAATCAGAAACTGAATAATCTGTAAATGATAGTAGCGAAAGTTTACTAGATGACCTGGACAGTAGTGACTTTGATAGTAGTACAGATGGAATCAGTCAAACAAAACCATTTTTTTTAAATTAATTGTGATAATCCTTCGGATACACCTCCTAGATTTGATT
>CM063500.1:30446583-30449083 GCA_032207245.1 Pardosa pseudoannulata | reverse complement strand
AATCCTCTCTGTCAAATTTTCCGAAAATGATAAAATATCACTAAAGCATAAAATTGAGCTCGAGATGGCTTTGAATACTTTACCGGCTAATGATGTAATGGTTAAGCTAATTTTAAATATGCTTAAAGAAAGCAAAATATGATAAAAATATTAAATGGACTTTTTACTGGACCCTACAATTCTACTTTAAGGCATTTTGAAGTTAACTGAAAGAGTAATTGTACTTTCATTTGTATTTTACAAATATGCTCAAATATACTTAAATTATAAAGTTATTGATAATTTAAAGAAAGTGAGGTATTTACGAACTAAAATGATATTGCTTTACGTGTATAGTATTCGTTTTGATGTAATTGAATTTCTTATTTGTACTGAACATATTGAATTACTCTAATATATTGTTAGATATAAACAAGTCACATTTTATTTTTAATACAAAAATATAGTTTTACGGAAGAAGAAGCCTTATACATCTGATAGAGTACATTACGCTGATATCAAGTGGATAATTAATCCTCTCTATCAATTTCTTTTTCGAAAATGATAAAATATCACTAAATCATAAAATTGAGCTCGATATGGCTTTGAATATTTTACCCGCTAATGATGTAACGGTTAAGCTAATTTTAATACTGTAAATATTTTGTATATAAACATTATCGAACACACAAGTTTGTAATATATTTTGTAAGTAAATCAAAATATAGCTTCTTGTAGATTTTATCCTTTCTAATATTTAATATCATTATCTGTGATCTTATTATAATTTAATATTAAAAAACCAATGTATAAATTTTCTGCTACCCTTAATAGAAATTTTCGCTTTAGAAAATGCTTTTTAACTTCAAAATAAAAGTTAGAAATAAGAAGATTTGCTCTTAATTACTTTCCTAAAAAAGATTAATTCTAAAAATAATTCCATCGAAATACTTCCCCGTAACACAATTAGAAAGAAGTATTTAGTTCATAACAACCTCTTTTGGCCAATTAGAGATAGTTTTACGGAAGAAGAAGCCTTGTTCATCTGATAGAGTACATTACGCTGATACCAAGTGGATAATCAATCCTCTCTGTCAAATTTTCCGAAAATGATAAAATATCACTAAAGCATAAAATTGAGCTCGAGATGGCTTTGAATACTTTACCGGCTAATGATGTAATGGTTAAGCTAATTTTAAATATGCTTAAAGAAAGCAAAATATGATACAAATATTAAATGGACTTCTTTACTAGAACCTACAATTCTACTTTAAGATATTTTGAAGTGAAAATGCAGGGAACTGAAAGTGTAATTGTAATTTCTATTTTACATTTTACAAATAATCTTATTTATAGTTAAATTATAAAATCGCTGATAATTTAAAGCGAGTGAGCCATTTTCGTATTAAAACAAAATTGGTTTAATTGTACAGCATTTATTTTTATATAATTAAAATTGTTATTTATACTTTATGCTCAGTTATACATAAATTATAAAATTGTTGATAATTTAAAGCAAGTGAGATATTTTTGAACTATAATGAAATTACTTTCAATGCGTAGCATTCATTTTTATGTAATTAAAATTGATATCTAAATTGGAAATACGCTCAGTTATACATAAATTATAAAATCGTTGATAATTTAAAGCAAGTGAGATATTTTCGAACTATAATGAAATTGCTTTAAGAGTATAGCATTCATTTTTATGTAATTAAAATGTTATTTATACTCCAAATATGCTCAGTTATATATAAATTATAAAATCGTTGATAATTAAAGTAAGTGGGATATTTACGAACTAAAATGAAATTTCTTTACGCATATAGCATTCATTTTTATGTAATTAAAATTGTTATTTATACTTTAAATATGCTCAGTTATACATAAATTATGAAATCGTTGATATTTTAAAGCAAGTGAGATATTTACGAACTAAAATGAAATTTCTAAATTTCTTTACGTGTATAGCATTCATTTTTATGCAAATAAATCTATTATATATACTGGAAATATGCCCAGTTATACATAAATTAAAAAAAATGTTTATAATTTAAAACAAGTGAGATATATTCGAACTAAAATTAAATTTTTTTACGTGTATACTAATCATTTTTTTGTAATTAAAATTGTTATTTATACTGAAAATACTGATTTACTTTAATATATTGTTAGATATACATAAATCACATTTTATTTGTTAACACATCGTTTAACTTCCTTTCATTGTAGAATACTTAAGCCAAATATTCAATGATGTTTAAATACAGTTATATTTTTAGTAACTGTTTCATTCCTATACCTCAAGAAATTCAAAATTGTATTATCACATTGCACTAATTCTAAAATAAAAAAAATACTTATTAAATATGTGTATGTAATCCATTTTTATAAAACTCCTTGACAAGGAGAAAGCTCAACAGCTAGCAATAATACAAATGCAGTCGGGCCCACATTGAAGAGAACTGAACAGTCTAATTGAACCTTTATTCCGGAGCAGTTTCGACGCACGTCTATTCTT
>CM063500.1:30439083-30441583 GCA_032207245.1 Pardosa pseudoannulata | reverse complement strand
GTGACGAGGTGTTTACAAGATATAAATGAAGATTGGGAAATATATCTTAGATATTTTATAACAGACCTGGTTCTCAAGTTACTCCTTTCATATTTCACTGCAGGTCATTTTATGTAATATATGCTTTTTATTAATGAAAAAAGAAGATTTTCGATTAAAAAGTAACTATTTAATATAGTTATTTTTTCACTCTACAAATATTATCATTTTCATATAAAATTTTTATGCTAAAATTTATCCAAATGCCTGCAATATATAATAATTAATAATTAATTGGATAATAATTAACAAGGTAGTGACGAGGTGTTTACAAAATATAAATGAAGGTTGGAAAATATATGTTAGATATTTAATACCAGACTTCAGGTCATTTTATATAATATATGCTTCTTATTAAGAAAAGTAGAAGATATCCGATTAAAAAGTAACTCTTTAATATAGTTATTTTTTCAATTAGCAAATATTATCATTTTCATATAAATGTTTTATGCTAAAATTTATCTAAATGCCTGCAACATATAATAATTAATAATGAATGTGATAATAATTAACAAGGTAGTGACGAGGTGTTTACAAGATATAAATGAAGATTGGGAAATATATCTTAGATATTTTATAACAGACATGGTTTTCAAGTTAAGCCTTTCATATTTCACTGCAGGTCCTTTTATGTAATATATGCTTTTTATTAATGAAAAAAGAAGATTTTCGATTAAAAAGTAACTACTAAATATAGTTATTTTTTCACTCTACAAATATTATCACTTTCATATAAAAGTTTTATGCTAAAATTTATCTAAATGCCTGCAACATATAATAATTAATAATGATTGTGATAATAATTAACAAGGTAGTGACGAGGTGTTTACAAGATATAAATGAAGATTGGGAAATATATCTTAGATATTTTATAACAGACATGGTTTTCAAGTTAAGCCTTTCATATTTCACTGCAGGTCCTTTTATGTAATATATGCTTTTTATTAATGAAAAAAGAAGATTTTCGATTAAAAAGTAACTACTAAATATAGTTATTTTTTCACTCTACAAATATTATCACTTTCATATAAAAGTTTTATGCTAAAATTTATCTAAATGCCTGCAACATATAATAATTAATAATGATTGTGATAATAATTAACAAGGTAGTGACGAGGTGTTTACAAAATATAAATGAAGGTTGGAAAATATATGTTAGATATTTAATACCAGACTTCAGGTCATTTTATATAATATATGCTTCTTATTAAGAAAAGTAGAAGATATCCGATTAAAAAGTAACTCTTTAATATAGTTATTTTTTCAATTAGCAAATATTATCATTTTCATATAAATGTTTTATGCTAAAATTTATCTAAATGCCTGCAACATATAATAATTAATAATGAATGTGATAATAATTAACAAGGTTGTGACGAGGTGTTTACAAAATATAAATGAAGGTTGGAAAATATATGTTAGATATTTAATACCAGACTTCAGGTCATTTTATATAATATATGCTTCTTATTAAGAAAAGAAGATATCCGATTAAAAAGTAACTCTTTAATATAGTTATTTTTTCAATCAGCCAATATTATCATTTTCATATAAATGTTTTATGCTAAAATTTATCTAAATGCCTGTAACATATAATAATTAATAATGAATGTGATAATTATTAACAAGGTTGTGACGAGGTGTTTACAAGATAGAAATGAAGATTGGAAAATATATCTTAGATATTTCATAACAGACTTCAGGTCATTTTATATAATATATGCTTCTTATTAAGAAAAGAAGAAGATATCCAATTAAAAAGTAACTCTTTAATATAGTTATTTTTTCAATTAGCAAATATTATCATTTTCTTATAAATGTTTTATGCTAAAATTTATCTAAATGCCTGTAACATTTAATAATTAATAATGAATGTGATAATAATTAACAAGGTTGTGACGAGGTGTTTACAAGATATAAATGAAGATTGGGAAATATATCTTAGATATTTCATACCAGACCTGGTTTTCAAGTTAAGCCTTTCATATTTCACTGCAGGTCATTTTATGTAATATATGCTTCTTACGAACCCTTTAAAAGTCCCCAAAATAAATTCATTGGAATTTACTGCAAATAGTTTTTAAATGTTATATGGACCTTTTAAATATAAAATATATAAGTTTTCCTTACATTCCTTAGGAGGGTTTGCCTAAAAGGATATCTAAGGAGGGTTTCAGGAGTGGTTTAACTGATTAACCCTTCCCCTTGTACAGTTGAACATTGTACTTTTTAAATTGTTTAATTAGAACAATAAATAAGAGTCCTTAAAGTGTTATAATAAATAGCTTAACAGTTTATAAGAGCTGTTTGTATAGATAATTTTACTTGAGGTCATAAGAAGGGTAAATTGAATTAGTAACTTCTCATGTACAGCAAGTTTAAATACATGCATTTCAAAAGAAAAAATAAATTAAATGTAGAACTATCTTCTGTTGTAAGTTTAAAATGTCAAAAACATAAA
>CM063500.1:30434083-30436583 GCA_032207245.1 Pardosa pseudoannulata | reverse complement strand
CTTTATGAAATTCATAGGAATCTAAGGGACATGTAATTCATGGTATTTGATGAAAGAAATAATATTGTTGTAGTAGTATATTACATTTACTATTAGTATATTAAATTATTTCATTTGATTTATTTTTTGTAATCTGTTCACAAATTACTGTAATCTATTAACATTTCCAATATATGAGAAAATATTGAAAATAGTATTTGATTCATTTAATATTTTTTAAAGAATCTATTTTTAACAGTTTGGAGATAATAACTACCAAAATTAAAGAGAGAAGAAATTTCTCATTCTTTTCACTTTTTTTCTTAAATATATACAAAGACAAGGGATTAAAATAATCCTGGTTTCTGGTTCTTAAACAGTAGTTGGAGAGTTTGGTGAATTGGACAAGTTTTGTAATATTAACAGAAATCATAATTACATTTATGATTTTAAATTTTAGTGATACATTTTATTTAACTGCCGTTAACATCCGTTGAAATTTCTTTGTGCAGCACTTTGATATAACTAATATTAATTGTGCAGATTTGTCTAAAATATCCTAATGATTTTTTTAAACTTCCTTATCTCTGATACTCTGAATTTATAGTTTCTGTTTTTAAATTAAAGTATTATATGGAATATTAATTAAACTAAAATTAAAGCCAACTAAATTATACGCAGAGTATTCGAAATATGAAAATAAAAGGTATATACTCAATTCAAACTAATCATCCAGACCTGTTTATGCCTTTTAAATATATACATCTAAAATACAATACATTTAAAATTATATATATATAAATATATAAAATATATATAATATATATATATTTATATAAAATAAATATTAAAAGTATATTAAATTATTATTTAAAATGTTATTGAGAAGAAATTATATTGAGCAATGTTGTATGAAGTGCTTTTAGGATTAATAAATCACACTATTATACATTTCAAAGTTTACCATTGAGATCCTAGATATAAATCTGCAATTTTACTGTGAATTTCATTGCACTACTATTATCATATTTATGAAAAAAATTTAAAATAACACATTTTAATAACAATAATATAAAAATACAAGATTTATGTAAAAAATAATATTACAAATAAAAATAACGTTTAAAACTAGTTCTCACAAAATAAAATTTACAAGAATTGTATAAAGTGACTAAGGGATTAAAAAATTACACGATTCTTTTAAAATCACAATTCGTAAAAGAAAATAAGAATTTATGTCGGTACTTTTAAGACACATTGCACCAATACCGAGCTATCAAGTATTTTAAAAATTTCTACATTTAGTTCAAGACAAAAAGGCACTGTTTTCTGCAAATAAAATCTTCAAGTTGATCAAGTTTGGTGTAGGTAATAATATTTTTGTAGTAGTATATTATATTTATTATTAGTATGCCATTTTATTTATTTTGTTGCAATCTGAGGGCAAATTACTGTAATCTATTAACATTTAAAATATGTGGGAAAATATTGAAAATAGTATTTAATTCATTTAATATTTTTTTTATTATATGATTTTATTTTTTATACTTTTGTATAGAGTGAGTAAGGAATTAAAAAATTACACGATTCTTTTACAATCACATGTCGTAATTGAAAATAAGTATTTATGTTAGTAGTTTTAAGAAACATTCTACCAATCCCGAGTTATCAAATATTTTAAAAATTTCTACATTTATTTCAAGACAAAAAGGAATTGTTTTCTGCAAATAAACACTTCAAGTTGACATTGGGTGTAGGTAATAATATTTTTGTAATAGGATATTATATTTATTATTAATTTATTAAAGTATGCCCTTTGATTTATTTTGTAGTAATCTGAGGACACATTACTGCAATCTATTAACATTTAAAACATATGGTAAAATATTGAAAAGAGTATTTAATTTATTTAATATTTTTTAATAAACTTTTTTTTAAATTTTGACGATAATAACGAGCAAAATTAAAGAGTTAATAATTTTTTCCTTTTTTTGGCCTTTTTTTCTCAAATATATCTACAGGAAAAGGGGTGAAAATAATCGATAAATAATCGATTCCTGGTTCTTAAACATTATTTGGACAGTTTCGTAGATTGGATAATTTTTGTAATATTAACATAAATTAAAATTACATGTATGATTTCGAATTCTATCGATACATTTTAATTAACTGCCTGAACAGCCGTTGAAATTTCTTTGTGAAGCACTTTGACATCACTAATAAGAATTGTACAGAATTGTCGAAAATAGTCTAATAATTTATTAATTTTCTAATCTCTGATAACGCTAAATTTATAGTTTTTAATATTGAAATGAAAATTTATATAAAATGTTATTTAGACTATAAATAAAACCACCTAATTTATATGCAGGGCATTTCAAATATGAAAATAAAACGTTTATACTCAAATCAAACTAAATATCCGGACCGGTTTACTCAAATTTAATATATACATATAAAATACAATATATTTCAAATAAAAAAATATTTATATATTAAAAAAATAAAATTCTTATTGAAA
>CM063500.1:30426583-30429083 GCA_032207245.1 Pardosa pseudoannulata | reverse complement strand
TAAAATTTCAGAATATAATAAATGCAATCAATTTTTAAAAATAATTAAAAAGCAAATTAAATTAAATCTATAAAATTAAACACAGTTTTTATCTCATTTACATGAATAGAATAAACAGTGCTGAATATGACTAAATTTGCACTGAAAATTACAAAACCCTAAATATAAATTTATATAAATATAATTGTGTTTTTCAATAGTTGTTTTAAATGGTAAAGAAGAGTAAGTGAGCAAATGCATTGGTAGGTATTTTCGATATTAAGTAATAAATAACTCAGAATATGTAAGTCAAAAGTATGTAAGGGAATTTAAATATATTTTAACTCTAAGATTCTTTTAAAGAAATTAAACAACTGCTGCCAAATTAGTCTGAAGGAATAAATATGATGCCTCCACTACTGCCAAACTTTTTAACAAAATTTACGTTCACTCTATGTACATTTGGAATATTGCTGACTATAACGGAAACTCAGCGACCAAGTACTCGAGTTGTGTCAACAAAGTATGGATCTCTACGAGGTGTTATAGTTACATTGTCGAACAAACATCTACAACCTGTAGAAAAGTTTCTTGGTGTACCTTATGCAGGAGTTCCTACAGGATCTTTAAGATTCATGCCTCCCGTCACACCCCCACATTGGAAAGGTGTTCGATCAGCTGACCACCTGAGTCCGGTTTGCCCGCAAAAGTTGCCGGACATCTCGAATGAGACCGAAGCTTTGAAAAGGATGCCGGCAGGACGTTTGGACTATTTGAAGAGACTTATACCGTTCCTCACGAATCAAAGTGAAGACTGCTTGTACCTCAATATTTACACTCCAGCAAACGGTAAGTGACGATTATAAATTTAGCGTTTAACTCTATATATTCAAGGGACTACCAATATATTAGAAAACGTCTAGTTTGCTTTATTGTGTAACATCATATTAAATACATTTAGTTTACTTTGTGGTGCAAGATCATATATAAAATTCAGTTTGCTTTATGGTGAATCATCATATTAAACATATTTTGTTTGCTTTTTGGTGTACCATTATATTAAAAATATTTAGTTTGCTTTATGAAATAACATCATATTAATAACATTTAGTTTGTTTTATGGTGTAACATCATATTAAAAACCTTTAGTTTGTTTTATGTTGTAACATCATATTAAAAAAATTTACTTTGCTGTACTGTGTTACATCTGTATTCAGGTTAGTGAAATATGTTATTTTGGAGTTTTTCAGATGAACGTAGATTACGTTCTAACAAATTAATTATCACCAATTATTTTACCTCTAACAGTGCCATGTGGGTAAAGCCATGATTGTAATTAATGCACACACCAAATCGATGATATTTTCTCTTTTTAAACGGAAATTAATGTACTTAGAAACCTATCTAAAACTAAACAAAATTATCTTTTCTAGTTATAAGACGCATTTCAAATGTAAGAATATATATGTGAAACATCTATATGTATAAATATATAAAATATGTTTAATACATATATACATATCTATCTTATTAAAAGTCTTAAAACATTTAGTTTACTCTTTTGCGTAACATCATATTAAAAAACATTTAGTTTGCTTTATGGTGTAACATCATATTAAAAATTTTAGTTTGCTTTATGGTGTTACAACTGTCTTCAGCTTAGAAAAATATGTTATTTTGGAGTTCTTCAGATGAAAGTAGATTACACTCTAACAAATTAATTAGCGCCATTTATTTTACCTATAACAGTGTCATGTGGCTAAAGCTAAGTTGATAATTAATGCATACACCAAATCGATGACACTTTCTCTTTTCAAAACGGGAGTTAATCTACTTAAAAAATTATCTATAACTAAATAAAGATACGTTTTCCAGTTATAAGACGTATCTTAAAGGTAAGAATATATATATGAAATACATATATGCATAAATATATAAAATATGTATGATACATATATACATCTCTTTCTTACTAAAATTCGTAAAACATTTAGATAATATAAACAGAAACTGCTATTAATATTTCAAACCCAAAATCGTAAATATTTTACATTAATTATTAACGTTATCCAATTTGTAATAACCAAAAATATTTACTGAATAAATATGTTAATGCTAACAATAAAACCAATAAAATTTATGCTGTTATGTGTAATGGTTAAGTTTATCAATTCTTTGCAAAATTTTAGATCTTCTTTTAAAATATAAACATTTTCAAGAAAAATTGTGTTATTCATCAATGGAAATTATCTGTATCTGTCTTTGTCCAGACACACATACATACAAACAGATACATACAGATATACAAACATACATGCATACACATATAAAAATTTATATACATACGAAGCTTTCAGAATTTCGTATCTCTCATTTTTCATTTATTTCTAGAGAATTTTAATTAGCAAAAATTATAATATTAAAAGCTAAACAGTAAAGTTCGTAACATAAATTTGGTATTAATTAATAAACTTGTATTACTTATTTAGTATTATTTAGTAACGATATCTCATACTAAAAC
>CM063500.1:30401583-30421583 GCA_032207245.1 Pardosa pseudoannulata | reverse complement strand
GTATTCTTTATAAATATTCTGCTAATCAGAATATAATTTTTTTTTAAAAAAGAAAAAAAAATCAAATTTTGTTAGACTAGGGTTATATGACTTTTAAATCAGGAAAAACATTTTGCAAAATGTATATGTGACAAGAAATTTAGTTCTTAACTTTTTAAAACAATCCTTCGAAAATAAAATTATTAATAAGCAAATTATAGTTCATGATTGATTATGTGTAAAAGAGATTTATTTCAGAAATGAAAATTGCTAACATTCATTGATGAGCAGGCTTTAAAATGTAAATAATAGTGTAAATAAATTTTGTTAACTGGTTAATTATTGAATCAATCTTCTATTTTTATCAATGTCATTGGTCCTTAATATTATAAATAAGGTCTATAACTTCTCTTGAACCTGTGGTTAATTTTTATCTCAAACTAATTGAAGTAACGTAAACCAAGCAATTATTAGTATCGGACTAATCAAATAATTACCAGGATATTGATGTCAGGTAAATACTTAGATTTACATGGCTTATACCCACATCCAACTCATGGGTTTATGGATGCAAAAGCTTAGAGGTTAGGGAGAGCTTTCGAAATTATTCATTTTAAAATTATAGACTGATTAATTGATATGTGACAATTAATAGGGCCTATACGATAATTAAGAGAGTTGAGCTGTATTGTACATAATTATCGATTATTTTATCCATAATGTCCGCAATTCCATGAATTGCATTTCACTTAACAGCAAAACTGGGAAATGTATACGTATAGCATTCTTTATTTATATGCATTTCTCTGTGAATGTACAATGCATTTATTACTCCATATTTAAATTAGACATGTGAGATGCATAAATTACAGTACTATATATAAGATAATTTCAGCTAATTCTGAAATCTTAATTGTATATATATCAGTATGAATGTACACACACAGATATATATATATATATATATATATATATAAAATATATAAATATATATATAATTATATTTTATATATAAATATATATAAAAAAAATTTTACAAAACTAATTCTAAATCTGAAGATCATCAATTACTTATAATTTTTGTTCCTAGGACAGAAGTTTAATACTACTGTTAAGGCGATAAGAAAAACTGGATAATTTAGAAACAAGTAAGCGAAAAGAATTCAGTTCTGAACATTTTCAATCAATTCTGTAAAAAAAATTCAATATTGTGATTAGTTATGAATAAAAACATGTCAGAATTTTACTGTAAACAAATTTAAACTTACAAAATATTAACTTGATTTTTCTGAAATTGTGTTGTTACACGTAACGAACATTTTATCTCAAAAATTTTTCATTGCTTTTTCATGAATTTTAACAGGTTGTTATACAACATTATTTTCATGGATAGAACCTAAATTTTTCTTATATATAAACAAAATATATTTTTATATATATATAAATATATATATAAATATAAAAAATATTATTTTTTATAAATATAAATTTTTTAAAAAATATATTATATATATATATATATATATCTTAAATATATACAAATTTAGTTTGAATGTATTTTTGATATATTCTAGTATCTTTTAAAACAATAAGTTTGTTTTAAACTTAATTCTATTTTTATGTATCATCCACGTTAACCTTGTTATAATTTTTGTTAACAACAAAGTGTCTCTTATCTCAAAATATTTCTAACAAATATTTTTAAGTTTCAAAAATGAATTAGATTTAACTTGATTCCTCTCAATTTGTGTTCTTCCACGTAATGAACATGGTATCTCAAAAAGTTTCCATTGTTTTTTCAGAAAATTTTTACAGTTTGTTATAAAATGTTATTTTTATCCGATTGAACCTAAATTGTCTGATATATATTTTACAAAATTTATATTTTATATTTGCAATCATAAATTTTTACTTTTTAACAAATTTTTTAAAAATATTTTTAAAGAATATGTATGTACTTTAAATGCATACACATTTAGGTTCAAAGTTATTTTGAGACATTGTAGTATGTTTTAAAACAATAAGTTTGTCTTTAACCTAATTAATTTTTTTTAATTATGTGTGTTAGCCTTTTTATAATTTTTGTTAACAAAATGTCACCTATTTCAAAAATTTCTAACAAATATATTTTTGTTTCAAAAAATATTTAGATGTAGGTTTAAATATAATGATTTGTTCTAAGTATGTTAAAAAATTACGTAAGTAAAACTTCTAGGTATGAGAAGTCGAAAATAACATATATTTTTACATTTTTCTTACTTTTATGAGAAGTTTGAAACTTTTAATTCACTCACGACTATCTAATGTTGTTTTAAGGAATTTAAAAGACGTGTTTAACTTTTATTTTTCATTGACATTGATTTTGGTGTGTGACTTGTTGTTTTAACTAGAGCAAATTATCTTATACTTGGTGTAAATTTTGGTTTGGTGAGATAAATTTAATGACTGATACATTAACACAATATTAGAATAAATAAATAAATAAAAATATATGTATTTCTAAGTTTAAGCACGTTACTTTGGAAAATTTAAGCAACGTGCTTAAAATAATAATTTATATACGTGAATGGATATTCGATAGAGTACTGTAGTTCCCCTAGGCATTTTACATTGTTACCCCCGTTCATAAACCGGTAACTAACTTCCTTATTTAGGTAATTGATGTTGACATGGTATTAATCCCGGATGTAAATTTTGGTTTGTGAGATGACTAATACAGAATATTAAAAAAAGAAGTTAAATGCTACATAAATTAAGTAGGTTACTTAGACCAAAATTTAAGCAGTGCTTAAAATAAAATTTAATACGTGAGATATTCGATAGAGTATTGTAGTTTCCCTAAGTATTTACATTGTTACCTCCCTTCATAATCACGTAACTACCTTGGTTTATTTATTGGTATTCAATTATGGTTTAAATCGTTTGAGAGATTTTTTTTTAAATAATTCAATGGCTTATACATTACAACAGTAATAAAAAATAAAAAAAAAAAAAAAAATCTGTCTACCAAAGTTTACGCACGTTACTTACGAATTTTAAATATATAAATAAATATATATATAATATATATATATATATATATATATATTATATATATATATATATAAATATATATATATTTATATATATAATAAATAAATATTATATTATATATATATATATATATATATTATATATATTTAAATATATAAATTTATATATATATTATATATATTCATATATATAAATTTTTACATATATATTTTATATATATTTATTTTTTAAAATATAATTTAATATATATATAAATATGATTATTATTTTTTTTTTTATATTTTATTATATATATATAAATATATATTATATATATATATATATATTTTATATTAAGATTAAATTTATTTTTAATTATATATATATTTATAAAAGAATATATATATATATAATTTATAAATTTATATATTTAAATATATATATATATATATATATATATATATAATATATATTTTATATAAATATATTAAATATACATATATATAAAAATCATAAATATATATTTTCTATATAAGAATATTGGTTTAGCATTACCCTATAATCCAGATGTTTCGATCATAATCCGTTATCTATCTTCTTTATTTAGGTTATTGTTGTTAACAGGTTATTAAATGATGAAAATTTTCGTTTGAAAGGTTATTTTAAAATGTAATGGCTTATACTAACACAATAAGATATTTTTTTTAATTTTGCTACCTAAGTTTACGCACGTTACTTAAGAAACATTAAGCAGCGTGAGTAAAATAAAATAAAATATAGGTGGATTGATATCCGATATAGTACTGTAGTTGCCCTATGAATATCACAGTGTTATTTCTGATCCTAATCAAGTATCTATCTTCGTTATTTAGGTTATTGATGTTGACAGGGTAGTAATCCCTGGTGTAAATTTTCATTTGAGAGATTTTTATTTAAAAATTCAACGGTTATTCGTTAACACAATGTTAAAAAAGTAAAAAAAAAAAAAGAAAAATTGGTAATCAAGTATCTATCTTCGTTATTTAGGTTATTGATGTTGACAGGGTAGTAATCCCTGGTGTAAATTTTGGTTTCTCAGATTAATTTAAAATTCAATGACTGAAACATTAACACAGTGTTAAAACATGCAAGAAAATAAAAAACATTGACTACTTAAGTTTACGCACGTTAATGACTAAACTTTAAGCAGTGTGCGTAAAATAAAATGTTATATACTCCGATACAGAACCATAGTTGCTCTAGAAATTTTACAGTGTTACCTCCGATCATAATCCGGTATCTATCTTCCTTATTTAGGTTATTGATGTTGACAGGGTATTAATCCGTGGTGAAAATTTTCGTTTGAGAGATTTTTTTTTTTAATTCAATGGCTTATACATTAACACAGTATTAAAAAAATAAAAAAAATAATAAAAAAATCTGTCTACCTAAGTTTACGCACGTTACTTACGAAATTTTAATATATATAAATATATATATATTTATGTGTATATGTATATATGTATATACATATATATATATATATATATATATATATATATATATATATATATATATATATATATATATATATATATATATATATATATATATATATATATATGTATATATTATATTTATTTATTTATATATATATATATATATACACATATATATATATATATATATATATACGTGGATTGATATCCGATATTGTACTGTAGTTGCCCTATGAATTTTTACAGTATTACTTCCGATCATAATCCGGTATCTATCTTCTTTATTTAGGTTATTGTTGTTAACAGGTTATTAATCCCTGATGAAAATTTTCGTTTGAAAGGTTTTTTAAAATGTAATGGCTTATACTTTAACACAATAAGAATTTTTTTTTAATTTGGCTACCTAAGAGTACGCACGTTAATTACGAAAATTTAAGCAGCATGAGTAAAATAAAAAATATATAGGTGGATTGATATCCGAATTAGTACTGTAGTTGCCCTATGAATTTCAGAGTATTACTTCTGATCCTAATCAAGTAGCTATCTTCGTCATTTAGGGTATTGTTGTTGATAGGGTATTAATACCTGGTGAAAATTTTCATTTGAGAGATTTTTATTTAAAATTCAACGGTTTATTCGTTAACACAATGTCAAAAAAGTAAAAAAAAAAGAAAACAAAATTGGCTACCTAAATTTAAGCACCTTAGTTACGAAAATTGAAACAGCGTGCGTAAAATAAACAGTTATATGAGTGGATTGATATCCGATAGAGTACCGATTGATATCTTAATTTTCCTAGAAATTTTCCAGTGTAACATCCAATCAAAATCTGGTATCTATCTTCGTTATTTAAGCAATTGATGATGACATGATATTTATCCCTGGTGTAAATTTTGCTTTGTGAGACAATTTAAATAAAATGACAGATATGTTAACACAACATTAAAAATTTTTAAAAAATTAAAAATATGTCATCCTAAGTTGTTAATATTGACATGCATTCAGTAGCATTGCTAATGATTTTTGCAGAAATGGGCTGAACTTTAAGATCCAAATGGAGAAATATGTTATCTACTTCTAAGATTATTTGTCTTTCAAAGATTGTGTTGTGTAAATGTAAACAAGTGACTTTCTCACAAAGATGTTGTATATATTTTAAGATGAAAATAATTTAACTATATATACGAAATTATGTAATAACTTGTTTTACCATTACTTATATTTTCTGAGGTTTTGCTATATTCCTAGGCCCGAATTATTCTTCATATAATCATGCGGAATATGTACCGGTATGTTAAAACGGTATACTTTTAAAATAGTACCATTTCAACAGATTAACATATTTAAAGAAATGAAATAAAATTTAATATAATCTAGCCCAATATGTTACTGTATTCAATAAAAAAACGAATAAAAAGTAAGTGCATTTAAGTAATTATGGCTAATAATTTCGTAACTTGCATATCAAAACTACATTGTAAATTTAAAGCAAGCCTTTTTTACTTTATGTATTGCTATACAATAGCAGATAGAACTATAAATGTAACTTTAGTATTTCAAGCAATTTAGTTGATATATTTTTAGGATATGCTTATTGAATTCCCTTATCTCAGGTTATCCTTTGTCGACAAATACTGCTGCATTTTAAAACGAATTTTATCATCCCAACACTCTTCTAAAGATAGATATCTGATTCTTGTTTATCTGTGATAATTTCTACTTGACTGTTAACTTATATATTTAAGATAATAAATATATTATTTCAAACTTTATATCCATTTCTCAGCCTGAATTATTTTAGTTTAGTGTTTTTATCCTCTCTTTCTAGTACCATTTCAACTTATAATTACGCTAAAACTACTTCTGTCGTATAATTTTCATCAGTATTCTATTTAACGTACCTAAGTGGCAAAATAACCAATTAAGAAAATTAGATCGATAATTTAGATCTTGTAGAAAGGAGCCAATCGATATTACTGATTTGATTTCTGCTTTATGCTTCAAAGTGGGTGAAATTTACTTAGCTATAGTCTCATTTATAAATTCAGTTTATGCAATAAATGTTCAACATTAATTTCTAATTGTTTGTTTTACTCCTAGAATTTACTATTACACCTATAAATTACATAATAATTTTTTTGAAAATGTAATGTAATTAATACTTTGTATAATAAATGACTTCATACAGAATTTTGTTTCTTAGGCTTAGTATCTATGTCTATGTGGTACTAAAATTTAGGTAAAATTTATATTTTTAACATCTATGTATAACTAACTTTCTTAAGGATTTTCATGCAGAAAATTATACATTCATTAGTATAAACATATACATCAATTGTTTCATTTATATTATTTTTGAAAATGTGTTTTATATTATATTTGAAAATGTTAAGTTGATTGCGATAGAGCTAATATAGAAATTGTGATCCTAGATTCTAATTTTCATTAAATACCATTTCCTACTCACTAATATTTCTTTCACTTTTCTATCATAGTATCCCATAAAAGCTTAATGAAAATATATCTAAATTAGTAAACAATTCAAAAATTGAAAAAGTAACAACGCATTTATGTTTCTTTGAATATAAAGATATTTAGCTAGATGTATCCCCATTACAATATATTAAAGCATATTCTTTGTTGATTAATATATCAAAGAAGTGATTGAACAAATTTTATGTGTTAATTTTACAAACTCTTTGTATATATTGGAATACTTAGTTTGTCTAACATATTATTAACTTAATATTACTAATAAAATTAAATTGTGACTTTATCTAAATTATGTACCACTGAAATAACTCTCTAATATTTACTGTTTTAATAATCTATTGCATATTATAGATATATGTAAATAATAAAATCGGATATGGTATGAATTTATTTTTATGCCATCTCATATTACCTATTATTACATTTATAAAAGAATTAAAAATAATCAGTTAAACATTCTGTAAATTATAATGCTAGGCACTTGTATGAAACCTAATTCTACAAACAAGCCTAGTACTTCCTTTATAACTGATGAAAATTGCCTATTTTTTTACAATGTGGTGAATGAAATATAATTATTTTTCCCTTACATTTCAATATTCAATGTAAGAATAATATATCTATTATTCATTCTTTGTAGATGACATATTTTTAGAAAACATAAATCTTAATTGTAAAAGATACGAAAATGCCATTTTAGGATTCATAATTAAATAAATATATAATTGTTTAATAAAACTGTTGTTGAAAAATAACCGTTTTCATGCAAAGCAGTTAAACAATATTTTTATTAAAGCACTTTAAATTAATAATGCCATAGCTTAGAAAATATATAGATAATACAATTATGGAAGAACATAAATTGAATAACATAGACAAATACTAGATGATTTTTGTTAAATTATTCAATTAGAAAACAAATAACTAGTAGTGACTTAAAATATAATCAAGCTTTCAGATAAATGCTAAATTTATGTGTATACATGCATAAACAGAAAGAATAAATAAAATTAACTAAGTAAATATTGCCAGAAAAAAAACATAATGTCATTCTGTGAGTGATATAAAAATACTTTATATATATATTTTAACTCCATTATCATAACTTTAAATATAAACTAGTGCCCTATTATAAAATTTAATAAATTTGTATTTTTATTATAACAGTATAAATAAATGTGGTTTTTCTGAGAAAAATGATTAATATAGTCATAAGATATTCACATATATGTATAAACAATTAAAATAATATAAACTATTTTCCCTTAGTAGGTTTCCTTAAAATAAATACATTAAATCACCGTTGATATCATTTTATTTGAAATTTTACTTACCTTCTTTAACGTAGCATTTATATTGACATTAGAAATCCTAATGTCTCCATAATATCTAAATACCTCAATAAAACGCGTGAGTAAAATACATTTACTGTATGTACTTTGATTACATAGACAATTAACTTTGGAATCAGTTTACTCTCTCATAACGCCTTGTGAATAAATCACAATAAACGACCTACAAATCTGTTGAAAGTGAAACAGCATTCTTTTAATTGTTGATATATATGCGTGCATGTAACCACAAATGTGTTTACCAAAGAAATAAAATCCTGGACCTTTTTAATTCATTGGAAATAATGACATACGTTTAATATCTTAATGATAAAAATAGATACCACAACATTAATAAGTAATTTGAAGTTACTGTAAGAGAAAATATAAACACATCATGCACATACTGTGGACGCAAATTTATTAATAGAAATTACTTTATTCTCAGTAGGGTCTGGTAGAATAAATGCACATAATTTCAATTATCCGTATTTTTTTTGAAAATCAATAATGAAAGAAAAACAAGACTTGTATTTTCTTAATGAAACCATAATATGCAGAATCCTCTATTAGAAAAATAAATAAAATATATTTATAGCATGTGCCATATTTCTATATACAATTTAGTTTAGAAATAGTTTTTTTTCTCTCATATAACGTATACTAAGAAATTAAAATAACTGCATGCGTAAAAATATAGATAAATGTAAAATAACATTTAAATTGCCAATACATATTAACACTTGAAACATTGGAAATTAAAGTATAGTGCTTTTCAGTTGATGGAAATGATGTCATTTCCTCAATATTTTAATGGGAAAAAGATACAGTAATTAAAACAAATAATTTGATGTCAGTATAAAAGAAAATATGGAACAATAATATATATAAAAATCACAAAAATTAATGTAATTTTCTTCATCATATCAGAGCTTTTCAAAATAAATACATTAAATCACAGTTTTCTTCTTTTTATTTCAAAACCAATAATGCAATAAAAAATAGTCTTGTATTTTACATATGTATATATTTTAACGTCACAATATTATCTGAAATCTTCTATAAATCTTTTATAAGAGTAAAATACATTTCTCGCTTCACATTAAATTTATATTCAAAATTGCCTTGTTCTAGTAATCAAATCGAAAGCATTTTTTTTTGTTAAAACAGAGATAAAAGTGAGATATACTTAAAAGTGATATATAATACATTTATTGAATATTGTATAATATACATTGAATATTGTATATTATACATTTATAAATAATACATTTATTGAAAATGAAAGTCTTGTAATAGTATTATTTTTCAACAAATTAATGAGAAACAAATACAAAACAATATAAATAAAAAAAATAGTGTCACTGTGAATGAAAATGTGAAAATATAAAAACATTATGCATATGATACTTTCAGAAATTTATTAATATTCATCAACTTATCCATAGCACGGTTTTTCAAAATAAATAAATTAAATCAAAGTTTTATCTATTTTATTTGAAAACTGGTAATGCAAGATAAAACAAGCTTAGTTTTTCACATATTTATATTTTTAACGTCACCGTAGTATATGCATTTACATGTAAAACTCTTAAATAAAATATATTTATTGCATTTACCTTGATGCTATGGACAATTTAGTTTTGAATTAGTTTTCTCTCTTATAAAAGAACGTCTAGTAAGCAATTCAAAAGCGTTTTATGTGTTAAAATACAGATAAAAATGAAGCACTCTTAAAATTGTCGATACAAAATTCGCATATACATTCAAAATTAAAGTCTTACTATTGAGGTCATCGAAATATTGGCATTTTCTCATTGCATTAGTGAAAAACAAATACGAACATGTAAATTAATAATTTAGTGTTACTGTAAAAGAAACTATGAATTTATTACGATTATGATACGTGCATAAATTTATTAATATACATTACCTTGTCCATACCATTGTTTTTCAAGATACTTTTACTAAATCACAGTTATTTCTATTGTATTTGAAAACCAATAAAGCAATAAAATAACATCTTGTATCGCACATATCTATATTTCTTAACTTCTACATAATATCACAAATCCACCACAACATCCGTAAGTAGAATGCATTTAATACATTTAGTCAAATTTAGTTTTGATTTAGATTCTTGATTTATATCATAACGTCTAGAAAGCAATTCAAAAGCATTTTTTGTTTGATTAAACAATGTGCATATATATTGAAAAGGGAAGTCTTGCAATTTTGAGTTTTGTAATAATGGCATTTTAAATACATTATTGAAAAACAAATAAACACAAATACATAATTTATTGTAGGTTTAAATGAAAATATAAAACTCTCTTGCTCATTATACGCACAGAAACTACTATATATATTACATGGAATTCCAAAATAAATATTTTAATTCAAAGTTTTTTCTATTTGATTTGTAAACCTATAATACAAAAAAAAAATTATAAGTATAGATATCTGCAAACATATCTATATTTTTTAACGTCACCATTGTGTCTGCAATTCTGTGTAAAACCCGTAGGTAAAGTATATTCTTTGCATTTACCTTGATTTTATGTGCAATTTAGATTCGAATTAGTTTCCTCTCTCATATCATAACATCTAGTAAGTAATTTAAAAGTATTTTATGTTTTAAAATACAGAGGGAACTGAAACACGTTTAAAATTTCCGTACATAATACGCATATATATTCAAAATGAAAATGTTATTATTTTCAGTTTACAGAAATAGTGGCATTTTCGCAATATAACAATGAGAAACAAATGTAATTATGTAAATAAATAGTTTAGTATCGCTGCAAAAGAAAATATGAATCTATTATGATTATGATACGTGAAGAAATTTATTAATTTACATTACCTTTTCCATAGCAGTATTTTTCAAAACAATTTCATTAAATGACAGTTATTTCTCTTTTATTCGAAAACCAATAATGCAATAAAATCACGTATTGTATTGCACATATCTATATTTCTTAACGTCACCATAATATCTGAAATCCTCTACAAAATCCGTAAGTAGAATGCATTTAATGCATTTACCTTGAATTTACAGTGAAATCCAGTTTCCTGTCTTATATCATAACGTCTAAAAAAATCATTTTTTTGTGTTAAAATTCGAATAAACTGAGATATCTTTAAAACCGTGAATACGTAATATATATTGAAAAGGAAAAACCTTCTAATAATGCCATTTTTCAATACATTATTGGAAAACAAATAAACACAAATAGATAATTTATTGTCGGTCTAACTGAAAATATTAAACTAACCTGTTCATGAATTTTAGAAATTGCCATATCTATTACAGGGAATTTCAAAATAAATATTTTAATTCACAGTTTTCTCTATATTATTTGAAAGCCGATAATTCAAGAAAAAAGAAGTCTTACATTGCCCTTATCAATAGTTTTTAACGTGACCATTGTATATTCAATTCTGTGCAAAACCAAGTGAAATACATTTATTGCATTTACCTAGATTTTATGGGGAATTTAGATTTGAATTAGTTTCTTCTCTTATATCATAACGTCTAGTAAACAATTAAAAAGTTTTTTATGTGTTTAAATACAGAGGAAAGTGAAACACTCTTAAAATTGTCCATACATAATACGTATATGTATTCAAAATGAAAGTGATTTGGGTTCATAGAAATAGTGACATTTTCTCAATATATTAAGGAGAGACAAATGTAATTATGTAAATAAATAAATTAGAGTTGCTGTAAAAGAAAATATGTGTCTATTATAATTATATCAGCATAGAAATTTATTAATATAAATTACCTTATCTATAGCAGTGTTTAATAAAAAAAAATTACATGAAATCAGTTATTTCTATTTTATTTGAAAACCAATAATGCAATAAAAACACATTTCTTGTATTGAATAATCCATATTTCTTAACGTCAGTTTAATATCTGAAATCCTCTACAAAATCCGTAAGTAGAATGTATTAAATGCATTTACCTTGAATTTATAGTGAAATCCAGCTTTGAATTAGTTTCCTGTCTTATATCATAACGTCTAAAAAAAGCATTTTTGTGTTAAAATCCGAATAAAAATGAGATATTTTTAAAATTGTGAATACGTAATAATATTGAAAAGGAAAAACCTTCTAATAATGCCATTTTTCAATACATTATTGGAAAAAAAAATAAACACAAATAATTTATTGTCGGTCTAAGTGAAAATATGAAACTAACCTGTTCATGAATTTCAGAAATTACCATATAAGTTACAGGGAGTTTCAAAATAAATATTTAATTCACAGTTTTATCTATATTATTTGAAAACCGATAATTGAAGTAAAAAGAAGTCTTACATTGCCCTTATCAATTGTTTTTAACGTGAGCATTGTATATTCAATTCTGTGTAGAACCCTTAAATGAAATACATTTATTGCATTTACCTAGATTTTATGGGGAATTTCGGTTTGAATAAGTTTCTTCTCTTATATCATAACGTCTAGTAAACAATTAAAAAGTTTTTTTTTGTGTTTAAATACAGATGAAAGTGAAACACTCTTAAAATTGTCCATACATAATACGTATATGTATTCAAAATCAAAGTGCTTTGGATTCGTGGAAATAGTGACATTTTCTCAATATATTAAGGAGAAACAAATGTAATTATGTAAATAAATAAATTAGAGTTGCTGTAAAAGAAAATATGTGTCTATTATGATTATGATCAGCATAGAAATTTATTAATATAAATTACCTTATCTATAGCAGTGTTTAATAAAAAAAATTACATGAAATCAGTTATTTCTATTTTATTTGAAAACCAATAATGCAATAAAAACACATTTCTTGTATTGAATAATCCATATTTCTTAACGTCAGTTTAATACCTGAAATCCTCTACAAAATCCGTAAGTAGAATGTATTAAATGCATTTACCTTGAATTTATAGTGAAATCCAGCTTTGAATTAGTTTCCTGTCTTATATCATAACGTCTAAAAAAAGCATTTTTGTGTTAAAATTCGGATAAAAGTGACATATCTTTAAAATTGTGAAAACGTAATATATATTGAAAAGGAAATACCTTCTAATAATGCTATTTTTCCATACATTATTGAAAAACAAATAAATAATTTATTGTCGGTCTAAGTGAAAATATGGAACTAACCTGTTCATGAATTTCAAAAATTACCATATCTATTACAGGGAATTTCAAAATAACTATTTTAATTCACAGTTTTCTCTATTTGATTTGAAAACCGATAATTGAAGAAAAAAGAAGTCTTACATTGCCCTTATCAATAGTTTTTAACGTGAACATTGTATATTCAGTTCTGTGTAAAACCCCTTTAAGTCACGTATCTACATTTTTTAAAATTATTTTAGTATCTGAAATTATGTATAAAAACATAAGTAATATCAATTTATTGCATTTACCTTGCTTTTCTAGATAATTAAGTTTTGATTTAGATTACTCTCTCATATAATATCGCATAGCAAGGTATTCAAAAGCCTTTTATGTGTTAAAATATTAATTAAAGTGAAACAAGTGAAACTGATCATAGTGAAAATATTTCTTCAATATATTAATCAGAAACATATGCAAAATTATAAATAAATAATTTAGTGTCTCTGTGTAAGAAAATATAAATCTTATATAATTATGATACGCTCATAAAGTTACATATATATTACCTTATCCATAACAGGTTTTTTTAAAGAGTTAAGTTAAATCCCAGTTATTTCTCTTTTATTTGAATATAAATAATGCGATAAAAAACGAGACTTGTAATAAACATATATATGTTTTTAACGTCACCATAATATCTGAAATCGTCTACAGAATCCTTAAGTAAAATTCATTTATTGCATTAAATCACATAAAACAAGTACACATTAAATCACAGTTTCGGCTATTTTATTTGAAAACGAATAAACTAAGAAAAAGCATGTCTATTATTTCATATATTTATATTTTTTAACGTCACCGTAGTACCTGAAATCTTTCTCTAAAATTAGTAAGCAAAATGCATTTATTGCATTTATTTTGATTTTATACACAAGTTAGTTCTAATTTAGTTTCTTCTCTCATATCATATCCTCTAGTAAGGAATTCAAAATTATTTTTGTGTTAAAATCGAAATAAAAGTCATACCTTTTTAAAACTATCAATAAATATTAAGCATAGAAATTGAAAATAAAAGTTTTATAGTTTTGATCTCATGGAAATATTGACATCTTCTTAATATATCAGTGAAAAACAAATTCAATAATATAAATAATTAAATTAGTGTCACTGTAAAAAATATGAAACAATTATACTTATGATACGCACAGAAATTTAATAATATACATTATAATTTCCATAATGGGTTGTTTAAAATTAACACTTTAAATCACAGTTTTTTCTACTTTATTTGAAAATCGATAATGTAATAAAAATCAAGTCTTGTATTTCCCATACCTATATTTCTGAACGTCAATATAATATTTAAAATCCTCTGTAAAGCCCATAAGTAAAATACAATTAATGCATTTACCTTGAATTTATAATCAAATTTAGTTATGAATTAGTTTTCTGTTCTTTAACAAAACGTCTAGTAAGCATTTCAAAAGAGTCTTTTTTGTTGTGTTAAAATACAGATAAAAGTGAAACATCCTTTAAATTGTCAAAATGTTATACACATCTTTATTGAAAATGAAAGTCTTATAATTTAAATAATATAAATTAATAACTTCCTATATCTGTAAAAGGAATTATAAAACTATTACGCTTGTGATACGATCAGATTATATTTATTAATATATATTAACCTTATGCATAGCAGGGTTTTTCCAAATAAATACATTAAATCACAGTTATCTCTATTTTATTTGAAAACTAATAATGAAAGAAAATGCAAGTGTTGTATTTTACATATTTATATTTATTAACTTTACCATAATATCTGCAATCATCTATAAAACCTACAGGTAAAATACATTTATTGCATTTACCTAGATTTTATGGACAATTTAGTTTTGAATTAGTTTCCTCTCTATTATAATTTCTACTAAGAAATTCAAAAACATTTTATGTGTTAAAATATAGAACAAATTGAACTACCAATAAAATTGTATACATTATACGCATATGTATTCAAAATGAAAGTTTATATACATTGAGCTCATGGAAATATCGGCATTTTCTCAATATATTAATGAGAAACAAAAACAGCTATATAAATAAATAATTTAGTGTCCCTGTAAAAAAAAAATTTGAATCTATTATGATTATGATACGCACAGAAATTTATTATTATACCTTATCCATAGCAGTATTTTCAAAACAATTATATGAAATTACAGTTATTTCTATTTTGTTTGAAAAACAATAATGCAATAAAAACATGTCTTGTATTGCACATACCTACATTTACTAACATTACCATAATATCTGAAATCATCTATTTAACCTGCATGTGGAATGCATTTATTGCATTTATCTTGATTTTTGTTGACAATTTATTTTTGCATTACTTTCTTCGCTCATATGAAAACGTCTAGTAAGCATTTTATGAGCATTTTGTGTTAAAATCCAGATAAAATGAGACAGAGATAACATTGTCAAGAAATAATTCGCATATATATTGAAATTGAAATTCTTGTGATTTTGAACTCATGGAAATGCTAAAGTTTTCTCAATATATTAATGAAAAACAGATACAGAAGAACAAATCAATAATTTAGTATCACTGTAAAAGAAACTATGAATCTATAAATTGAAAATGAAAGTCTTATTTTGATCTCATGGAAATAGGGGCAACTTCTCAACATGTTAATGAAACACAAATACAATAAAAGAGATTAATAATTTAGTGTCGCTGTAAGAAAATATAAAAGAAAAATATGAAACTAAAACTATTATATATTGATATTCACATAAATTTATTATTATACATTAACCTATCCACACCAGAGTTGAACAAAATTAACACATTAAATCCCAGTTTTCTATATTTTATTTGAAAGTGAATAAAAGAAGAAAAAACATGCCTTGTATTTCACATATCTATATTTTTAACGTCATCGTAGTACTGAAATCCTCCTCTAAAGACCATAAGTAAAATGCATTTATTGCATTTACCTTGAATATATAGAGGAATTTAGTTTAGAGGAATTAGTTTCCTTGCTCATATGAAATGTCTAGTAAGCATTTTAAGAGCATTTTTGTGTTAAAATCCAGATAAAAGTGAAACATAGTTAACATTGTGAAGAAATAATATTCATATGTATTGAAAATTAAAGTCTTGTGATTTTGATCTCATAAAAATATTGAAATTTTCTCAATATATTAATGAAAAACAAATACAAAAATAGAAATAAATAATTTAGTATCATTGTAAAATAAAATATGAAGCTATTATGCTTGTGATATTCACAGAAATTTATTAAGGCACTTTGCCTTAACCACAGCATGGTTGATCTTTACAATGCAATTACATTAAATCACAGTTACCTCTATTTTATTTCTAAACCAATAATACAAGAATAAAACAAGTCTTGTATTTCACCTATCTTTATTTTTAACGTCACCATATTATCTGAAATTCTGTATAAAACCCGTAAGTAAAATTTGATTTATTGCATCCACCTTGATTTTAAAGACAATTCATATTTGAATTAGTTTCCTTTCTAATATCAAACCGTCTAGTAAGCAATTCAAAAGCATTTTATGCGTTAAAATACAGATAAAAGTGAAACAACACCCTAAAAATTGTTGATAAATAATACGCGTATACATAGGAAATGAAAGTCTGGTACTTTTGAGTTGATGGGAAATAGTGACATTTGCTCAATATCTTAATGGGAAACAGATACTTTCTCCATTAATGTTCGTTCTACTTTCAAATGATCAATATCTCTTTTGAAGTAAGAGATTATTCTTTTCTTCAAATCTTTAAGGAAGAAAAAGAGTAAAATTCCATTAAGAGTTTGGGAATTTTTTGCCCAACGTTTATATGTTATTAGGATCACGTAAAGTTTTTATCTCTACGTGTTGCTGATTTATGGCATTCCATACAATCTAGTTGTAATGCAGATCTTAAAAAAAGAGTTTATAAGTTTCAAACCCAAATCTTGATTTTGTTTGCTTTTATTCAGGTTAAGTATGCAAGGGGAGATTCTTAAAGATAAATAAGACATTCACTGTGAGAAAACAACTTGACAATTTAGTCCAGGGAATTTGCTTACCTTTTACTTACAGTTCACGTGTAAAGAGTGGAAAAGAAAAGTTTGAAATTCGTGTATGTAATTGTGAATTATGTCGCACGCAACATCATTTACATGGAAGATTGTGAGTTTATTTAAAGTAATATTTTTAAACAAAAGAATAGCTAAACATGTGATAAGATGTACTGCTTATTCTGTTTCTATAAAATTATTATATGATTTTAAATTTGAAAGAAAATATATTTTAAATAGAACTGTTTGAAAGACATAAAATATACATATTTGCTTTGAAAAGAAATTTGCCTGTAAGAAAACACTAATTATACTAAAACGTAAAATTCAAATTAGTTGCTTTAGTGTACCCAGAATGGTCGCCTTTATCTTTATATTTTCCTTTATAAAACAAATGAACTCAGTTGAAATATAGAGAAGTAAGATATATTGCAACTATTTATGACAGTATACGTTCAATGTTAAAATGTAGAAATAGTTAGCAAGTAAGATTACAACAAATGTTAAATTATCTAAAAGGATTATTTTAAAGCATCATAACTAAAAATGTTGTAGGCTTCAATATAGCAGGTAATGCTAAGTAGTCAACAAACTTAATACATGTCCAAAAATCAAAGCATGTATTTCTAATTACTATTCAGCACTTAATTTTAATGACTGTAAAAAATTAATAAATATATTTAGTATTTTAAGTATCTGACACAATATTACATATTTTATGTGGTATTTAATCAATTAAATAACTTCATGCTTCTAAACTAGCCTTGTATTATGTAGGTGATAGGCAGAATTTACATGACAGCTGCTATTTTTAACCCAGCTCTAGTTGTTTTATGTTGTGCGTAAAATTTACGACATTGCGAAATTTCGGAAACTACTTTTACTCAATTGTTGTTTTTTTTTTTACTAATACATAAATATATCATTTTAATTTGCATGGAATCTAATCTAAAAATTTTATATCAGCTTTCAAGAAGCAGAAATATAAAAAGAACTAAATTATTATTCCCGCAGTGAATAATTTTCAGGAAAAAATAATAAAATATCGAAAAAAATTAAATTTCCGAGCGATAGCAATTTTAGTAAAAATAGATTCGTTTTCTATTATTTTCTCTTATTTTTTAAATTAAAAATAAGATTAAATTTAAAGGGGGTTGGAAATTAGCTTTTATATTACTTTCTTGACATTTTTCATTTCCGTAAATTTCCTTGAAAAAGCATATCATACTAAAAATTCATAAAGCTTAGAAAGTAAATAAATTTCCTTTTATTTTATATTCTTATATTTTTTTCATTTGTTTACACTTGCTTTTATTAAATATAAAGAATATTCGATTTTAACTTACAGATGCTAATTAAATGGTTTTAATGTTTCATATTGAAAAGCATTTTGTATCGTGTGTTAACATTCTCTATCATATATAATAATTTTTGAAGACTTCATATGTATAGCTTATATGTTGTGTGTATTTACATTTTTTACTGCATATATATATATATATATATATATATATATATATATATATATATATATATATATATATATATATATATATATATATATATATATATATATATAAATATATATATATATATATATATATATATATATATATATATATATATATATATATATATATATATATATATATTATATATATATATATATATATATATATATATATATATATATATATATATATATATATATATATATATATATATATATATATATATATATATATATATATATATATATATATATATATATATATATATATATATATATATATATATATATATATATATATATATATATATATATATATATATATATATATATATATATATATATATATATATATATTATATATATATATATATATATATATATATATATATATATATATATATATATATATATATATATATATATATATATATATATGTATATATATATATATATATATATATATATATATATATATATATATATATATATATATATATATATATATATATATATATATATATATATATATATATATATATATATATATATATATATATATATATATATATATATATATATATGTATATATATATATATTTATATATTTATATAATAATTTCCTTATTTTGAAAATAACTTTATTTGTATTTTGCACCAATAACATTAATGTTTTATTTTTTAACTAATTAACTATTATTATTCATTCATTTTTTAAAATTCAAATCGTTTATGAAAAATTGCTAAATGCTTCTAATATTCCGTTAAAGCCATTGATATTCAGCATGTAAAAATATCCTCGATCATATTCCAGCATACTCATACATATGTGTGTGAGAGAGAGATATTAGTGAAATAGTATAAACTGAAATCTATATTTATTCTCAATTGGTCAGTTGGAATTGGTAAGTAGTACAGTGCTAGCAATAGAATTTAAGTTCCAAATTAGATATTTTCAAGTGAAATGGATGATTCTAGTCATTAGAAGAAAACTGAGCTTATG
>CM063500.1:30374083-30386583 GCA_032207245.1 Pardosa pseudoannulata | reverse complement strand
CATTCACTACATGCGATAGTACATGTATTAACTTTAAACAAATCCCCGATAATGAGACGTGAAATAAGCGATAATTATCCTCTAGTAAAAGTGTGCAGCAGCACGTGTCCAGTTCGAGGGTGCTTGAAGACACTCCATAATTATGCCACTTCTTCCTGAGTACCACTGAGTGCCTTTTACTCTGTCTAGATGATGACTTTTTTTCTTTGCATCAAGATTAGTGGGTAAGTTCCATTATTCTTTTGGTGTATACTTTCGACATGCCAAAACTGAACCCTAAACCATTAATATGATAAAAATTTGATTAAATTTTCACTAGTGGCTGCTGTATTAAATAACTTCACTAAGCATAAAAAATCACGACAAAATTTAAGGCGTTATGCGACTGTTAAATCGGCAAAAGAATTATGTGAGAATGTATGTGAAAGTAAAATTAGTTCTGAACATTTTAAAACTACCCACTAAAATTTTCAATACGTAGAGGAGTTTTGATTATAATCGTGTCAGATGTTTACTGTAAAGAAATTTAAACTTATAGACGTACAACTTGATTTTTATTAAATTGTGTTTTTTTATATAACGCACTTGTTATCTCAAAGAATTTTTAATATTTTTTCATGCAATTCTTACGGGTTGTATACAATGTAACATTCATCGGATTGAACCTATATTGTATTGCATAATCCCCAAATTATGTATTTTTACAGTGATAGTTTTTTTTTTAATTTTTAAGGAAAAATTCCTTTTTTCAATTATTTTTTTAAATATATATGTATCTAAATTATATAGAAATTTAATTTCCAAGTTATTTAGAGATATTGTAGTAAGTTTTAAAACAAAAAGTTTGTCTTAAACTTAATTATATTTTAGTAATTATACACGATACGCTTGATATCATTTTTGTTAACAACAATGTGTCTCTTATTTAAAATTTCTAACGAAAATATTTGTTATGTATCAAAATACTTCAAAAATGAATAACATTTGTGTACAGATAATAACCTGCACATGGTATCCCAAACATTTTTAATATTCATTCATAAAAGTTTTACAGGTTATATGCAGTATAATTTTCGTAGGATTGAACCCAAAATTTTATCATATGTTTCCCAAATTATGTACTTTTTGAAAGGATATTTTTTTTTGATTTATAAGAAAAAGTTAACACTTTTTTGAATATTTATTAAAAATATGTATGTCTCTTAATTATATACAAACTTAGTTTCCAAGTTATTTTGAGATATTTTAATGAGTTTTAAAACAATAAGTTTGTCTTAAACTTAATTATATTTTTAGTAATTATACACGATACGCTTGATATCATTTTTTTTAACAACAAAGTGTCTCTTATTTAAAATTTCTAAAGGTTTTTTTTTGTTTCAAAATACTTGAAAAATGAATAACATTTGTGTACAAATAAGAACCTGTGCATGTTATCTCATACAGTTTGTAATACTTATTCAAAAAATTTTTACAGGTTGTATGCAATTTATTTTTAATCCGATTGAACCCAAAATTTTATCGTATATTTCTCAAATTATGCATTTTTACAATGATACTTTTTTTTTAATTTTAAGGAAAAATTCAGTTTTTTCAATTATTTTTTAAAAATATATATGTATCTAATTTATATAGAAATTTAGGTTTCAAGTCATTTAGAGATATTGTAGTAAGCTTTAAAACGATAAATTTGTCTTAAACTTAATTATATTTTTGTAATTACATGATAGGCTTGATATAATTATTGTTAACAACAAAGTGTCTCTTATATAAAATTTTCTAACAAAAATACTTCTTGTGTCTCAAAGTATTTCAAAATGAATGACATGTGTGTACAGATAAAACCTTGTGAATGTTATCTCTCAGTTTTTAATATTTATTCGTAAATTTTTTCCAGGTTTTACACGATATAATTTACATAGAAATGAAATGAACGTAAATCTCATGGTATAATTCCCAAATTATGCATTTTTTGCAATGATAATATTTTTTTTAATTTATAAGGAAAAATTCACTTTTTTAAAAATAATTTTGAAAAATATATATGCATCTTAATTATATACAAATTTAGATTCTAAGTTATTTTGAGATATTGTAATATGTTCTAAAACAATAACTTTGTGTTAAAATTTGTGTTAAATTATACTTTAGTTATCATGCGCGGTGTCATTTTTGTAAACAAAAAAGTGTCTCTTATTCTAAATTTATAACAAAAATACTTTTTATGTCTGAAAAATGAATACGGTATATATGCAGAGATAATAATTTGGCTAAGTATGTTAAACAATATCTTTGTAAAAATGAAAAATAGAGAATTAAAATTGCTTTACAAATTTTTTGCTCTTAAGAGTCGTGTGTGAACCGTTAAAATTATATTTTAATTTTATGTCAGAGATAGAAATATGTGTGAAGAATAATAGTAATATAGTTCTTATAATTTCATCATCAATTACATTTAAAAACTAAGAGATTCTTTCTTAACTTACATTATAGAGATATCATTTTTCTGAATATTTTAGTTTAAAATTTTAATAATAATAGTCATGCAATATAATAGATAAACTATATTCATGCTTCAGCTACTATAATATTGCGAGAAAACTCTTCAAAAGAAATTTTTCTTGGTCCCGTGTTCAATATGTGTAATACATTAATGAATGTATTACACATATTGAATATATAATATATTCATTATGAATAATAGTAATACATTTCTTATAATTGCATCACCAATTATTATTTAAAAACTAAGATCTTCTATTTTAACTAACAATATATAGATATCATGTTTCTGAATCCTTAAGTTTAAAATTATAATAAAAATAGACATGCAACAAAATAGATAAATTATATTCATGATTCAGCTAAGAGCATATTGTGAGAACACTCTTCAAAAGAAATTTCTCTTAGTCCTGTGTTGAAGAATCTTGTTACAGACAGTATTTTTTTCCTGAAACTTTCAACACATACGACCTTGAGTGAATATATTGTAAGCTCAGCAATGAAATCAAAAAGAAAAGCTGTGTTTCATGAATAAAAGATCCTGCCATGTCTATGAATTACGTCGCTTTTTTTCAGTAATGTGAAACAAGGGCAGCGTTTTTGTAAAGATTATATTTTCTTCTAACCACTATCTCTAACATTTATTGTATGTATTAGTGTATATATATCTCAACACTGCTGTATTATCATTTTATTCTCAAACTACAGCTCCGTAAAACAAAAAAAAATTGTGAGGATTTATACAATATGCACATAAATATGGAAATTAATGGTTAGTAAGATCTTATATTCAGTAAAAATTATTTTTATGCCTATAAAAAAGTATTGCAATGAGAAAACGATTTTTTATTTTATTTTATGTTCTCTTAAAAGGCTATTAAAAAGTAAATGAATAGTTCGCTAAAAATATCCTTATGTGTGACGTTTAAAAATTGTACGTTTATAAATCATTGTTAAAGAGATATATTTGTAATGGGAATGACTTATTGTACACATTTTCGAACTTTTCTTTGTATGATATCTCATAACTAATGTCATCTATACATACCCTGAAAGATTCAAATTTACTTTTGAGTTACAAGGTATAGGTATGGTATGAGTTAAACCCTAATACAGAAAATCTGCCTGCGTCTGCCGTAATCCGTTATCTTGGATTCGTTCTTGCATATATATATATATATATATATATATATATATATATAATATATATATATATATATATATATATATATATATATATATATATATATATATATATATATATATATATATACATATATATATACACATATATATATATATATTATATATATATATATATATATATATATATATCCATATATATATATCCATATATATATATATCCATATATATATATATCCATATATATATATATCCATATATATATATATCCATATATATATATATATATATATATATATATATATATATCCGATAATAAAAATTCCTTTATTGAAATATTATTTAAGAAAATTTGTATAGATTTAACTACATTGGTTAAAAGAAATATTTTTATATTGTTCAATATTTTGGGTTAAAGAACATTATTCTAGCTCATTTTACAAAATTGTCTTAAATGCATATTAACACACCGATATCTGTTATACTATTGTGGAAATCAAGTACTGTCATATGGAACACACTGGTAGCATGTGTATACGCTATCTTGAATTCTTTCTTGCATGTATATTTTATATCAGATATAAACAAGTCCTTTTATTGAAATATTATTTAAGAAAAAAATAGTATAGATTTAACTACATTCTTTGAAATAAATATATTTATATTGTTCAATATTTTGGGTTTAAGAACATTACTCTAGCTAATTTAACAAAAATGTCTTAAATGCATATTAACACACTGATATCCGTCTTATTGTGGAAATCAAGTACTGTCATATGGAACACACTGGTAGCGTGTGTATACATTATCTTGAATTCTTCCTTGCATATATATTTTATATCAGATATCAACAATTCCTTTACTGAAATATTATTTAAGAAAAAAATAGTATAGATTTAATTACATTCTTTGAAAGAAATATATTTATATTGTTCAATATTTTGGGTTAAAGAACATTATTCTAGCTAATTTAACAAAAATGTCTTAAATGCATATTAACACACTGATATCCGTCTTATTGTGGAAATCAAGTACTGTCATATGGAACACACTGGTAGCGTGTGTATACATTATCTTGAATTATTTCTTGCATGTATATTTTATATCAGATATAAACAAGTCCTTTTATTGAAATATTATTTAAGAAAAAATTAGTATAGATTTAATTACATTCTTTGAAGGAAATATATTTATATTGTTCAATATTTTGGGTTAAAGAACATTATTCTAGCTCATTCGACAAAATTGTCTTAAATGCATATTAACACACCAATATCTGTTATACTATTGTGGAAATCAAGTACTGTCATATGGAACACACTGGTAGCGTGTGTATACATTATCTTGAATTCTTTCTTGCATATATATTTTATAGCAGATATCAACAATTCCTTTACTGAAATATTATTTAAGAAAATATTAGTATAGATTTAACTACATTCTTTGAAATAAATATATTTATATTGTTCAATATTTTGGGTTTAAGAACAGTACTCTATCTAATTTAACAAAATTGTCTTAAATGAATAATAACACTCTCATATATGTTCTATTATTACAGACATCAAGTACTGTCGTATGGGATACACTGGTAGCTTTATTATATATTATATTGATATTTTTGTGATGTAGATTGTGAATTACAAAGAAAAATAGTGATATAATTCACAACTTATATCAGCATAGCTATGAGATAAACATAATTAAAACAAGGATATTTTTTTAAGAGAAACTCTATCCAGAAAATATAGACACAAAAAGTAGATTTTATAAACATTGTGTGTCAGAGACGCTTTACTTTATATTTTCACACACACACATATACACAATTACTATTATTGTTAAAAAGTAACATTTTAGACAAGAATAAATTGCAGACCCTGAATAAAGAAATATTGCCAATATTTCCCAGGATTTTATTGATCCTTATTAATTGATTCTTAATTTAAAATATGATATTTGTATATCACAGAGCTTTAGTAAACTTGAGAAATCCGTCTAATCCAGGCCTTCTAATTTAATAAAATATATAACTTTCAAAGTTTTCTTTTTTAAATTTTCTTTTCTTACAATAAACAACAAACTCTCGAAGATGTTTGAATCTTGGCTCATAACTGATAAGCACTCATCAAAGAAACTTTAATAGTCTGAGATCTGTTTCAGGGAGCTCCCACTATGGATAAATTTGAATATAGAAGACATCTATGGAAAATTTCAACTTATCACACACATTAATGTATAGTCTTCCAGTCACAGTGATTTCACAGCTCTGAATGCGAAGTTGCAGTACTAGTCATAGTCAATGCAACCCATATAATCTGATTATGAGGGTATTCATAAATTTGCCTGAAAGCGAAATGTGTAAGGAAGTAATTCATAAAGATTATATGTGACATATCTTGAATGGTTTCTTTTTAAAATTTTCTTTTCTTACAATAAACCACAAATTCTCGAAGATGTTTGAATCTTGGCTCATACCTAGTAAGCACTCATCAAAGAATCTTTAATAGTCTGAGATCTGTTTCAAGGAGCCCCACTATGGATAAATTTGAATATAGAAGACATCTATGGAAAATTTCAACTTATCACACAAATTAATGTATAGTCTTCCAGTCACAGTGATTTCACAGCTCTGAATGCAAAGTTTCAGTACTAGTCATAGTCAATGCAATCCATATAATCTGATTATGAGGGTATTCATAAATTTGCCTGAAAGCGAAATGTGTAAAGAAGTAATTCATAAAGATTATATGTGACATATTTTGAATGGTTTCTTTTTAAAATTTTCTTTTCTTACAATAAACCACACATTCTCGAAGATGTTTGAATCTTGGCTTATACCTAGTAAGCACTCATCAAAAAATCTTTAATAGTCTGAGATCTGTTTCAGGGATCCCCACTATGGATAAATTTGAATATAGAAGTTATCTATGGAAAATTTCAACTTATCACACAAATTAATGTATAGTTTTCCGGTCACAGTGATTTCACAGCTCTGAATGCAAAGTTTCAGTACTAGTCATAGTCAATGCAATCCATATAATCTGATTATGAGGGTATTCATAAATTTGACTGAAAGCTAAATGTGTAAGGAAGCAATTCATAAAGATTATATGGGACATATTTTGAATGGTTTCTTTTTAAAATTTTCTTTTCTTACAATAAACCAAAAATTCTCGAAGATGTTTGAATATTGGCTCATACCTGCTAAGTACTCATCAAAGAATCTGAAAATCTGAAATCTTTAAATGTCTGAAATCGGTTTCAGGGAGCTCCACTGGAGATAAATTTAAAGATAGATGACATCTATGGGAAATTTAATTTTATCACATAAATTAAGGTATAGTCTTCCAGACATACTGATTTCTCAGCTGTAAATGCGGAGTAGCAGTACTAGTCACAGTCACTGCAACTTATATAATCTGTTTATGAGGGTATTCATAAATTTGCCTGAAAGCAAATTGTGTAAGAGGGTAATTCATAAAGATTATATGTGATATATCTCTATAAAGATATCACTAAAATTAATATTTCTGGAAAATGCACGGATTTCAATACAAATGATTAATTAAGAAAGTCGAGTGTATATGTTGTTCACATAATCGGTAAAACTAAAGTTAGATTATAGTTAGATTTCTGTATCATTTCTCATATCATCTATACATACAACGCTCAACACTACATACGGCAATTACGGAAAGTTTATAGACACCTTATATATCTAAAATAACATATACACTTCAGTTTTGTTATGACTGTCAATAGTTGCTTAATCATACTCGAGGAACGTCGAGAAATTCTTTCATATAAACTAAATATTTCGTTAAAAGTTCTTTGAAATAGTTCTACAACTAACGTTCTTTCTTTTTCAAGAATATGTTTATTCAGTATGTAGGAAGTTGTGTGGGGGTGTACGCTAGTTTTACCAATAATGTGAACAAAATGTACACTCGACTCTCTTAATCAATCATTTCTATTCAAATCCGTGCATTTTCCAGAAATATTAAATTTAGCGATATTTTATAGAGTTATGTCACATATAACCTTTATGAATTACTCTCTTACACATTTCGCTTTCAGGCAAATTTATGCAGTACCAATAGTTTTGGGTGCTTCGAAATTGTAAGAGGCCAATTTATTCTCCATTAAAGTACTTAGATAATAGCAATGCCTGTGATAATACTCATGAAACAATTGGCGATAAACGACACGGGGACGTTTATTTATAGCAGTTGATCGTGCTTGATGAAATCGACTCGTAATACAACAGAATAATCTGAGAAAATGATGAAAATCAGTTAAACAATGAAAATTGACTAATCTTGAAATTTTGCTCATAACTGTCTATAACTATATATAATAATTATAGTTATAGATAGTTATGAGTCAATTTATATAATTCTTATAATAAAATTATAAGAATATATAAATATTGTACAAGAATGACAGACAAACGTCAAGTATTTTAATGAAATTATCATTTTCTTACTTTTTATACTGCAATAAACTTAAAAATAAGAATGATATTACTAGCCACAGAATGACAGCTAAGCATTTATAAGAAAGTATTCGGATTGCTTTCTAATTCACACTCCATACTGTTTTATTCACAATCTGTTCACAATCAGTGCAACCTATATAATTTGTTTATAAGGGTGCTTAATAGTTAGATATCGGTATATTTTCTCATATCCTTTATCAATACGACACATTATTCATGTAAAATAGCATATACTCTTCAGTTCTGTTATGAAAGTCAATACTTTCTTAATCATACTCTGGAAACGTCAAGAATTTCTTTCATATAAACTAAATATTTCGTTAAAAGTTGGTTGAAATAGTTATACAACTAAAGTTCTTTCTTTTTCCCTTATATGTTTATTCAGCACGTAGGAAGTTGGGGGGGGGGGAGCGTCGGACGTCAATTTTACCAATTATGTGAACAACACATGCAATCGACTGACTTTCACAATCCATCATTTCTATTCAAATTCGTTCATTTTCCAGAAATATTAAATTTAACGATATCTTTATAGAGTTATGTCACATATAATCTTTATGAATTACTCTCTTATACATTTCGCTTTCAGGCAAATGTATGCAGGACCAATAGTTTTGGCTGCTTCGAAACTGTAAGAGGCCGATTTATTCTCCATTAAAGTACTTAGATAATAGCAATGCCTGTGATAATACTCATGAAACAATTGGCGATAAACGACACGGGGACGTTTATTTATAGCAGTTGAACGTGCTTGATGAAATCGACTCGTAATACAACAGAATAATCTGAGAAAATGATGAAAATCAGTTAAACAATGAAAATTGACTAATCTTGAAATTTTGCTCATAACTGTCTATAACTATATATAATAATTATAGTTATAGATAGTTATGAGTCAATTTATATAATTCTTATAATACAATTATGAGAATATATAAATTGACTACATTACAAAGATAGCATACTGTATCTAAATACAACTGTTTTAAAAGGAAATATTTTTCTATGGTATTAGAAAAATGATCAGTACTAAAAACTTATAATTTATTTTAAGATAGCTTCATAAAGTGTTTTTCCATTGAATATTTCACCTAATATAGTTTATTCGTACTACAGAACGAGTGCTATGGGATAAACTTAGAGATTGTCGAAATTCTAGTAGAAACCATTTGTTTTCTATAAAAAAAAGTAAAGTGATTATTAGGTCAAAAATGGCAGATAATATTTTTAAAGTTATTATTTTATAACATCTTATCCAGCACTAGTTGTAAAAAGGGAAGCGTTTACTAGTTGTTCAAGAATGACAGACAAACGTCGAGTATTTTAATGAAAGTATCATTTTCTTACTTTTTATACTGCATTAATCTTAAAAATAAGAATGATATTACTAGCCACAGAATGACAGCTAAGCATTTATAAAAAGTATTCGGATTGTTTTCTAATTCACACTCTATACTGTTTTATTCACAATCAGTTCACAATCAGTGCAACCCATATAATCTGTTTATAAGGGTGCTAAATAGTTAGATATCGATATCTTTTCTCATATCCTTTATCAATACGACACATTATTCATGTAAAATAACATATACTCTGCAGTTCTGTTATGACAGTCAATACTTTCTTAATCATACTCGGGAACCGTCAAGAATTTCTTTCATATAAACTAAATATTTCGTTAAAAGTTCTTTGAAATAGTTCTACAACTAAAGTTCTTTCTTTTCCCTTATATGTTTATTCAGCACGTAGGAAGTTGGGGGGGTGGGCGTCGGACGTCAATTTTACCAATTATGTGAACAACACATGCAATCGACTTACTTTCATAATCAATCATTTCTATTCAAATTCGTTCATTTTCCAGAAATATTAAATTTAGGGATATCTTTATAGAGTTATGTCACATATAATCTTTATGAATTACACATTTCGCTTTCAGGCAGATTTATGCAAGACCAATAGTTTTGGGTGCTTCAAAATTGTAAGAGGCCGATTTATTCTCCATTAAAGTACTTAGATAATAGCAATGCCTGTGATAATACTCATGAAACAATTGGCGATAAATGACACGGGGACGTTTATTTATAGCAATTGAACGTGCTTGATGAAATCGACTAGTAATACAACCGAATAATTTGTGAAAATGATGAAAAAGAGTTAAAACAATAAAAATTGACTGCTCTTGAAATTTTTATCATAACTGTCTATAAATATATAATAAAATTATCAGATTATATAAATTGACGTCATTACATAGATAACATACTGTATCTAAGATACAACAGTTTTAAAAGTAATTATTTTTTCTATTTTATCAGAAAATTGATACATACTAAAATCATATTAATTATTTTAAAATTGTTTCATAAACTGTTTTTCCATTGAATATTTCACCTAATATACTTATTTTTACTATAGAACGAGTGTTATGGGACACACCTACAGATTGAAGAAATTCTAGAAGAAACCATTTGTTTTCTATAGTAAAATTAAAGTGATTACTAGGTCAATAATGGAAGATAATTTTTGAAAAGTTATTATTTTGAAGTGTCTTATCCAGCGATAGTTGTAAAAAAGTAAAGTGTTTACTAGCTGCACAAGTATGACAGATAATTTTTTTCAATGGAGGTATCATTTTCTTACGTTTTATACTGCAATATCGTTTAAAATTGAGATTACTAGCTAAAGAATAACAGCTAAGAATTTTTAAAGAAATTTTTTTGATTGTTTTCTTATTTACACTCTATACTGAATTATTCTTATTGAATATATTATTAAACTGAACCCCTATATAAATTGTAACACCAAGAAAAAATAGCCTTTTGATTTGGATATTTTAAATAATAAAATTCTTTAAAAAAATTAAAACTTAATGGTTTACTGTTTGAAATATATGCATAAATATATATTCTTGCTAATGTTCACTTTAAATTTTTGGCTGTAAAGCAGAGAAATTATGACTTATCTCCTTTGAAAACCAATAATTTTATTTTTGAATGTCTACAACAGTTTCAGTATCTTAGAACAATCATCATAAATTACAATAAATTATCATTATAAATCATAATAAATTAAATTATTTCAAAATGTTTTGATGAAACACATTTCTTATACACTGGACTAGTGAATCACCTAAAATATTTGCTTAATTTATATTTGATAAAAAATTTTAGTCTTTTAAAATCACACACATTGAATGTTTAACGAATTTTCATTACCTTTACATATAACTATGAGTGTAACAACATTAAAAATTATCCAAATTTAAAGCTTTTAGGTCATCCACTAGTAAATACTTTCAAAAGCATTCATAATAATTTCAAGTTTCAACATTTTATTAAAAATACCGTTCTGAGAAAAACGCATTTGAAGTTTATGAAAGCAATTTTAACTATTAAAATATTATAACACGTGTGTAAAATTCCCCATACTTTCTTGAATCAAAACTTTCTATTTGCCAAGTTGCTAATTATTAAAAATACTAGAAAAATGTTTAAACTAATCTTCATTAAAATTTAAAAAGTTTTGTGCAAAAAATGCTTCCAAAAATTTCACAACTTCCGGTTCCGAAGTACTTACTTCCGTTTTGTTTTGACAGCTGCTGATGTTTAGACAGCTGTAACTTTTCTTTAAAATGACATAGAGACAAAACAAAAACAGATTTAGAAGCCTAACAGTTGACACTTTACAATAAAAATATAAAATAAAATTATGTTTTTTCCAAAAAATGACGTTTTCAAAATAGACGGATACCTTAAAATTGGTACCGGCATGTAATTTTCATTTAAAATTTGAACACCAAAATTTCTCGGGATTAGAAGACATTATTTCCTCTCAGGAGAAAATAAAGAATGCTAGATAGTAAATAGTTTTTAACGAAAGAAAAAATATATATTTGACATGCAAGTAGAAAGAATTTTACGGCATATACCAAAGATCGAAAATACGAGTATATATATATATTATATATATATAAATATAAATAAATATATAAATATATATATATATATATATATATATATATATATATATATATATATATATATATATATATATATATATATATATATATATATATATATATATATATATATATATATATATATATATATATATATATATATATATAAGAGATATAGGAATGAAGAATTACTATTATTGTTGAACAGTAGCATTTTAGACAGGAAACAATTGGTAAACATGGACATAGAAATATTGCCAGTATTTTCTAGGATTTTATTGGTCCTTATTAGCTAGTTCTTATTTTAAGATGTGATATATATCTCAGAGTTTTACTAAACTTGAGAAATCCGCCCACTCCAAGCTTTCTAATTCAATAAAATCTGTAACTTTGTT
>CM063500.1:30361583-30364083 GCA_032207245.1 Pardosa pseudoannulata | reverse complement strand
TATGATATATTATTCAGACTTGACGAGCTTTATGTGTATTAAAAATTAACTATCTATATATCTATTTAATATCAATAAATAACCGGAAGTAAAACAATAACGATTGGGTTTTCCATATTCCATTCTAGTCGACAAAGGGTAAAGGAAAAATCATAGAACTCTTTGAATGACATTAACGTATTGTAGAATTTTTTTTTAGATGTGTTCCATATTAAAAAAAAAGGGAAAACAAAAGCGCTACCATACTATTCGTAGGAAGAATTAGATATGCTATTTAAAGACACATTATTAAAATAATTGAGTAAACATTCAAAATCTTACTTTTAAAAAACAAAAGAAAATCAGTGGTTTCCATTCTGTAATAAATATCTACCAATGATAGAAAGAAAAACAAAGTCACCATCATGTTATTCAATGGAAAAAATTAGACATATTATTTAAACACACGCTATTTCAATAAATGGATATACAAGCAAAATTGTATTTAAAAAAATAAAAGAGAAAAAATGGTTTCCGTGCTGTAGTTATTATCTATCAATGAAAAAATGAAAACGAAACACTACTACACTATTCAAGGGAAGAATTAGACATACTATTTAAAGAAACACTTTTTAAATAAATGAATATACAAGCAAAGTCTTTGTTTTAAAAATTAAAGTAAAACAGTAGTTTCTACTCTACAGTAAATATCTTCCAATGAAAAGAAGAAAAACAAAATCCCTACCTAACTATACAATTGAAAATTTGGAAATATTATCTAAAAACACATTATTAAAATACCTGGATATGCAAGCAAAATGTTACTTTAAAAAATAAAAGAAAAACAGTGGTGTTCATTTTGTAGTAAATATTAACCATTGAAAATAAGATAAAAAAAGCACAAGCTTACTATTCAAGGGAAGAAATAGGCATGGTATTTAGAGACACTATTAAAATAAATGAATATAGAAGCAAAATCTTACTTTTTAAAAATAAAAGAAAAACAGTGGTTCCATTCTGAAGGAAATATCTATCAATGAAAAAATTTAAAAACAAAGGAACTATCATATTATTCATGGGAAGAATTTGACATAGTATTTAATGTAAAGCTATTTAAATAAATGAATACACAACCACATCTTACTTTTAAAAAATAAAAGAAAACAGGGGTTTCCATTCTGTAGTTAATATCTACCAATGAGAAAAAAAAGAAAAAAATTACTACTATAATATTTTAGGGAAGAATTAGACATATTATTTAACGAAAGACTTTTATAATAAATTTATATAGAAGCAAAATCTTTCCATTCGCAAAACGTGTCCATTTGTTTCTAATCTGTAGTAAATATAGAAGCAAATATCTACTAATAAAAAAAGAAAACCAAAAGCACTATCATACTATTCAAGGCAAGAATTAGACATATTATTTAAAGAAAAACTGTTTAAATAAATAAATGTACAAGCAAAATCGTACTTTTAAAAAATAAAACATTAACAGTAGTTTTCATGCTGTAGTGAATATGTACAAAAGAAAAGTACAAAAGAAAAAAAACACTACCTTGTTATGCAAGGAAAATTTAGGCATATTATCCAAATACACATTATTAAAATAAATGAATATACAAACAAAATCTTACTTTAAAAAGTAAAATAAAAACAGTGGTTTCCATTCTGTAGTAAATATCTACTATTCAAAAACAAAAGAAAAATAGAAGCACAAGCTATTGAAGGAAAGAATTATCCATCCTATTTAAAGACACACTATTTAAATAAATGAATATACAAGCAAATCCACATATTTAAAGGATCGCTATTTTTATAAATAAATATACTAGCAAAATCGTACTTAAAAAATAACATAAAAACAGTGGTTTCCTTTCTGTAGTAAATATCTACCAATGTAAAAAAGAAAAACAAATAACTATCATATATTTAAAGGGAAGTAATATACATACTATTTACAAACACACTTTTAAAATAAATGAATATACAAGCAAAATCTATCTTTTAAATATAGAAGTAAAAGAGTGGTTTCCATTCTGTAGTAAATATCTACCAATGAAAAAAGAAGAAAAACAAAAGCACTACCTTAATGTATAAGGGGATATTTAGGCTTATTACTTTAAAACATATTATTAAAATAAATAAAAAAAGAGATGAATGAAAAAAAAGAAAAAGGAAAGCACAACCTTATTCTTCAAGGGAAGAATTAGACATGCTATTTAAAGACACACTATTTAAATAAATGAACATACAAGCAAAAGCTTACTGTAAAAAAATTAAAGATAAACAGTGGTTTCCATTCTGTATTAAATATCTACCAATGAAAAAAAAGAAAAACAAAAGCACTACCTTACTGTATAGTGGATATTTACGCCTATTATTTTAAAACACATTATTAAAATAAATAAAAAAAGAGGAATGAAAAAAAAAGAAAAAGGAAAGCACAACCTTATTCTTCAAGGGAAGAATTAGACATGCTATTTAAAGACACACTATTTAAATAAATGAATATACAAGC
>CM063500.1:30346583-30356583 GCA_032207245.1 Pardosa pseudoannulata | reverse complement strand
TATAATATCTATTACATGTTTAGCTTTGCTAATTTGTTGTGATATTAATTTAAACTACGTGAATTTCTGAGACGAAAAAATAAAATGTAGTATTTTATATAAAAATTGTCTAATTATTATATTTAATAGAATTAAATATTTAGGTATCATAATAATTACTGACTAGATTGGCAGCATCAAATGCTAACTCTTCTGTAAATTCACTCTTAAGTAAAATAATTAACTATGAATTTATTTATTTGCCAAATATGTCACTTGATTTAAACTTCAAAGTGGATTGAAGAGTGCTATTATTATCTTTACTATTATATGATGTTAGTAGTGTATGACTATAGGAATAGAAATTAATTAAATAAAATGAGAATCATATTCTAACATATTCTGAATACAGAATTCATATATCGCTCTCCAGAAATAAAAATTTTAAAAGGATTATGAGATGAAGTACTTGGTTAAGTTTCGTAATTGGAAATACTTATAAGATTGAAAACCTCTTTTATATAAAAATCTCCTAAATTCCTGTTTTTGAAAAGGCAATCCCTTATATTTTTATAGTAATTTCCAATGTGCTTATTTTATTTATTAATACTAATTAGAAATTTCTATTAACACCAGTAAAACTCTAAACAAAGCATCATTATTTTGTATGTTGTACATGTATTGTGTGTTGTTGTACAGTGGTACATACATAAAAATAAATAAATAAATATGCATTTATGACTTAACTGTGCTGATACTAAACTGAAACAACTTTAGAATAATTGAAAATTAAATGCATAAGTAAATATAGATATATTTATTTATTCTATAATTTTTTTTAATTCAAAATGTTATTTTAGTAACTAAATTTTTATTACTAAATAAATATTCGTATTAAAAGAGATGTTTTAAATTAATTAATTAATTAATAGACATTTCGAAAAAATATTAGATATACATTTTATCCTCGTACTATTTTAAATTATCTTGCAGAGCATGAAAAATGATAGTCGGCTCGGTATAATTTGGTATTTAGACACAAGAGTTGAGCGTTCGAAGTTAATGATGGCACGGTTGCTTTTAGAATTTCAGTAATGGTTTTCAGAAGTCTATTTCTGCCTTATTAACCTTTGTATATAAGTTTTTGTAATCAATATATAAAGCATACCTCTAATCAAAGCAAAGACAATTTTCTGATATTTTCATGGACGGATGCGGTTAATATTTTAGTTATAGAATGTCAAATGACAAAGAAATTTAATGCTTAAAGCTGATGGGGAGTGGCTACGAGTGTAACCGGTTGTACAGAAAAAAAAACAGTATCGAAAAAAAAACCCTAACTACCATGACTTGGTTAGACAAATCAATTTATTTTGTTTTGTCTGGTTTAGTTTAGTTTAATTTAGATTTGTTTTGTTTTGCTTTGCTTTACTTTACTTTCTTTAAATTCGTTTCGCTTCCTTTTCTTTTGCTTTTCTATGTTTTGGTTTATTTTCTTTTCTTTCGTTTAGTTTTGTCTTATTTTATTTTGTTTCTTTTCTTTTGTTTGTTTCGTTTTATATTGTTTGGTTTTGTTTTCTTTTGCTTTCTTTTGTTTTGTTTTAGTTTAGAGCGCTATTATATACTGTTTAATGTAATGAGACCGGATCTACTATTTAAATAAAATTTCAAAATCTACAGGCATACATGTCAGCAATGGGAACTCACATACCAAAAAGAGCTCCTTATTCATTCATTTACCGTTCGAAGGTTTTGTTTTAATACTTTCAAATTTTTATAAGCAATGGTTAACTAAATGGGAAGCAAATTTTTAAAGTTGAACACGTACGGCTGTGAAATTCCAATTTAAACTCTAGAGACGAACTATCTGACACATAATACTGAAACTTAACGAGTTCTCGAATTACCATTCTCTTGTATATCCATGTGATACTCTACATTTGGAGCGGGTACAATTAATCCCCTCTCCGTTTTTACGATAGGGGGCGCTAGAAAGCCATCGAGTGTGTTTTGTTCTCTTTGTTGTTTTGTGTTCTGTGTTGTGGAACTTTGAAAGGAAATAAAAATGGTACCTAAAAAAATAGACTAAATTAATTCTAAAGGTCTTTTGAAATAAGAGTCTCTTCCCTCTACAGTGGACAAAGAGAACGAAACACACTCCATGGTTTTCTAGCGCCACCTATCGTAAAAAAGGAGAAGGGAATAATTGTACCCGCTACACATTAAAAAAATACATACTATTTTTAACATATTTTCAGACTTAGAATTTGTTACATTAATATGTAATTTATAATATTTGGGATTACAGATTATATTATATATATATATATATATATATATATATATATATATATATATATATATATATATATATATATATATATATATATATATATATATATATATATATATATAACTCATATACATGTGTATGTTAAGTTGTTAAGTTTATTCTTTTAAAGCTAAAAATATTCTTATTCTAAAATTCCAAGCATGCAGAAGCCCATTTTCTTCTGAAAGACAAAGCAAAATCTTTAAGAAAGTGTTACCCGGCCGGTCGATGTACTGACTCAAAAGAAGGCAGATTGCATGCACTTCTTCCACCCTCCCCATTTAAGGGGGACGGCAACTAGTTCCTTTGAGTACCCATCAATGCACACTATTCCTGACAAATGAGATGCTCCATTCAAGAGGGGAGTATACCATTAGGAGTTAGAGTCGTTGATACAATCTCTGCAGTTTCGGGGGACACTTAATGACTTTTCCCCAGTACCTAACTAAGGACGAGAGATGATTTTTAATGAGCGGGCAATTAACCGTGTTTTGTTAGCGACAATTAGGAATTATTGTTGAACGATTTCGGATTCGGGCAAAAGAAACCTAGAAAAAAATATTCGATTGCTATAGAAAGAAAATAATAATTATTTTTGGGGATTCTTTTATTTGAGATAACTGGATACGATTTTATTTAGGAGGATAATTAGGTAATGGTTTACGCACTGCTTACTGGAAATATGATTAAATATCAATGAAGAGTATGTATTGGTTTTTAATTAATGTTTGATGTTTTTGAAAGGCTTTATTCGTATCAATTGAAATGAACGTAAATTAATAAGAATAAATATAGTTTTGTTTCACATTAATTAAGAAGATTATCTGCCACGTATAACAAATCTGACAACGTAATTGTTTTTAAATTTTCAGATGTTATATAGATGATGAGTCCTTATTATAATAATCTCATAATTTTAAAGACCATCCATAAATTTAAATTTTGTGTCACCAAATAGATGTGACATATATATATATATATATTATATATATATATATATATATATATATATATATATATATATATATATATATATATATATATATATATATATATATATATATATATATAGCAGAGAGGCCTTGTACTCTAGCTCATTAGAAGAGTAGGACAAATAAATAAAGCCAATGAAATTTTTAGATGAATTTATCGCAGTTTATACATGTTTACTCTGACTTACGAAAGCTTCTGTTTTAATAGTTGTTGTAGCAACCAATTAGCAACAATCTGGAAGTCAGGTGGATTGCGTAATTTAAGAGTCAGAAACTATATTTAGATTTTCAACCAGAAGAAATCCATAGGGGAGCATTCGAGAACATTCACTAATGATGCTAGAAAGTAATTAATATATATATATATATATATATATATATATATATATATATATATATATATATATATATATATATATATATATATATATATATATATATATATATATATAAAAGCTTAGATGATAAATTTATGATTTCTGTAAGTTCAGTTTTATATGAGGTTTAGAAAGTCTAGAATACATGTGTTATACACGATAAAAATTAAGTAGAATTTTAAATGCTATAATTCTACTAGATTTTATAGAGTTTTTATTTTAAAAAATACTTTGAATCTTTGTTGTATGTTTTCTGCCATAATAAAGAGAAATACATACCTACTAGACAAATTTTGAGAAATCAAAAACTAATTTTTTACATTTTTTTCAATGTATTGCATGCAATATGGTTACTTCAAACGAATGAAACTAACAATATAAAAATGTAAGAATTAAAAGCTTTTTTTTATATTTCTTTCCGGTTTGATGTAAAAGTTTTACCTTGATTTAGTGATTGAAAATGCAATGAATGAACCCATGACATCAGGAAATGTCTGAAGTTTTACACCCTGTTCAATTTTATAATATTTAATTTACTAGCTATAAAATGTACAAAACAAAGTCCATTTTAAAACTTATATTAATTTATATACATCTGTCAAAAGTAATGCTGTAACAAATGTTATTTTTCTGTCATATAGCCAATTTTTAAAGCTGTCCTCCAAAAACGATATTGTTTCTGCAATAATCAAATTGCTTTCTGTATATTTTTGAGTCAGTTAAAATGATCAAGGTTTGATCTGCCTTTCAAAAGTTACTGAACACTTTTAATTCTGATCGGAACAAAATCAGTTACTCGTTGGGCAGACAACGGCTGTAATTATGTGTTTTCTAATCAAATTCTGTTCAGTGCTGTTTAGCAAAAATATTGCTTTTAAGCTGACAATATTAATGGATATTTTTTTTTACTTTGAAATCTGTGCTTTAGTAAGAAATTTATTAATTTTCAGCTTCATAAAAGATAACAAATATTAAATGCAAAATATGAGAATACATTGTTTATATTTAAGTATTATTTTTTAGAGGTGATATAATAGGTCCGTCTGAAGCACCGTAAAAGATATATGATAAAATTCAGTAAATCCTATTAACTTTTCATAGGTTGTATGATAACATTTAATTCAATCATCAATATATATATATATATATATATATATATATATATATATATATATATATATATATATATATATATATAGGCAAGAATTAGTCTACTCTACACTGACTCTAGTTATGATATATGTAACTAGAAAGTAATGTGTACTAGGAAATATCAGTAGTAAGTGGTATGCGGCAAAATTTTAAGTATTTAATATAATTAGATAATGTGATATAAGGATCTTGAAACCTTCATATTTAGACCTTTTTTTAAAAAACTTGCCTGTGATGCTCAATCTCAATTCGCACAATGCAAATGCTCAATTTTTTATTGCCTTATATGAGTTCAGGGTAGAGAGAAATATGTGATTCAAGTCCATGAAGGTCTAACTCACTTCATCTAATGAATAATATATAATTTGCCATTTTATGAAATTTAGTGATGCAATGCCGCAGAAAGTTCAGCAGTTTTTCGCCATTTCCTAGATAGTGTAAATGATTTGTGAAATTGAGAGGAATTAGAAGATCATTAAATACACCATATTTAATATAAAGAATAATATTTTTTTAATTATTCTTTCATATTTATCTTTACATTTATGCCATTGGACTTACTTTGTTATATTTTGAGGAAAATCCTATAATCTATTAATATTTCATACTTATGTGAAAATACTCAATATTGTAATTATTTCATTTAATTTTTTTTAAAAAGACTATTTCTAACAATTTATTGATAAAACAGAAAAAAAAATGTTAAAATATTTTTTTCCATTTTTTGGAACATTTTTCTCATATATATTCTGCAGTCAAGAACTTTAGTTTATGACGAAAGTATAAACTAAAATTTAAAGAAAATTTGAAGATCATAACAAATTTCCATAATTTCATATTTTATTAATTTTGTAGAGGTAATATGATACAATATACCAAACTACAAATACGAGACTTATAATATCAAACTACACAAACACGTTTTGAGAATATTGCAATACCTACCTTTAAAATATTCAGTTGAAGTCCAAACGGGTCTGGACTGCTTTGAATTCTTCTAAAATATACTGAAATATATTCCATTTTCCTGGAATGTATATAGTATCTAAAATAGTTTCATGGAAGTCTATATTGCGTTAGGAGTATTTCCTAGCTGGGAGTGCCTGAAAGCAATAGCGAATGTCACCTGATGCCTAAAATAGTTTTTCTCCAGCGGTTTTTTCATAAAACACATGCATATTTTATATATTCAGTTGAAGGAATCTATATTGCGGAGATCATAGTGTAAAATATATATTTTGTGTGATATACTTATAAGGTATACGTCTAAATTTATTTTATGTAAATTATACTGGTGTCGTTATTAAAATACCATAATGCATAAAAATATTATTTTAGTAGTAAAAATGTCAATTAAGTTAGGAACACACGATCGATATAAATATAATCCTTTGTAATTGTAAAACTATTTAACTAGAAGATTAACTTTCTTTTAAAAATTTTTTCAAAGAAAAATATTTTTAAAGATATTTAAAAAATGTTTAAAATAATTTAAACAGTAAAACTTTGAAATTTTAATTATTAGAAATACTTAATATTTTAATATTTTTTAACCTTTATGTAAAAACTATTAAATATAAACTCTAAAATAGCTTTTATCCAGTATTTTTTTAATAAAACGCATGCATATTTTATCAGTTGAAGGAATCTGTATTGCGGAGTTCATAGTGTAAAATATATATTTTGTGTGATATAGGTATAAGGTATACGTCTAAATTTATTTTATGTAAATTATACTCATGTCGTTATCAAACTAAACCGAAATACATAAAAATATTATTTTGGTATAAAAAATGTCAATGTAGCTAGGAATACACTATCTATATATATTTATTCCTTTCTAATTATAAAACTATTCAACTAGTGACTTTTTAAAGATTTATAGAAAATATTTAAAATAATTGAACAGCAAAACAGGTATAAGTCATAACAGGTAAATTATACTAGTGTCGTTATTAAATAAACCGAAATACGTAAAAATATTATTTTGGTACTAAAAATGTCAATTTAGTTAGGAATACACAATTGATATAAATTTAATCCTTTATAATTGTAAAAATAGTCTACTAGTCATTTCTTAAAGATTTAAAGAAAATATTTAAAATAATTTTGAACAGAAAAACGTTGAAATTTTAACTTTTACAAAGTATACAGTATAAAATCAAATCATAAATTTAAAAAAATCTTGTGTGCACTTTCTCTTTAAAATATTTAAACTTCATGTAAACTATATGTGATAACAATGAATTATCTCGAGAAAAAAATTAAATCCCTATAAAACATTATTAAAGAATTATTAATTTAGTGTAAAGTTATATTTAATAAGCAGTAAATTAAACATATTTTATAAGATAAAACGATATCTCGGGGTTGTTTTAAGCAATGATTCACATTTATTTATCCTTTTATAGAGTTCACAAATTTAATTATGTATTTCTTTCCTTTTAGTAATAATATGCCACATCATTTTATCAATTTCACAACATTTGTTTTTCATGAAACACATGCATATTTTATATATTCAGGTAAAGGAATTGATATTGTGGAATTCATAGTGTAAAATTCATGTTTTGTGATACACGTATAAGGTAAAGGTCTAAATTTATTTTATGTAAATTATATTCATGTTGTTATCAAAATAAAGCGAAATATATAAAAATATTATTTTGGTATAAAAAATGTCAATGTAGCTAGGAATACACTATCGATATAAATTTATTCCTTTCTAATTGTAAAACTATTTAACTAGTGATTTTTAAAGATTTATAGAAAATATTTAAAATAATTGAACAGCAATACTTTGAAATTTTAATTATTAGCAAGTGTATAATTTAAAATCAAATCATAAATTTTAAAAAATGCTCCGTACAATTATTATTTAATATTTTTTAAACGTCCTCTAAAAATTATTAAATACAAACTCTAAAATAGTTTTTCTCGTGTGTTTTTTTTTTTCATAAAACACATGCATATTTTATATATTCAGATGAAGGAATCTATATTTCTTAGTTCATAGTGTAAAATATATATTTTGTGTGATATACGTACAAGGTATACGTCTAAATTTATTTTATGAAAATTATACTGATTAAAATACCATAATACATAAAAATATTATTTTGGTAGTAAAAATGTCAATTTAATTAGGAACACACAATCGATATAAGTGTAATCCTTTTAATTGTAAAACTCTTTAAATAGAAGATAATTTAAAAGTTTCTATTAAAGATCTTTTTACACACCATTTAAAGAAAAATTTTTTAAAGATATTTAGAAAATATTTAAAAAAAATTTAAACAGTAAAACTTTGAAATTTTAAATATTAGAAAGTTTAAAATTAAAACTTAAATCATAAATTTAAAAATGCTCTGTGCAGTTTCTATTTTATATTATTTACCATTTTATCAATATATAGTGATGCATTGCCTTGAAAAGTTCAGCAGTTTCTTGCTATTTCTTAGATAGTGTAAAAGATTTGAAGGTTATAAAATTCATCATATATAATATGCATAATACTATTTTTGAATTATTTTTTCATATTTATCTTTAAAATTATGCCATTTGACTTATTAAAATGCTGTAAAGAGAGTTAAAATGCTGTAATCCATTAATATTTCTTATTTATGAGAAAATACTTATTATTGTAATTATTTCGTTTAATTTTTTAAAAAAGAAAATTTCTAAAGATTTGATGATAAAACAAAAATTAAAAAAGTTTTTTTATTTACAGTTTTGGAACATCTTTCTCAAATATATTATAATGTCAAGAACTTTAAAATAGGTTCCCCAACATTACAAATGTACTTTGAATATTAAAATTAGTTTCTTAAATTCTGAAATTATTCAGTTAATATGACGAAAGTAATTTAAAAAATTTAAAAAAAAGCTAAAATTTAAAAAAAAATTTCATAAAAATTATTTTATTGTTATTGATTTTATTGTCATAAAAAATTTTATTATTTAAACTTCATGTAAACTATATGTGATAACAATCAATTCTCTCGAGAAAATGCTTAAATCCCTATAAAAATTATTAAAGAATTATTAATTTAGTGTAAAGTTATACTTAAATAAGTAGTAAATTAAACATATTTTATAAGATAAAACGATATCTCGGGGTTGTTTTAAGCAATCATTCACATTTATTTATCCTTTTAGTTCACAAAATTCATTCGGTATTTCTTTCCTTCTAGTACATAATATGCCACATCATTTTATCAATTTGACAACATTTTTTTTTATTATAAAACACATGCAGATTTTATATATTCAGTTGAGGGAATCTATATTGCAGAGTTGATTGTGTAAAATATATATTTTGTGTGGTATACGTATCAGGTATACGTCTAAATTTATTTTATGTAAATTATATTAGTGTCGTTACTAAATAAACCGAAATACGTAAAAATATTATTTTGGTACTATAAATGTCAATTTAGTTAGGAATACACAATCGATATAAATTTAATAATTTGTAATTGTAAAACTATTTAACTAGTGACTTAAAAATTTAAAATAATTTCAACAGAATATCTTTGAAGTTTTAATTATTACAAATTATATCATTTAAAATAATAATCATAGAATTTAAAAAATGCTCTCTCCAGTTTGTACTTAATAATTTAGTATTTTATTTTAATATTTTATTTTAATTTTAACTTCATGTAAACTATATGTGATAACAATAAATTCTCTCAGAAAAATGCATAAATCCCTATAAAAACAAAGAATTAATAATTTAGAGTAAAGTTATACTTTAGTAAGCAGACAATTAAAAATATTCTATAAAAGACCCTGATATCTTGGGATTGTTTTAAGCAATCATATTATATTTCATATTTTAGAGATCGCAGGAAAATTAATCCGATACTTCTTTCCTCCTAGTACACATCATGTTGTCAATTTGACAACATTTTACCTATTGTTCAGTTTAGAGATATATTTTTATAAATAAATGCCAAGAAAATATGAAATATATTTTCAATAAAATTAAGTTTTTAGATTATGAAAAAATTAATAAAATTTAGTATTAATCTTAACTATATAATTTCTTTCTCTATGCCAGTTCTACAAACTTTTTTAATTAGAGTTTAGAATGTTAAATAGCCTAATAGGTATACCAACATACTTTTTTTAATGTTTAAACAGAAAACTATTAAAACCAAAAA
>CM063500.1:30331583-30341583 GCA_032207245.1 Pardosa pseudoannulata | reverse complement strand
TAATCCAACTTAAGGGGGCATATCAACTTGAAACTACTTCAAATAGAATATATTTTTTTAATTTTTCACCTTATTATATCATCTTTAACTATTATCATAGTTCATGATAATAGTTACATGAGCTCTTTAGCATTTGTTATCCATATTTAATTAGATTTCCGAGTTTACTTTTTTACATAAACACAAAAACTTTTTATATAAACTGTGAGTATCAGAAATATAATCTGTCAGTTCACTGCTTTCATTATATGCAATATCGTCTTGAATTTAATATCTAGACAGATGTAACCCAACTTAAGGTGGATACATCAACTTTAAGCTACTTGAAATGGGAGATATTTCTTATCTTTCACCTTATATCATCTTTAACTATTATCACATGAGCTTTTTAGCATTTGCTTTTCATATTGATTTAATACGTTTTTCCGAGTTTACTTTTTTCATAAAAGGCAAAAACTTTTTATATAAATTGTGAGTATCAGAAATATAAACTGCAGGTTCCTGCTTTCATTATATGCAATAGCCTTGAATTAAATATCCAGACAGCTATAATCCAACTTAAGGGGGGCACATCAACATTACGCTGCTTCAAATGGAATATATTTTCTTATTTCTCACCTTATCATATAATCTATAACTATTATCATAGATACATGAGCTCTTTAGCATATGATTTCCATATTTATTTAATTATATTTTTCGAGTTTACTTTTTACATCAACACAAAACTTTTATATGAACTGTGAGAATCAAAAATATGATCTGCAGGTTCACTGCTTTCATTATATGCCCTATCGCCTTGTATTAAATATCAAGACAGCTGTAAACCATTTGAAGGGGCACATAACTTTAAGCTACGTCAAATGGAAGATATTTTCTTATTTTTCACCTTATCATATCGTCTTTAACTATTATCATAGATACATGAGCTTTTTAGCATTTATTTTCCATATTTAATTAGATTTTCCGAGTTTACTTTGTTACATAAACAAAAAAACTTTTTTATATAAACTGTAAGTTTTTAAAATATTATCTCTAGGTTCACTGCTTTCATTATATGCAATATCGCCTTAAATTAAATATTCAGACACCCGTAATCCAACTTAAGAAGGACAAATAAACTTTAGGCTACTTCAAATGGAATATATTTTCTTATTTTTCACCTTATCATATCATCTTTAACTATTATCATAGATACATGAGCTTTTTAGCATTTGTTCTCTATTTTTATCTAAATAGATTTTCCGAGTTTCCTTTTATACATAAATACAAAAGCTCTTTATATAAACTGAAAAGTGTGAACTTGTTTTAAATATTTCAATATTTTTCTAAAGCAATATGCTCATACTTACGGTCCAAGGTGTCTTTCATGTAATTTTTTTTCCATTGTTGTTAACATGAATTATGAGGTATAATTCTCGCCCATTTTAGATTTTTTAAAAAGTATTAAAAATCTTCCGCCAGTAAACATATTTTAAAAATGTTTAAACTTTTATTTCTATAAATATACTAAAAAATGATGGTTGGATATGATACATATCTAATGTATTTACTAAAAATACTTGAAATTAATTTATGCTATAGATTTTTTTTTATTTAGAGTATCACCAAGTTGAAAAAATACACATTTCAGTAAAATTCATTTAAAATTTGTATACTTTCAATTCCAGTTTTGATATTAAAACATATATTCTTCAGTCATAATTCGAATGATTCAATGGGTTTTATTTTAAGCATAGCTTGTAAATATCAAGTAAAAAAAATTTAAAAATCGAATTTTGAAAGTGTTAAGTGTGTATGTGTCCCCTTAATAGAGTTAAATATCCATTGGTAGATAACTAATCAAAAACATTAATCTGTAATTTTATACTGAACAATATTGAAAATCATACTATAAATGTATACATAAATAAAATTAATATAAAAAATAAGTGAACATTTTTAAATTTCTAGATATTTATATGCTAATTTACAATATTTAAATGCAAGTACTATTATATGTAAACAAACAAAACAAAATATAATCAGAAATTTAAAAGAATGCAGGTTTGGTTACGAGCTGGATGATCAAATATTAAAAAAACCTCATATGCTAAATTAAGATTTGGAATCCTTAAAAATAAGATTAAATTTAAAAAAATGATATATTTTAATATAAAGTTCAGCATTAATAAAAAAAAATACTAAATACGAGAAAAAGTTTTAGAAATTAATAAAACATTTTGAAATAAAATATTCTACACAAAGAAAAAAATATGAAGTTAGCATTCTTTTTATGCTTTTTTAAAGCGTGTACAGAAAATTTTTATAATACAAGAAACTAGAATAAATTTTAACATAGGAAAATTTAAAACCCTTATGAGGAAATTTATATAAAATATTTAACTAATTTAAATATATAATGCTATAAATACTGAATAATATAAATATTCATATTATAAATACTGAAAATTTTCGAGAATGATATTAATGAAAACATATATTTTATTTTTTTATCTTCTGTACCTTTTAAAACTTTTAGATTGTAAATAAATAAATAATATTTGTAAATAAATTTGCTTCGAAATACTTTAAGTATTTATATTCAAACTGTAAAAAAAATAATTTATTGCAGTTTTTAAAAAAATTATTAAGTAAAAATTAAAATTTAACTAAATATAGTATGACAAAATATAAATATTGAATTTCTTAAACAATAATTTTAATGAGAACATATATTTTATGCTTTTATTTTCTGTGTCATTTAAAACTTCTAGAATGTAAATAAATAAAAATAATTGTATATAAATTTGCTTCTAAATACTTTATTTATATGTAAACTAAAAAAAATATTTTCTTTCGTTTGATTAAAAATTGAAGAAGTAAAAATTAAAATTTAAATAAATATAGCATGAAAAAAATATAATTTTTTAAAATTTTAGACATATAATATCTCAAAATTTTGAAAGGTTCTGTGACGGATCTGACGGTCCTATTTTTAAATGTTCAGTATAGAAAAGTTGGTACCAACAAGAAAATGAAAATTAATTTTTAAAATAGTAAGGCGGAGATTATAAGGGAAGTAAATTAAAGAAATATATGTAAAATCAGCAAAATTTCATGATAAGTTACCATTATTATAATCAAGATAAATTATCCATTTGCACTGCAAATAATATTAATAATTATAATAATAATAATGGGAAAATATCATTCCTAACTTATATGATGAACATTTTTAACAAAGAAACTTCTCTTAATTTAATTATTCAAAACAAAATGTAAGCCAATTCTAACTATAATATTTCCAGTTCTTCATAAAGAATGTAAATATTTTTTTCTATGATAGAGTAATGTCTACCATTAACTACATGACATCAATTCTATCGCTTTTTTTAACGTGGCTAGGAAGCCATTAACTACGGAGATTTTTTGTCGTTATTATAGTCGACAAGCATTTTTGTTCACCTTTCTTGGTCTTTTAATGATGCAGTCAGTGTCTTTTTTTATTCCTTTTTGTGTCCCTGTGTTGCCAAAATTTCTTTAGGATTTTTCTGTGCTGATATGAGAGACGTCTTATGCCATTTAATTTTAATGACATTTCTGAAAGTGTACGTCAACTTCCAAATTCTTTTATGAAACTTAAATGGTCGTGTTATGGGTTGTATATAAAAAATATAACGTGACAAATTCTTGTAAAATATTATGAGTTATTCATAGCAAAACTGAGGGGAGGATTTCTTTACAAATAGCTTATATTTCAAATGACATGAAGTAAAAAAATTCAAATAATATTTTAATCAATTATTAAATGCTCTCAATTTAACAATGATTTATAAATGTCGAAAAGGTTTTCGTTTCGTGTTTTCTTTAAAATTGTATCAAACACACACACACAATTAATGATATATTTAAAATATTTGTTTTTGTATTCCAAAATCCACCATTACGTATTTCTAACTGTATAAAACCCCCCCAATATATATTATATATATATATATATATATATATATACAAATTCCTTATCATCAGTACGTATATATGTATATGTAAATATATATATATATATATATATATATATATATATATATATTTTATATATATATATATATATATATATATATATTATATATATATACATATATACATATATATATACATATATACATATATATATATATATATATATATATATATATATATATATATATTTATATATATATATATATACAAATTCCTTATCATGAGTACGTATATATGTATATGTATTATTTATATATATGTATATATATATATATATTATATACATTACATATTATATATATATAATATTTATATATATATATATATATATATATATATATATATATATATATATATATTTATATATATATATACATATATATATATACATATACATTATATACGTACTCATGATAAGGAATTTGTATATATATATATATTTATATATATATATATACAACACACAAATTCCTTATCATCAGTAACGTGTTCTGGCTCTGTTCTTTTTTCACTTTTCCGAAAGTGTATCCATCATACCTTGACATCCTTTTTACTAACCCGGACCATGTGATTATATTTTTAAATACTGGACGTCTATTATACTACATATTCCAGCCGTAAATGAACTGCTCTTGGTTACCACGAACAACTTGAATTTTTATCCCTGAGTTTGTCATAAAATCAGGTGCTACTTTTAATTTCCTTAGAATATTAGTTTACAAATTGCGTATAAATTGCATTCCTGCCTTTCCCCTGCATCCCGGTTAGCGTTCAACGTATAAGGTTCCTTCTAGTGGACTCAAATGTACTGTCTGTAAAGATGATATACTCTCCGGAAAACACGCCGCGGTTTGTAGCCTAAATTAATTTCTTACAAACACTTCCTACATACGGTAACTGTATGAAACCACCTTCGCTCCTTATCCCCACCAACCTGGTACATAACTTCTCCATAAGATCACCGAAATCGTCTACCAATTGAGTACCATTTCAGATTCATTGAACATAAAATTTTGAATTACCTCCAAATATTTTTTAAACCCCATTGAATGAACGTAAGTTAAACTCCATTACGTTGTTAGTCGGAATTCCCCACAAGAAAATACAGATCGCCATTAATCAAGAAATTCCTATTTTAATTTTTATTAAAAATAAAATCTACGCCCCTTTTCTGTGTTTTTCTTCCAACCACAAGAAGTCTTTTAAACCTTTGAAAACTATATGCGTCCACAGTTGTAACAAATCTCCATTCATATATTGAACTGATAATTTTGGCACATCAATCTCGAATATCGGTACCCGACCTTTTATTTCGGTAAGCCAATATTGTCTTCGGTGTACAATATGTCCCCCTTTTTCTTTCTGGTTCCCGAAACTTAAGTACCTTTGTTTTTTCCTGTCCTCCAGCAACACCCTATATGTGCAGTACGGAAATCTTGTGCTAATAACAGAATTTTCCATTCTAACATGTGCAACCTCTGAAATTTCATCTCTCTTGTTGCTACTCTTTTGTTCTCCCACCACTTTCCTTCGGGAACAAAAGCCCTTTTCAAGCGGAAAATCCCATTCCTAGTTTAATCCGAGAACATCCGTTTTTCCGTGTCGCTCCCGAGCCATTTGCTGTCCCTCGTTCCCCCGCCGGTTGAGAACTTGTACAAGTTGGACTTGTCCTCCAACTTTTTCTTTATTGTGATCTTTTTTTCTAAAGCGCACTACCTTCGTCTAAATCCTTCCCATTCCCGTCATTTCTGATAATTATCTGACGATTTACTGTGTTGTTTCCTTCCAACACATCCCCAACCTCTGGCAATTGGTAAGTTTATTAATTTGTGTAGATCAACGTAAATAACAACTGAAATCAGTCTTTTGTTCGAATTTCTTCTATTCCTTTCCCTGATCAATCTTATTTCTACCCGTAAGAGCTCCCACTTATATGTTCTTTCATTTTCTCTTTCATTCTGCACTCTTTCCTTTTCTTTTTCCATACCACACTCTTTATTTTTTTTTTTCATCCCCCACTTTTTCTGCTTTATCTAATTATTCAGCAATAATTTGCTAGAGAAAATCACTCTCTATGTCCTCGGCCCCTCTCCCCTCCACTACAAGCTTTATCAGCTGTTTCTTGTTTCAAGAGAATCCTCAATCCCCAAATCCCATGTCAGCTGTAGTAAACCACCTTCATGGCCTTATTTAAAAATAGCATTTTAACATTTAATATTATTTAAACAAAACACCCAAGAATAAAACATAAATTCCTAGAAATAACTCCCAGCTTATGCCTAGTCTTGCATCAACACACTAAAATCTTCAACATAAAGTAGATAAAATATACCTTACATAAATATACAGATTGCTAGTACTTAAACTTTACAATAAAAACATAGTACCACATGCAATAGAGGATTATTACGATTCCTAATATTAATTAAACAAGTACCCAAGGATAAAAATAAATTCCTAGAAATAGGTTCTAGCCTATTCGTAGCAGGGACACATCAGCTTAAGTAGATAAAATATACCTTACATCAAATATAGGGATTTCTAGTACTTAAACCTTACAAGAAATACTTGAAAAAACATAGTACCTTATACATTAGAGAATTATTACGATTTAGACACAAACAACCATGAATCAAGCGCGTATCTATGTACTGAAATCAGCATTTACAGAAAAAAAACGGGTCAGGAAAGCAAGTGCCAAAACAATCCATCCTAACGTGCAGGACGTCCTCAGTATCTATAGGACATCAGATCCGCTTTCTGGCCTCCTCATTAGGATTTCTGTCATTTCCTGTGTCCGAACTGGCTGGCTGGGGCTTGATTCTGTCTCACGCTCCGGTGGTACCACATGTATCCATCTTGACGCTGCTCCTAATCATCAACGCACTGCAAACTTACATCAACGAGCATTAACTTTTGTCACACACTACACGGTCCAGTATGACGTAGCACAAGTTTTAATGAAAAGTCAAGGATTCATGAGGCAAAAAGGAGACGTTCACTGATGATTAAAAACATACTGTAGGTTTTATTATAATGAGGATTGAAAATAAGTAGGAGATAAAGACATTGACTTCACTGACTTCATATAAAAAAAAGACAAATATCTTTCTCAGCATTAGTCGAAGTACATGCGCCGAAGAGCAATTCAGATTCCAGCCTCACGTGACTACCGTTTAACCTCTTCCCCACCAGAAGGTTTTGTCTCAGGGGAGGTCAATTTCTACTCTTTCGATCTTCATCCTTTACCCAAAAGATGACGTACAGCCCTTAGAGCCTGTCTGACGGGTTGCCACAAAGCTTCCATTTCATTTGTTGTCTTCTTGTTCACTTCTTGTTCATTTGTTGTCTCACTGTTTGATACATTCAAAAAGTTCCGGTGTCAAATATGCGTGACCATTAGTGAAACAGAATTGATGATGCTTTCTATTGTTCAGCATTTATGCACAATACCATATAGTTCGCTTCGCAAGTACTCGTCTTTACCCAGATTGACACATTCGAGTCACTTAGAACTAAGATTACATATATATTATAATTCAGTCAAATAGTGCGATAAAAATAGAAAAATACATCTTTTTTATATTTGGATATTAGTTGTAAAAGAAGTTTAAGAAGTAAAATAATTATTTAATAAATAAGAATATAAAAAAATATTTTTCAAAGAATATTTAAAACTTGTACGCATTTAATTAATAAGAAAAACAATATAATTTTCAAATATGTATATTTGTGTTTTTGTTTTGTCCTCCGAAATAAAAAAAAGATAAAAAATAACACTTCATTTACTCATCACGTGATGCTCATTTTCCATTTCTAAATTATCATGAGAATTTAGAAAAAAATAAATACGTGTTTTTCGAATACTAAAAATTATTAAAGATTCAGTTAATAATAACACGTTTATTTTGCTGATTTCTTTGCACAATTTACAGATTCTTATTTTGAAAAGTATGTTTTCAATCAAAAAAGCTACTTTTAAAATATTATTATTCAAGGGAAAAAGAAGGATATTTCACATCATTTCACGTCTAAGCTTTAAAATTAATCAATCCCCCATTTTCTATAATTTTCAGTATTTTTCGGATTTTGATAATAGAAAATTCTATATAAAAGCAATTGAAAAAATATTTTTTTTAATTGTAAGTTTAACTTTGTGGTATAGTCATGAATTTTTAAGAATATATGTCGTTAAACTAGGAACTGTAATTTTATTGTTCATTTAAAAATGCAAAATTTGTCTATGTTTTTCGTTGATGATTTTTATGTTGAAAAGTATCTTTTCTATTCAAAACCTACTGTTAAACAATTTGTATTTAAGTGAAATAGGGGAATATTTTTTCGCACCATTTCCAATCTAAGTTTTAAAATTAATCAATCCTACATTTTGCACAATTTTAGTATTTTAAAGATTAAGGCAATCTTATATAAAGGCAATTGAAAATATTTCATAGTTTCTTTAACTGTAAGTTTAACTTTCTTTGGGATATAGTCATGTATTTTTAAGAATATATGTTTTAAACTAGGAACTGTAATTTTAATGTTTGTTTCATATAAAATGCGAAATCGTTGTATTTCGGTGACTGGTTTAAAAGCAGGAGACACATATGATAATACTGATTCTTATTTCGAAAAGTATCATCTTTTGTATCAAAAAAGCTACTTTTAAAATATATTATAATAATTAAATAGATATATATATTTTTCCAGTCTAAGTTTTAAAATTAATCAATCCAAAATTTTGTATAATTTTTACTATTTTTCCGTTTTTGACAATAGAAAATTCTATATAAAAGCAATTGAAAATATTTCATAGTCTTATTTATTGTAAGTTTAACATTGTTTGTGATATAGTCCTGGATAAATATATGCCGTTAATCTAGGAACTGTAATTTTATTATTGGTTTCATTTAAAAATGCGAAATTTGTCTATGTCTTTTATTGTATTTCAGTGATTAGTTTAAAAGAAGGGCACACATGCGGTAATACTGAATCTTATTTTGAAAAGTATCTTTTGTATAAAAAATTACTTTTAAAAAATTATTATTCAAATAAAATGGAGGAATATTTTTTTCACACCATTTCCAATTTAAGTTTTCAAATTAATCAATCCAACATTTTGTATAGCTTTTAGTATTTTCCAGAAATTAGCAATAGAAAATTCTATATTAAGGCAATGGAAAATATTTCATAGTGTTTTTAATTGTAAGTTTAAATTTCTTTGTGATATAGTCATGGATTTTGAAGACTACATGTCGTTAAACTTGGAACCGTAATTCTGTTGTTTGTTTCATTTAAAAAAGCGAAATTTGTCTATGTTTTATATTGCATTTCAGCGATTAGTTTAAAAGAAGAGCATACATATGGTAATACTGATTCTTAATTTGAAAAGTATCTTTTGTATAAAAAAATCTACTTTTAAAAAATTATAATTCAAATAAAATAGAGGAATATTTTTTTTCACACCATTTCCAATTTAAGTTTTAAAATTAATCAATCCAACATTTTGTATGATTTTTAGTATTTTCCAGATTTATGCAATAGAAATTTCTATATAAATGCAATTGAAAATATTTCATAGTTTCTTTTAATTGTAAGCTTTACTTTCTTTGTGATATAGTCGTGGAATTTAAGAATATATAACTGTAAAATAGGAACTGCAATTTTACTGTTGGTTTCATTTAAAAATGCCAAATATGTCTATGTTTTTCATTGTATTTCAGTGACTAGTTTAGAAGCAGAAGACACATATGATAATACTGATTCTTTTTTTTGAAAAGTATTATATTTTTTATGAAAAAAGCTACTTTTATTATATTATTCAAATTAAATAAAAATGTATTTTTTTCGCACCATTTTCAATCTAAGTTTTAAAATTAATCAATCCAAAATTTTGTATAACTTTTACTATTTTCCCTATTTTGACAATAGAAAACTCTATACAAAATCAATTGAAAATATTTCATAGTATTTTTAATTGTAAGTTTAACTTTCTTTG
>CM063500.1:30324083-30326583 GCA_032207245.1 Pardosa pseudoannulata | reverse complement strand
ATTCATGGTTAAAGAGAGTGATAAAGGTTTACCTGACTCGTTCCAGACTATACCTGAACAATGATCGGTAAAGGAATTAGGTCCTTGATGCATATTTCAACAAAGATCCTACTTTTCAAACTTTCATGTCTTAGTTGAATATGAATCAGCTGTACCCAACTGAATAGCTGTGAACGTCTAAGTGAATTGCGAAGGACACATCTCCAGGTTTGTGTTTCATGTCAATTGTAAATTTGTATTTGCAAAATTTACAATTGTTAATCATTGTTTTTGAACTATTCTGACTGAGATGATCGTGTTGTTGATCGATGAAATTAATCCAAAAGGTTTAGTCATTAGACCCTCAGAATACTATCAAGCGTAAGTTTACCGTTCAAGATCGGCAGAATATTTATCTCATTAACACTTTGACTGCCAAGCCAAAATTGCAAATGTTCACAACGGGGCCAAACTTTTTTTTTGTGTAATTTGTATTTTTTTTAACATAAAACTATATATAAAAACAATATTTCAAAACAAACAATATTTTAAAACAAACTCTCTCTATTTATATATATTCCCCTTTTTGTTGCATGTTCCAAATATTTAATTTTTCATAAAACTTAGCTCATAAAATCGTCACATATACCAATTTGCACAAACCACGTATACCTAACACATCGTAGGGAGCCCAACAATCAAACTCCAATACGATTTTCATGTAACTGATAACATCATTGATAGCCATGGCCTGAAGTGTTAAAACACCATGGCTATCATATCGGATAGCCAGTGTCTCAACGGAAATATCACTGGATATCACATATGATAGCCATGGCAGTCAAAGTGTTAAGGAGTTAGACTACAAGAGTTGGTCCACTTCTAGTTAATTCTGAAAACTAGTCTTACTATGGTTTTACTAGTTTGGTTTTTGTCTTTATGAGGCACTCGGCCTGCTAAATACACCTTGTGAAATCGATGGTTATTGAAATTCAGAATATAAATTGTATTATATGGAAATACATTTCAGTTTTATTTGGTTCAATATTTAAATCGTTCTTAATGAGTATATTTAATTATTAGCATGAATGTAATTAAACTTATAATATGACGTCAAATATTTAATACTAAAAAACTATAGTCGTTATATTCCAGATATTGAATCTACAGTCATATTTTTTTTAAATAAAAAAAATGAGAACATTTTTGGAGAAAAGAATTTAATAATATGCATGAATTCTAACAATACATCTTCATGCTTGATTTAGTTTAAGAAAACATCATGGGGAGAAATAGATTAAATACATAAAGAAACTATTTCCAATAAGCGAAATGTGCCTTTTTCTGAATACATTCGAAAGACATACATTTTTATGTTTCATACATAACTAAATCTGCTTTCTGCATACGTAAAATAATGATTTCATTTCAAGAGGCATAAAATAAAAAAAAATCTAAGATATGTTGAGAAAAAGAATTTGAAATACCTTCGAATATAACGTAGCTACGGCTGAAAACGATATTTGTTTTCTAGTCTGGAAAACATGTAATTTTTATAGGCAGTTGCTGCAAGATATACTTTTTTAGCTTGAAATATTGACTTCGTAAATTACATTCGATATTGACTTTGGAGACGTGTAAAAATAAATGAAAAAGTTTTATATAAAAAAAGTTCATTTCTTATGAAACTGCAGTAATTTAATTCTATCTGCTAATAAAAAGACAGTTTTTTTACAGAATGTTTCCAATCTTTTGATTTTATGAATTTTATTTACTTAGATTTCATATAGACTGTGTATAAAATTTTTACACATGCAGATATTTATATATCTCCTGTAAATAGTAATATAATTTTAAATTTTAAATTTTGTTAAGTTATAACAACAAAACAAGGTTTTTTTTCTTTATCTTTCTAAAATTTCTTTTGATCTATTAAATATATTTCTTTTACTGCTTTAACTTCATCAATTTATATTTTATTGCAAAAAGTTGATTTTATTAGATAATCTAAATTCCAAAAATCCTGAAGTTTTTAGATCTTTCGTGATATTAAATAGAACTTTAATAAAATTTATAACCCTAAGGAAAATAATAGCTTTGAATTGGCTAACAATAGCAGTAACCACTTTTTTTGGAGTATTTTTTAAAATTTTATTAAATTTGTAATATTAATTTAACTGCACGTAACTAAAAATTTACAATTATTAAAATATATTTCATATGTTAAATAAAACACTAGATGATAAGTTAAAAATAAAATTTTAAACACATAGGATGTTTTGGTTCCAATCTGATGAGGACAGCACATAAATTCCTTACACACCTATAGAAATGTACATGTTTTATGTTGTAGTTTATGACACCAAAATTATATTTTAGAGATAATCTGCAGTATTAAATTTTTAGGATTTTTTATTTTCAATCTGAAGTGAAAATATGAAATCCCTGTACACCTATAGATATATACATAATTTTATGTGCTGTATTTTGTGATACCAAAATTATAGTATACACATAATCT
>CM063500.1:30281583-30321583 GCA_032207245.1 Pardosa pseudoannulata | reverse complement strand
CTCGTTTATATTTGAGTATCAACCTGTGATCAAATGTATAGTGGTGATTTTATTTTGATTGCGTTGTGTAAAGTATTTTTGTACTAAATTTAACCACAGGTTTTGAGAAACTACAGACATAAATATGGAGATAAACTAAAAGCTAAATTAACAGTATCCGAAACTAGCTTAATAAAAAAAATTAAATTTATTATAATATATATAATATATATATATATATATATACATCTATGTACATACAAAACTGATGCTAATTTTCATAAATTAAGCTTTGTCAACATCTTCTAAATTAGTTCTGATAATTTTTTAATACTTAAGTAATTTTTTAAATAGAGAGAGGACTTAATCCCAATTTCAAAATGTATGTAAAAGGGGAGTAAAGATGGTGTGCCCGGAAAACTGCTGGTTGATGGGTATCTATGGATATTTCGTCCGTCTGGTCCGGGGTTTCCTCCTGAGTGTTTGGGGTACGGCCGTGCTATTTGATGTAGGAACACTTCCCGTCGGACTTGGTTCGACTCTCGAATTCGCTCCGTCGGACTTCTCTCCTCGTCTGGACTATAGAACAACTTTTGTCGGACTCTCTCCTCGTCTCGACTCTCGAACACACCTTCTGTCGGACTCTCCTCTAGTCTCGACTATCGAACACCTTCTTTGGAACCTCCGAACATCATCTCAATTTTTAGATTTTTTATATTTATTTATTTCAACCTTGTCCCATCTCCCTTCTTATCGTCCAATCGGGATAGTTGTAAGAATCTCATTGGTCTGCTTAAACCCCGCCTTTAGACCTCCAACGTGAAAAACCTTATCCCTTCTAATTGGGCACTGCCCCTTAGTGACTCATAAACACTCCACAAAGGTACACTCTCATTTAATGTGAAGTACGGAGACGGAATTCTAATCTGGGACTGGGATCAGAACCCCGTCCGAGACCACCGTACAAGACAACAATATCCGTAAAATATAAATGTATGGTATTCTGTCGTTTTACGGAGATGTGATGAGGTCAGATTTAGATCCCGAGCATTTTATTTCTTGTATGAATGAATCAATTATATTACTGATCTAAATCGCCTCATCACATGTATATTATGATCTACAGTGGATTGTACATCCTGGAGCATTCACAACATCTTAAACATTTGTTTTAACGTAGATGGTCCTTGTTGGTGCAGTCTATACTTACTTCACAACGCATTAAAAACTACTAAGCAATAAAAGATTTTTAAAAAATCTCCAGAGTTAATAGATTTTTATTTGTGTTTTCTAAAATGGGTTTTATAAAATTACTCCAGTGCCAATTATTTAAAAAGTAATTTAAAAATGCATAGGGATAAAGCGATTTCATTAAGGTCATCATTGGTACATCATTGTTTCATTCAGGCATATTTTATACAAGTATTTTAGCTGAAGTTTGACACTGAACGTTCTTAACTAACAGACAGAAAGATAAAATAGTCAGAGACACCATGTGAAATTATTTTAATTTTTGTTATATCATACTCTTATGGAATAGGGGGACTTCAAATACTTTTGTTACGGGGTTCTACAAAAGATTATGAACCTCTTACGCATACCATTATATTAGGATTAGGCGCACGGTATTGAAAGAAGTTGCTTGTTGTGAAAAAATTACTAATTGTTAAACGAAGAATATTAACTATTAGAACTTATAGTAAATACCTATTGATAACATTGTAATTAAAAACTCTGCAACAGAAAAATTTTTAGCAACAGAAAAATACCAAATAAATTATTACAATGTGATTCTACGTTCTCTTGGGGCATACATACTTCAAAACTCTTTTCACAGTACAGTCATAAAGCTTTTTCATAAAATTATTTTTACGTACTTTTATTAATTATATAGATCATCACATATATCGCAAATAAATCATCGAATCATTCCCAAATTTGTGTATATATTCGAAATGAGAGTATTTTTTAACAATTCAAAACTTTCAAATTGTTAGGAAATTTGGTGATTTTTGAATGTAAGTAAATCATTTATTATAATTAGCAACATCCTTAAAAAATTTTTATACAATCATATTAGTCTACATTTTGTGGTTTTGGTTGGTCAAAATAGACCATATATAGTACGTAAAAATTTTAATACTATTTTTACGTCAGGAATTCAGAAGCATCAGATTAAGTATAAATTAAAATTTTCATATTATATTTTAAAAACTTTCAAATTGTTGGGAAATTTGGTGATTTTTGAATGAAAGTAAATCATTTATTATAATTAGCAACATCCTTAAAAAAATTATACAATCATATTAGTTTGCATTTTGTGGTATTGGTTGGTCAAAATAGACGATATATAGTACGTAAAAATTTTAATACTATTTTTACGTCAGGAATTCAGAAGCATCAGGTTAAGTATAAATTAAAATTTTCATATTATATTTTAAAATCTTTCAAATTGTTGGGAAATTTGGTGATTTTTGAATGAAAGTAAATCATTTATTAGAATTAGCAACATCCTTAAATATTTTATACAATCATATTAGTTTGCATTTTGTGGTATTGGTTGGTCAAAATAGACCATATATAGTACGTAAAAATTTTAATACTATTTTTACGTCAAAAATTCAGAAACATCAGATTAAGTATAGATTAAAATTTTCATACTATACTTTAAAAACAATTTAACCTTTTAAATTCAACAATAGCTGTTGATAGTTGTAACATCTGTGTCCCTGAATAGCTAAAACCAGTCAAGAATATTTACTCCCTTTCCACTCCTCCCAAGACACGTGACTTTTAATTTTGGAAGACAAACTGGTAGCGATCCAGGGAGGGATTTATTGTAAACACCTGAGGAAAATCGACTGACTTCCCTTGAGGTGTTTACAACACGAGGAGTAATTGCTCGTTGCTATCTAACGTGAAACACGTTGTTACTACTCCTTCCGCTTTTGGATAAAACACATATTTTTCATTCATCATATAAAATGGCTGTTTATTATCAATAAACTGGTTAGGCATTTAAAAATTGTAGGTTGGTAGTCTTTTTAATTTGCTATCACATAGCAGTGATAAGTTTTTGACATATTTTATTAATGTAAACTACCAATAAAATTGTCACAAAGAAGAAAAGACGGTCATTCCCTCTAAAGATATGATGTGCAATTTATTTATTTAGATTGATAAGCTAATAAAAGAGTGGAGTGAGGGGAAACACGAAAATTTTATGCTAATGGTCTGATTATCAAGGTACGTTTGCAATATCAGTGTGATAAAGAGTTATATGTATGCAAGATTTAAATGTTATCTTTGTTTTTAAAGAAATTTATTTTAATAAGAAATGTTTATTTATAATTATAAAAATCTCTGAATTACAAACAAGTAATAAAGTATAATCTGTAGAGGACAAATTCAAAAAGAATTGACCGAGATATTAACCCCTTCCGGTAAAATGACGAGTCTAGCTCGTCATTAGTTTTTCATTCCATACCGCACAATGACGAGCTACACTCGTCATGCGATTAAAGTTACTGTTAAATATGATAATTAATTTAGTTTAAAATTTCTAGTGTACTGAATTTGGCAACACTTTTATCACTTTCAAAATCACAAGTCACTATTGCATATTGTTTACTTGGTACAAGTCATTGCCAAATTGAGTCAGAATAAAAGAAAACCTAAGAAATGCCTTGTGTGTTACAAGAATCAAATTAAAAGTGAGACTACTTGGCGGTGTAAACAATTAAGAATTCCTTTGCACTTTGTTTTGAAAAGTACCACTAGCTTGAAGACTATTATCTTTATACCTTATTAATGTTTTGCTTTGATATTTTCTTAATTTTACTGTTTCTGATATTATTAACACTAGTGTGTTTAACCCTGTCCCGGCCGGAGCCATACAGTCTGTATGATTAGTCGCCACGACAGCAACTACCCCACCACAAGGTGTTGCTGGCCTACGAGAGTTCCGTCATGGTTCGAGAATAATGTTGACGACCCCAGTAAGGAACAATACTACAAAGTAAGTTCGTGACTACCAGGGAAGTCTGAAGAGAAGGATCACTCAGGAAACCCCGGGTTCGTGAAACCCGAGTATACCTAAAGGAGGTATACCCCTTGAGGTTGCAGACGGCTATCATTGGCCTAGGAGGGACTCTCCTAGTTACCAGGGGGCGCCACGAGGAGGCTGATAGCTGTCCTAGGTGAGGTACCGTAGTACAACACCCTGAGGCTCATCCCCAGAGCTGCGCCGTAGCTCTGCTGAGGAGACTCACTACCCTTTAACACTATGTAAAAAGTGGATTTTAATTAAGAATATGTAAGAATTGTAAAAGGAAACAAGTTTTTTAAATAAAAAATAAATGGTTATTTCATGCACAGTTTTTCATTATTAAATCCTACCGGAAGGGGTGAAGGACCGGTTTCACCAAAATTGTTTAACGGATAACTTAGATTATCACATGGTGTCAACCAATGATGGGACGCATTTCTCCATTTAACCCTTTCACGACCAACGTCTCGTATATTCTACGCAGTGATTTCATTCTTATCGGTCCAGCGTCGAATTCACGTGATTATCTACGGTTGATATTGAGAGACCAGCATCGCGTATGCGTGATAGGAGATCTAAACGTTTTATTTTAATTTTTAAATGTTTGATTTAATTACTAGGTGGCGCAAACGGCAACTGTTTTTACCACGGTCGACTCGTACAGCAGTTACGTGCTGGTCGTCAGGGGGATAAACAGAGATTATCCGCGGTTATCTGCTAAAAGACCTTTGTTAGGCCGGCACTAAAATTTAGAAGATGGTATTTTACAGGACGTATATTACGAAAATACTCGAATAAAGTATTCATTGCCGTCAACTCGACTCCCGAGGGTAGTCGATGAAATGATAATCCTAGATTGTATTTGCGAATAATTATGGAAAAAGTTATCGGCGAAGTTAGATGGGCAAATTGAACTGAGCCAAAAAGATGTTAAAGCATTTATAAACTTTAATATTCATAGTTTCAATGTTTAAGCGAGCTGAGGAAAGCGAAGACACGAGCTTTCCGCTGTTAGGTCGGGTGCAAAAGTTTTCAGTCAAATACCAGCCAAACTTCTTTTGATGAAAATAAGAAAATATATATTACAAAAATATATTATTAAAAGTTTAAAATATATTTCATTTTATTTGAAATATTATTTTTTAAATGTATTTTAAGCTGTAGATCTCTTTTTATTAGCATTCCGATAGCGCAAACATAAGACTCATACAAATTAAAATCTTAAATCACACCTTTATATTTCATTTTTTATATTTTATTATTTTAATTGAATAACGATGCATTTTTCACAACATTTCTTATCCAACCAAAAACACTGGCAGCCGGTCTCTTGATCCGAATAAATTAAAAATATATCTTTCTGAGAAAAGTATTCAGTGAAAATTGTGACAATGCATATTATGCTAATCTGGAAGACCTATCAGACAGTTAGTGAAAATCTGAAACATTTGATTCAATCGGATAATTTTGTGTGAAATAATTTAATAACACTAGAGAGTAATGTTTTATAACGTATGAAAATTCAAAAGAGTAATTCAAGTGCAATGGCTCTCTGGATACCGAATAAATTAAAAGTATCTCTTTCTGGGAAAATTATTCAGTGAAAATTATGAAAATGCATGTTATGTGGATCTAGAAGACCTACCAGACTCCTACTGAAAATCTGAGACATATTATTCTATTAGGGGATTTTGTGTGAAATATTTTTATAACACTAGAGCATAATGTTTTTATAACGTATGAAAATGCAAAAGTGTAAGCACGTGCAGTGGCTCTCTGGATCGAAAATAAATTAAAAGTATATCTGTCTGTGAAAATAATTCATTGAAAATTATACAAATGTATGTTATGGGATCCGAAAAACCTATCAGATAGCTACTGAAATTCTGGGACTTTTATTTCTATTGGGTGATTTTGTGTGAAATGTTTTTATAACGTATGAAAATGCAAAAGTGTAAGCACGTGCAGTAGCCATCTGGATCTGGAATAAATTAAAAGTATATCTTTCTGTGAAATATTTCAGTGAAATTTCTAGAAATGCATGTTATGGGATCCAGAAGACCTGTCAGACACTTACTGAAAATGGGGGGCGTTTAATTCTATTGGAGGATTTTGTATGAAATGTTTTTATAACGCTCGGGTCCCACAGGCCACCCATGAAACTTCGCTGATTATTAACACATTGTGTGCGGGTACAATTCGTAGCGGAATTGTTTACGGGCGAGGGCAATTTGGGCCTAAATTTAGTTATTCAATTAATTCTCATTAGATCGACAATTATTTAATTTTTTAACCAACTTCTCGTATTTTGTATATATATATATATATATATATATATATATATATATATATATATATATATATATATATATATATATATATATATATATATATATATATATATATATATATATATATATATATATATATATATATATAATATATAGTATATATATATATATATATGTATATATATATGTATATATATATATATGTATATATATATATATATATATATATATATAATATATATATATATATATAATATATATATATCTATATATATATATATATATATATAATATATATATATATATATAATATATATATGTATATATATTTGTGAATAAATTTATAATACTATCGTAAATATGAAAAATCAAATATAAATAGTAGTATATAGTTTTAATTCTTTCCCGTTCTGTGGTTCCGTATCGACTGATGAAAAAACTAGTTTTTATTTGTCTAATTTTTGTCAACATCTATGTAATAGACAAAAACATTCGTCTTCGTTTTTCTGTATATATCGTTATTTTTGTTCCTACAAATAAACCATGTTGTTACTCTAATCTGTACTAGTACGTGTCCCATGATCATGTATCAATCGTCAGAAAACGTATTAGTACATGTCCCCCAAACAATGTGTTAACATTTGCTATAAATTTATGTATAAAAATATGCTATTAACTTTAAATTACTTAATTTAGTTCATTATTTAATGTTATTACAATAACGAATTAACAGTTTTAACTTACCATTAAAATATCAATGTTTAAATTCGGAAGTTCTGTCATGCAAATAAATAGAATATTTTCTTATCTTTGAAAAAAAAGTATAAAGCAATAATTTATTTTAATAAAATGTACATTCTTTTTTTATAAATGAGAACATTGAATTAAACATATCTCGTTAAGTCTAAAGTTACAGGAAATCGACTAAAATACATCGGAAGAATAAACATAAATCTTTTAATTACAAAGACAGGGATATTTTTAAAAATTTAATATAAACTAATCAAAACTTGTAATACTTCGAAAAAGAAAAATAATTATTCTTGTTGTTTAATTAAAGTGTCTCTTTCCTAGAAAACAATTTCTGTTCCTTGTCATACTGTTGTCGTCATTAATTACCTGAGATAATTACATTTTATACCTTGTAGGATAAAAAAAATATTCTAAGAAATGCGTTTTATTTCTTTTTTCTTTTGAGACTTCAATTTAAAGATGATAACTGAACTATTTTTGTCACACTTTATTTACATCATTAATTCAACACAAAAAAGAATAATATTTGTTATTTTATAAAAAAAATAACTAACAAATGTTATAAAAAGACATCCGGACACAATACATGATTTGATTTAATGCCTTTCATTTATAACTCTTTTTTTTATATTATATTTAATTAGTCGACAAGAAGAAAAATTAGGCATATATATATATATATATATATATATATATATATATATATATATATATATATATATATATATATATATATATATATATATATATATATATATATATATATATATATATGCACTCAAGTTCATAAATTAAGGATAATGAAGTTCAGGAAATGAAAGAGACAAAAGCAAAATAAATTTGATTTATTTGTAAAGTCTATTTATTAAACAAAAGGTAAAGAGCAGAAAAGATGCTATATGCTTGATATAATTAATACAAATTGCGATTTTTACTCCCTGGAGCAAATTTTAAAAAATAACCTATTTACAGAAAACAGTATAACATGGTTAGTATGATGGTTAATACGGAGTGTGTCTCCCGGACGATGCAATAAAAGCGTTACAACGCCTACGCATGCTGAGTGTCAGATTATCAATCTGATCTTGGGAAAATTACACCACTCATCAAGCAATGCCCTCCGAAGTTCCGATAGACAGTTGGGATGTGGTTGACGGGCTGCAATTCGTCGGCTAAGCATGTCCCACAGATGCTCTATTGGATTCAAGTCAGGTGACTATGCTGGCCAATCCGTACGGGTAATATCCTCCGATTGAAGGCATTCGTCTACAATGTTTGAACGGTGAGGTCGGCCGTTGTCATCCCTATACAGAAATTCTGGACCCATGGCGCCCCGAAACAAACGTACATATTGTTCCAGAATGACATCCCGATAGATGTAGCCTGTCATCGTTACACTCTGAACATGCAGGTCAGTTCTGGAACCAAGAATAATTCCTCCCCAAATGAGCCATCCTGCACCACCGTAACGGTGTCGTTCAATGGTGTTCTCTTGGTGGTAACGGGTACCTGGCGCTTTCCATATGAAAGTCCGGCGAGATTCAGAATGTAAACTGAACCTGGACTAGTTGGAAAACATCACACAAGACCACTGTTGCGGTGTCCACAATGCATGCTCTCTAGCCCAGCATAATCGCAGGCGACAGTGAGTTGCGGTATGTGGAACACATCAGACAGGCCTACGAGCATATAGACCAATGTTCCCTAAGCGTCTGTACATGGTCTGCCTTGAAACTGTCGTACGGGTAGCTGAAGAGAGGTGACGAGACAGGTCTGATGCTGTGCTCCGTCTGTTTTTTTTGGCAGTAACTGCCAAATACCGGTCATCATTCGGCGTAGTAACTCGGGGGCGACCTGTGCTGTAACATCTACTCACATTACCATCATGTTTGAATCGTTGCCAAAGCCTGGAGATGACACTCTGGGCGATTCCAAGTTCCTCGGATACTTCCAGCTGGGTACGTCCACATTCCAGTCGTCCGATAATTCTACCATGTAAAAAAATCATCCAAATGCTTCCTTTGTGCCATAACTATGCGGTTATTGAACTAAAAGACTTCTAAAGCGCTTGTGAACAATTTTACTTCTTTGCTACCATTCCTTATATACCCCTTTCATACACTCTCGTCACTGTCACGTACTATCCGCGCCATCTGGTATTTTTCTGTAATTTGCATAGTCTTCTTCAAGATGTGTTTGATAATTCTACTGGTGAAAGTTTTATTTTAGGGCTCAATTTCTGTGTGATTCTGAATTATCCTTAATTTTTGGACATGAGTGTATATACATATATATATATATATATATATACATATATATACATATATATACACATATATATATACATATACATATATACATATATATATACATATATATATATACATATACATATATATATATATATATATATATATATATATATATATATATATATATATATATATATATATATATATATATATATATATATATATATATATATATATATATATATATATATATATATATATATATATATGACAGGCATAAGGAAAGTCATAGATCCAATGCTGTCTTAATAATTTTTTATTCATGTATAATGCACAGTTTTACAGTCAACCATGAAACATGGTGGCTCGTGGCCAGCACCCACACTCTAACTTGAAAAGCCACACTCAGCAAGGTTTCATGCAGCAGCCCTATTTCAAGATGCTTATATTAGGTCACTGTGAGAGTCGACAGAAAGATATAGATAGATAAATAAATACATTTGTAATAACATTTTTAGGAACATTTTTACAAATTCAGAATACTCAAAATTTTTTACACATTCTTGGCTTCGTAGTAGACATATAAGTCTATTGTACACGGGAAATACATTTTTCTGTCTTTATCCATTTCTCTCTTGCTTCTTCTCTCATCTTCTGGACTGTTTGTTTCTCTGTCTCAGATTCTAACTGAGCAGAATTCTATTTGAGTTGATCCCTTACGGTCGAGCAATTTTTACCTCGTGAACGATTTCCCGGACCATGGGGATTCAAAACGACATTACAATATGAATGATATATCTGCAGTTGAGATTAAATGGACCCTGTACAAAGTATTGGCTTCGTGGTGGACATATAAATGATTTGTCATTTGTGCAGGGAAATTAATTTGCCTGACTTTATTCTTCATCTTCCTTTGTCTCCTGCTCATCTTCGAAACTACTTAATTTTTTCTTAGGATCAGATTCTAACTGAGCAGGATTCTATTTGAGATTCTATCATTCTGTAAAACGATTTGGATTCCATGAATTATTTCCTACACCATATAGAATGAAAACAAAAAATTACAACATGAATCCTTGCATTGCAGTTCAGAATACTCAAGGTCCTCTACACAGTCTTGGTTTCATAGTGGACACATAAAGCATTTATTTTGTGAAGAGTAAATGAACTTTATTTTTTTCTCTTCCTATTTCTTCTATTCATCATCTCAACTACTTGGTGGTTTTCTGGAATCAGATTCTGACTCAGCAGGATTCCATTTGAGCTGTTCTCTTACGGTGGGACGATTTAGAATCCGGTAATAATTTCCCGGACCATGGGGATTCAAAACGACATTACAATATAAACGATTTCCTTGCAATTCAGATTACTCAGGGTGCCTACACAGTATTGGCTTTTTAGTTGGCACATACGGTGTTTGGTTTTTGTGAAGGGAAAATTAATTTGACTTTATTCGATGACTTTATTCATTCTCTTCCTATTTCTCCAGTTCATCTTCTCAACTACTTCGTCGTTTTCCGGGGTCTGATTCTGACTGAGTAGGATTCTGTTTGAGCTGTTCTCTTACGGTGGGACGATTTGAAATCCGTTAATAATTTCCCGGACCATGGGGATTCAAAACGACATTACAAGATTAACGATTTCTCTCCAGTTCAGATTACTCAGGGTGCCTACACAGTATTGACTTTATAGTGGGCACATACGACGTTTGTCTTTTGCGCAGGGAAAATAAATTTGTCTGAATTTATCCCTTCTCTCCCTGTTTCCCCTGCTGATCTTCTCAACTGCTTGGTTGGTTTCACGGGTTCAGATTCTAACATAGCAGGATTCTGTTTGAGTTATTACTCCGTTGATGATATCCCTCACCATGGGATTTGAAAAGACATTTAACGTGAAAAAGTATCAAAAAGTGGCTGCAGTATCAGTTATATTAGTGATATTTATTTACACAGTTTATATTCTAATATGTAAATCCTTTCAAAACACGTAAAATTGTTTTAAATGATTCCCTATTTAGACAGAGAGAATACGTTAAACGTATTTCAAAATTATGCACTCTGTTAACTGTAAATTTATAGACGGAAATACTAAACTGAAATAAAATCCCTTTGAAAAATAAACTTTCATAACAAATGCTATTACGATACATCAGCATTGAGAAAGAAAATCCATTCTCTCCACTAAATCTGTCTTATGGGCAAAAATCTACACTTCTCCAACCAAGATCAAAGAATATTTTACCGAATACATTTTCTATAAAATATTCTAAGTACATCGATTTTCCACCCAAAAAAATAATAATGCATAAATGATCTGAGGATGAAGCATTTCGCAGGAAGATTTTGATCTATTTCATAGAATTTTCTTGAAATCATTACCCTCTACGTTTGAAAATTTCATACAGTAATGGATAAAAATATCTTATGCCTAGCTTTCAGCGGTTTTATGAATCAATTTCAATATAATTTCTATTATGATGTTTAGTATTTTTTTATGTATAATGACTTTATAAATTGGATTGAACGTTTGAAAATAAGATCGATTGAGAGAAAGTGTAATGCAATGTATAGGAATAATTCCTTATAACACTGAAACCTAACGTTTCACCTCAAATGTGATTTGCTCGTCAATATATTACCGCTTTAAAAATCTTTAAAACTGGGGTTTATGAATATCTTCAAGAAATATGATTTATGAAACGTCAGTTCCCCTGGCACATTTTCTTCCCTTCACTTATTCTGAGAGGCGATATGAGTTTAGTTTTAGAGTCTTCGCGTTGTATGTTTTATTAATTCCATTACAACAGCTTCTACTTTATATGTATCTCTCATGATTTGCATAGTCACTGCTGAAATCACGTGCATACATAAAATATGAACCAGACTGAGCTGTTTTTATTATCCTTCAATATCAGTAACCGAATTAAAGTTAGCAAAAATATTCATAAATTAATAAAATTATCGACGGATAAAAAACTTTACAACGATTCTTGAAGATTTATTACTTTACAGTATTTTATCTTTTAAGATTTTAAGGAATATCTGATTTTCGTAGTCCTCGTTTAGTTAAAATGCTGCAATGGGAATTATGATGTTTTATTCATAAAACTTATTAAAAGGTAAGTATTTTTGTTTAATTAAATATGTAAAACTAATTTTAATGGCATTACGGAAAAACAGTTTGAAACAATTTGCTTTTAAAGCATGAAAATTTACTATAGTTTAAAAATATTTTACAGGAATCTAAAAATTTAATGGTTTTGTTACAACAAAAAGCAATTTTAAAAAATGTTATATCATAATCTTACTTAATTACTATTTTAGTTTAAAATATTATACGTACGTTTTTTATAAATAAATTTTTTGCATTTTAATCAAAGTAAAAATCATGTGTTCTCGAAGAAAAATTATTAAATTATTATTGAAAGATACAGAACTAGGGAAAAAGTTTCATGTTATTTATTTTATGTATGGAATTTTACGATGGTTTAAAGGTATTTTTGCGTACATTTTTTGTAAAAATTTTTTTTAATTTTAACCAGTATAAAAGACATGTAATCTCCAAGAAAAAAATATTAAATAATTATTGATAGTTATAGAACTCTTGAAAAATAGTTTGTTGTAATTCATTTTTGTTTATGAAATTTTACGAAGATTTAAAGGTATTTTTTTTTGGATCTCAAACTCATTTGAAATATCTGATTGTCCTAAATACCATTTTTTTACAAATAATATCATAATCCATATTTTTATAATTGATATTTGCTAAAATATTATAGGTATGTCTTGCATATGTAAATGGATGTATTTTAATTCAATATAAAGACCATATATTCTTAAAAAAAGGTAATACCTCATTTTTGTTTGGAGTGCATTTATTTTATATTTAATATTTTAACCTAATTTTATGATAGAAAGCTTTATATATAGATCATTATGTTTTTATGAAATCTTCATAAGGATTTTGATTTAAAAATCAAGAAGATATTTCATTTAAGGTATTACTGCATATCTTTATTAAAATTTAAGCACATTTGACAATAGAATAAGGCCAACATGAGGTTTTTATTTATCACTGCACTGGTGTGAAACTTTCTGTAAAACAATGCAGTATTATGTAACTTTGATTATATATTTTACCTCTACTGTATAAAAAAAATCAGAATACTGTAAACTAGATGCTAGTTTAAACGGGAAACACTCACGTAGGATGTGACATACCCATCAGTTTCCATTAATATTTCTTTCAATTATCACTTTGAAAATGGCTAAATTCTCTTATAGCTGACATTAAAATAAAAACTTTGATAGTTTATAGAATATTGTTTCCTCAGGGAAAATATTTTTAGCGAAGAAGAGGCAGAAACAGTTAATGAGACACATAATAGTAATTATAATGTATCAGCTAAAATCGAAACTATTGAAGAATTTACAGACTCTGAATAAATAAGAGTGATTTTTTGAATGACTATGACTAATGAGATAAAAGTTGAACTTCCAATTCTAATGTTAGGATGACTGTCAAAAAGACTATTTCTAAATTGCTTTAACATGTGTTTCAATAAGTGTTATTTTTCATTTGAAAGTTTGAAGTCTACATATATTTTCTGAAAATATACACCATTTGGAAATATAGCCTAATATTTTCATTGAGCATGTCATTGAGCGTAAAGAGCTTCTATTTTCAAATAGATATGTAAAATATAATATTGAGTATTTAAAAGATGTGCTGAATAACCAATAAAAATCCATAGAAAAACATATTTGTTTGTGAAATGTGTGACAGTAAAGCATAATAATACAAGTATCATGTATTCGCAGAAAATGATGAAGTTGAATACAGTGAACATATTTAAATATGTTTATCATTGTATTTTTCTTTTGTTATTAAGCTTTCTTTAATTTAATGAAAGAATTTCATGGTAGAGAATAGGGAAAAGTCAATCATAGGTGTGAGAAAACCTGTGTCAAATGCTGGATTATCAGCTTATTTCTGTATTTCCCTGTCACTAACATAACACATGGTTTTCCTTGCAATTAAATAATGTCATTATTTCCGTATCCTCTTAATTCTACCTGGGAATACTGCACGGTGCAATTAACAGTGTCCTTAATTACCTTTAAACATCCATTTGTTATGAGGGCGGATGCATTGAATATGTGTTCAACTGCTATAAAATGGTTTTAAACATGCATATAATAATAAATTTTGGTGCAGTTATATGTTTTGGTCTTATAAAGTATCCTCTATCAACAGAAAACAAGTAATATATTTCTTTTTCAGAAATGAAACCCTCGTGTGCATTAAAGTATCTTAAATAGAATTAATATATACGAATACCTTAAAATTTTGTATATTTGAAGTTTTTAAGTATTTATAGATTTGTGAGACCACTGGTACATAATATAGATAGTTATTGACTTCATTTGAACTAATACCCACTTATCAAAACGCAAACTGCTTTCACTACAACTTTTCTTGATAAAAATAAAATAATAAATTTCTACACCAATCTTACAAAACAATTTCGTAAAGGAAATTTGATTCTTCAGTAAATGAAAGTTCGGTGCACAGAAAGAAATGCTCAAAATCAATACAATTGAAATCAGGTTGATTTTGTTCTAAGTTTTAAACTATTTGGATATTTGTGAGATTACTGGTTTATAAATTGGTATAGATAGCTATCGACTTCATTTCAACAATAAATCGCTCATTAAATTACAAATTGCTTTTACTAAAATTACTGTTGAAAAATTAGAAAACTTAATATCTACTTGAAAATTCTAAAACTTTTTTCGTAAAGCAAATGTAATTCTTCAGTAAATGTTAGGCTCAAAGAAAGAGCTGCAGAAAATCAATAAATACAATTACAATCAGGCTGATTTTGGTTTAAGTTTTTAACTATCGGGATGTTTGTGAAATCACTGATTTATGAGTTGATATAGATAGTTATTGACTTCATTTGAACTATAACTTTCTAATTTTTTGAAACGGTCAGTATGACAAATGGGATCATATCAAATTTCAGTTCTAATATTAGGATGACTGTCATAAACTCTATTACGAAACTGCTCTAACATACGTTTCAGTAAATTATAGATCTTATCTTAAACCTTGCAATCTACAGATATTTTCTGAAAAACCACACCATTTAAAAATATGGAGTAGTATTTTCATTGAATCTACTAAAAAACGTCTATTTTCAGGGAGAAATGTAAAAAATAATATTCGGTATTTAAAAGATGTGCTGAATAACCAATTAAAATTCATAGAAAAACATATTTGTTTTTAAAAGTGTGTGAGAAAAACATAGTATTTCACGTGCCATGTATTTGCACAAAATTTGGAAGTTGAATACAATGAACATATTTAAATATATTTATCAATGTATTTTTCATGTTTTGTTGCAAGATTTATCTTAATGCAAGAATATCGTAGTAGAGAATAGGGAAAAAGCAACTCTGAGTGTGCGATATCCTGTGTGGAATAATGGGTTATCAGCTAATTTCTGTATTTCCCTGTTACTAACATGACACATGGTTTTCCTTGTAGTTAATTAATCTCATTATTTCCGAATCCTCCTGATTCTACCTTTGAATACTGGACGGTGCAATTAACAGTGGCCTTAATTACCTTTAAACTGCCATTTGTTATGAAGGCGGATGCATTGAATATGTGTTCAACTGCTATAAAATGGTTTTAAACATGCATATAATAGTAAACTTAGGTACAGTTATATGTTTTGGTCACTCGAAGGATCCTCTATTATCAGGAATCTAGTAATTTATTTCTTTTTAGGAAATGAAACCCCCTTGTACATTAATGTTTTCAAAACTGAATTCAAAGATACGAATTCCTAAAAGTTTTCCATATTTGAAGCTTTTAACTATTTAAATATTTGTGAGACACTGGCACATAATATTTTTGACTTCAATTGAACTACTACCCGATCATAAAAATGCAAATTGTTTCACTACATTTATTGTTAATAAAATTAAAATACTAAATTTCTAGTAAATTCAATCTTCCAAAACAAATTCATAAAGAAAAGTGTGCTTCTTCAATAACGGTTCTGCGCAAAGAAAGGGATGCAGAAAAAAATCAATACAATTGGATTCAAGTTGGTTTTGTTGAAGTTTTTATATATTTGCATATTTGTGAGACCACTGGCAAATAATATAGATAATTATTGACTACATATGAACTATTACCCCATCATAAAAATGCAATTTCTTTTGACTACAACAATTGTTGATAAAGATAAAATTTGAATTTTCTTTTTCAATCTTCCAACACAAATTCATATAGGAAATGTGATTCTTCAGTAAATGCTCGGCACGAAGAAAGAAATGCAGAAAATCAATACAATTAAAATCAAGTTGATTTTGTTCTAAGATTTAAACTATTTAGATATTTGTGAGATTACTAGTTTATAAGTTGATATAAATTGTTATCGACTTTATTTGAACAATAACTCGCTGATTTTTTGAAACGACTAGTATGACATATGGTATCGTAGAAAATTCTAATTCTATTATTAGGATGACTGTCAAAAACCCTTTTTATAAACTTCTTTAACTTGCCTTTGAGTAAATGGTAAACCTTATCTGAAACCTTGCAATCTAAAGATATTTTCTGAAACGTTACACCACTCGAAAATATACACTAGTATTTTCATTGACTCTACTAAAGAAAGTTTATTTTTAGGGAGAAATGAAAAATATAATATTTAGTACTTAAAAGATGTGCTGAAAAACCAATAAAAATTCATAGAAAGACATATTTTTTTGTGAAAAGTGAGAGAGAAATACATAATATTTCACTTGCCATGTATTTACAAAAAATGAAGATGTCGAATACAATGAACATATTTAAGTATATTTATCAATGTATTTTTCTTTTGTTGTTACGTTTTCTTTCCCTTACTGTAAGAAATTCATGGTTGAAAATAGGGAAATAGCAACCCAGAGTGTGTGATATCCTGTGTGGAATATTGGGTTATCAGCTTATTTCTGTATTTTCCTGTTACTAACATGACACATGGTTTTCCTTGAAGTTAAATAATGTCATTATTTCCGAATCCTCCTAATTCTACCTGGGAATACTCCACGATGCAATTAACAGTGTCCTTAATTACCTTTAAACTCCCATTTGTTATGAGGGCGGATGCATTGAATATGTGCTCTACTGCTATGAAATGGTTTTAAACATTCATATAATTTTAAATTTAGGAGCAGTTATGTGCATTGGTTATATGTAGGATCGTTTATCAACAGAAATCAACTAAATTATTTATTTTTCAGAACTGAAACACACGCCCACATTGCAGTTTCTTAAAAAAAATTCAAATATACTAATACCTTAAAGTTTTGTATATTTGAAGTTTTTAATTATTTACATATTTGTGAGACCACTGGCATATAGATAGTTATTGATTACATTTGAACTATTATCCACTCATAAAATTGCAAATTGCTTTCACTACAACTATTAATGATAAAATTAAAATACTATACTTCTACTAAAGTCAATCTTAGAAAACAAATTTATAAAGGAAATGTGATTCTGTAGTAAACGTTCGGCGCAGAGAAGGCGATACATAAAATCAATACAGTTACAATCAGGTTGATTTTGTTCACAGTTTTAAACTATTTGAGTATTTGTGAGATCACTAGTTTATAAGTTGATATAGATAGTTATCGATTTCATTTGAAATATAACTCTCTGATTTTTAAACGATCAGTATGACAAATGTTATCATTTAAAATTCCAATTCTAATATTAGGATGACTGTGAAAAGCACTATTTCGAAATTGCTTTAAATTGTGTTTCAGTAAGTGTTAGCTCTTATCTGAAAGGTTGGAATCTACTGATGTTTTATGAAACGATACAAAATTCAGATATATAGACTAGTATTTTCATTGAATGTATTAACGAGTGCTTGTTTTCAGATAGAAATGTAAAGTATAATAATGGGTATGTAAAAGATGTGATGAATGCCCAAATAAAATTCATAGAAAAGCATATTTGTTTGTGAAAAGTGTGAGAGAAAAGCATAATAATTCACGTGTCATGTATTTGCAGAAAATGATTAAGTTGTACATGTTAAACATATTTAAATATGTTTATAAATGTATTTTTCTTTTGTTCTTAGGTTTTTTTATCTTAATGTAAGAATATCATGGTAGCTAATACGAAAAAGAAGCCCTGAGTGTGAGAAAACCTGTATGGAATGCTGGATTATTAGCTAATTTCTGTATTTCCATGTTACTAACATGACACATGGATTTCCTTGCAGTTAAATAATGTCATTATTTCCGAATCCTCCTAATGCTACCTGGGAATACTGCACGATGCAATTAACAGTGTCCTTAATTACCTTTAAACTCCCATTTGTTATGAGGGCGGATGCATTGAATATGTGTTCAACTGCTATAAAATGGTTTTAAACATGCATATAATAGTAAATTTAGCTGCAGTTATATGTTTTGGTTTTATTAAGGATCCTCTATCAACAAAAAACAAGTTATTTCTTTTCTATATATGACTGTAATTGACTATATATAAACTATTACCCACTCATAAAAATGTAAATTTCTTTTACTACAACTATTGTTGTTAAAAATAAAGTAATAAATTTGTACATCAATCTTCCAAAATAAATTCATAAAGGAAATGTGATTCTTCAGTAAATGTCTGGCTCAAAGAAAGATATGCAGAAAATCAATACAATTACAATCAAGTTGATTTTGTTTTGACTAAATTTTAAACTCTTTGGATATTTGTGAGATCACTGGTTTATAAGTTGATATATATCGTTATCAACTTCATTTCTACTACAATTCTTTGTTTTTTAAACGGTCTGTATGACAAATGGAATCACAAAAAATTCCAATTAAAAATATTAGGAGGAGTGTCAAAAACACTATTTTGAAACTGTTTTAACATGTGTTTCAGTAAGTGTTAGTTCTTATCTGAAAGCTTGGAATCTACTGATGTTTTATGAAAAGATACACCATTTGGGAACATAGGCTAGTATTTTCATTGAATCTATTAAAGAGCTTTTTTAAGAGATAATTGTAAAATATAATATTGTATATTTAAAAGATGTACTGAATAACCAATTAAAATTTATAGAAAAACGTATTTGTTTGTTAAAAGCGGGAGAGAAAAAGTTATTATTCCACTTGCCATACATTTGCAGAAAAAAATTCAATACAATGATCATATTTCAATACGTTTATTAATGCATTTTTGTTATGTGTGCTACGTTTTCTTTATCTCAATGTAAGAATATCGTGGTAGAGAATAGAGAAAAAGCGACCGTCAGTGTGCGATATCCTGTGTGAAATACAGGTTTATCAGCTTATTTCTGTATTTTCCGGTTACTAACATAGTACATGGTTTTCCTTACAGTTAAATAATGCCGTTATTTCCGAATTCTCCAGAATCTACCTGGGAATACTGAACGATGCAATTAACAGTGTCCTTAATTACCTTTAAACTGTCATTTGTTATGATGGCGGACGCATTGAATATGTGTTCTATTCCTTTAAAATTGTTTTAAACATGCATATAATAGTAAATTTTCGTGCAGTTATAGGTTTTGGTCTTATAAAAGATCCTGTATCAACAGAAAACAAGTAATATATTTCTTTTTCAGAAATGAAATCCTCGTGTGAATTAAAGTATCTTAAATAAAATTAAAACATACGAATACCTTAAAATTTTGTATATTTAAAATTTTTAACTTTTTACATACTTGTGAGATTACTAGTACATAATATAGATTATTGTTGACTTCATTTGAACTAATACCCACTCATAAAAATACAAACTGCTTTCACTACAACTACTGTTCATAAAACTAAAATAATAAATTTCTACTTCAATCTTCCAAAACATATTTGGAAAGGAAATTGGATTCTTCAGGAAATGTTCGGCGCAATGCAAGATATTCTGAAAATCAATGCAATTACAATCAGGTTGATTTTGTTCTAACATAGTTTTAAACTATTTGGATATTTGTGAGATTACTGGTTTATAAAGTGATACAGATAATTATCGCCTTCATTTGAACTATATCTCGCTCATTAAATTAAGAATTGCTTTCACTACAACTGTTGTTGAAAAAATAAAATACTAAATTTCTACTCCAATCTTCCAAAACTAATTCCTAAAGGAAATGTGATTTTTCAGTAAATATTAGGCGCAAATAAAGATATGCAGAAAATCAATGAAATTACAATCAGGTTGCTTAAGTTCTAACGAAATTTTAAATTATTTGAATATTTGTGATATCTCTGGTACTTAAGTTAATAAAGATAATTATCTACTGCATTTGAACTATAAGTCACTAATAATATTACATATTACTTTCACTACAATTGTTTTTGAACTATAAAATGTCCGAGCAATGGCCGATTGGTTAGGGTGCTGGCCTTCAGTATCGGATTTCGTGGGTTCGAATCCCACAATGGCATGGATGTTCGTAGCCGTTCGGAATCGGCTTTAAGCTGTACGTCCCGGTCTCATTAGCCCTCGTGTTGCAAAAAGTAGACCGTAGCACTCCAAACCAAACCGAGTCCCATTAGATTTACTGTTACAATCATTGGACTTCAAACCAATACATAATTTTATACAGTGTGATTAACAAATATTTTAAAAATAAATAATTCATAAACATAAAATTACGACCCATATACATAAAAATACACAGTTTGCACCAAGCAGACGATAATGAATGTGTGATTTTTCTGTAAGTATAAAAAATATTTTAAAATTGTCTGCTGGTATGAAAAATATTTTCCATTTTAAAGTTGCATTTTCAACCCTAAATGTTCAACTTAAACCAGAATGTCCCAGACCATTTAGATCTACTGTTGAAATCATAGAACTTCAAACCAATAAATAATTTTACACATTTTTCTTCAGAAATATTTTGTAAATAAGTAAGCAAACAAACGAAATATAAAATGCTGAATTTTTAATTCAATCTTCGAAAACAAATTCGTAAAGGAAATGTGATTGTTTAGTAAATGTTCGACTCAAAGAAATAGATGCAGCAAATAAATGCAGTTACAATAAGGTTGATTTTGTTCTAACTAGATTTTAAACTGTTTGGATATTTGAGAGTTCACTGGTATATAAATTTATATAGATAGTTATCTACTTAATTTGAAATGTAATCATCTGATAAAACTACAAATTGCATTCGCTTCAACTGTATTACGAAGAAATAAAATTCACATTTTCTATTTCAATCTTTCAAAAAAATTCGTAAAGGAAATGTGATTTTTCAGTAAATGTCCTGATCAAAGAAAGAGATGCAGTAAATCAATGAAGTTAAAATAAGATTGATTTTGTTCTAACTACATTTTAAACTATTTGGATATTTGTGAAATCACTGGTTTATAAGTTGATATAAATAGTTATCCACTTATTTTGAACTATAACTCGTTCATAAAACTACAAATTGCATTCAATACAATTGTTGTTGAAAATATAAAATACTAAAATTCTACTTCAATCTTTCAAAACAAATTCGTATAGGAAATGTGATTTTTCAGTAAATATTCGGCGCAAATAAAGATATGCAGAAAAACAATGAAATTACAATCAGGTTAATTTTATTGTGACTAAGAGTTTAACTTTTGTTCTAACTAAGTTTTAAACTATTTGGATATTTGTGAGGTCACTGGTATATAAGTTGATACAGTTAGTAATCGACTTCTTTTGAACTATAACTCGCACATAAAATTACCAATTGCTTTCACAACAATTTTTTCTTGAAAAAAAAAAATACTTAATTTCCACTTCAATCTTCCAAAACAAATTTGAATCTAAATATGATTCTTCAGATATAATGTTTGGTGCAAAGACAAAGATGCAGAAAATCAATACAATTACAATGAGGTTGATTTTGTTCTAGCTAAGTTTTAAAGTATTTGGATATTCGTGAGATCACTGGTATATAAGTTAATATGGATAGTTATCGACTTCATTTGAACTATAAATGGCTCATTAAATTACAAATTGCTTTCACCTCAATTGTTGTTGAAAACATAAAATGCTTAACTTCTACTTCAAACTTCCAAATCAAATTCATAAAGGAAATGTGTTACTTTTTATATAATGTTTGGTGCAAAGAAAGATATGCAGAAAATGAATACAATTACAATCATTTTGATTTTGTTCTAGCTAAGTTTTAAAGTATTTGGATATTCGTGAGATCACTGGTATATAAGTTAATATGGATAGTTATCGACTTCATTTGAACTATAAATGGCTCATTAAATTACAAATTGCTTTCACCTCAATTGTTGTTGAAAACATAAAATGCTTAACTTCTACTTCAATCTTCCAAATCAAATTCGTAAAGGGAATGTGTTACTTTTGATATAATGTTTGGTGCAAAGAAAGAGATGCAGAAAATCAATACATTTACAATGAGGTTGATTTTATTCTAGCTAAGTTTTAAAGTATTTGGATATTCATGAGATCACTGGTATGTAAGTTAATATGGATAGTTATCGACTTCATTTGAACTATAAATGGATCATTAAATTACAAATTGCTTTCACCACAATTGTTGTTGAAAAATAAAATGCTTAATTTCTACTTGAATCTTCCAAAATAAATGCGTAAAGGAAATGTTATATTTCAGTAAATATTAGTCTTAAAGAAGAAGATGCAAAAAATCAATGCAATTACAATCAGGCTGATTTTGTTCTAGCTAAAGTTTTAAAATATTTGGATATTTGTGAGATCACTAGTATATAGTTTATATAAATAGTTATTGTCTTCATTTTAACTGTAACTCTTTTATAAAATTACAACTGTTGTTGAAAAAATACATAATTTCTACTTCAATCTTCCAAACCAAATTCGTAAAGGAAATATGATTCTTCAGTAAATGTTCGGCGAAACGAAAGAGACGCAAAAATCGATACAATTACAATCAGTTTGATTTTGTTCTGAGTTTTAAACTATTTGGAAATTTGTGAGATCACTGGTTTATAAGTTGATATAGATAGCTATCGACTTCATTTGAAGAATAACTCTCTCATAAACAAACAAATCACATTTACTACAATTGTTCTCAGAACATAAAATGCTTAATTTCTACTTCAATCTTACAAAACAAATTCGTAAAGGAATTTCGATTCTTCAGTAAATGTTCGGAACAAAGAAAGAGATGAAGAAAATCAAAGCAATTACAACCAGGTTGATTTTGTTCTGACTAAGTGATTTTCTTTTGTTGCTTTTGTTGAAATTTTAAACTATTTGGATTTTTGTGAGATCTCTGGTACAAAAGTTGATATAAATAGTATCGACTTCCTTTAAATAACTCACTCATGAAATTACAAATTTCTTTCTTTACAATTGTTGTTGAAAAAATAATATGCTTAATATCTACTTCAGTCTTCCATAAAAAATTCGTAAAGTGAATGTGATACTTTAATTATAATGCTTTTAAACAACGATATGCTGCAAATCAAGTCGATTATAGTCAGGTGTATTTTCATATTAGATATTTGCTTTATTCAAAGTTGTAAACTATTTGCGTATGTGTGAGAGCACTGGTACATAAGTTGATATAAATAGTTATCAATTTCCTTTAAACTGTTACCTGCTCACAAAATTAGATATAGCTTTCCCTATCAATTCATGAATTGCTTCAGTAATTGCTTTCACTATTATTATTAGTAAAGAAATGAAATGCTTAGTTTCTACTTCCTTCTTCTAAAACAAATCCGTAAACAAAATGTGCTTCTTCATGTATTATGTCCTCTACAAAGAGAGAGACATAGCAAATCAATAATGCAATTACAAATACTTTGCGTTTCTCTTAACTAAGTTTTCAACTATTTACATATTTTTGACACCATTGATACATAAGTTGAAACATTTAGATACAATCGTCATTTCAACTTCTACACCCTAATGTAATTACAAACTGCTTTCATCACAACTGTTGCTGAAATAAAATGATTTAGTTTCTTCTTCAATCTTCTGAAACTAATTTATAAAGGAAAGATGAATCTTCAGATACAATGTGTTCAGTGCAATGAAAATTATACAGAAAATCGATGAATTTACAATCAGGCTTCTTTTGTTTTAACTATGAGCCAATACCCAACAAGTTTTTATCGAATGCAAGAAAAAGAAGTAAATGGTCTCATAGTGTTAGTTCGAAAAAAATCAGTAAACAATAGCATTGTAATTTAATGCAATGGATTCTGGAATTCATTAAAAATTGAACTGGAACATTCGATATAAAAAGTTATAAAAAATTAGATACTTTTTTTCCATCTCAATTTTGTTTGCGTAAGTAAAGGCTTTAATGCAAGATGTTTATAATCTTACTCATCTGCTATTGTAAAGCCAATAAAAAGACCCGCGGTGTTGCCAAATTATTTTTAGTGTTATAATATAAATGAAAAATAAATTGAAAAATAAATGAAGAAAAGAATAGCAAATTTCGACTGTTATTGTATTTATTTCATAAAATGCAATATTTATAAAATATGGATGTCAATTTGTAAAAATAATGTGAAACACCAAATTTATGGAAGTATATGACATTTTATTTGAAATTTTGCTTTAAGATTCCGGTTTTGAAATGCATATTCTTGTAAATTCTTCAGTATATAATGGTGGATAAAATTGTATAATTTTTATTATTAAGAATTAATTCTTTTTGTTTCTATCACAGTCTTTGAAAATGTATAGAAAGAATTTAAAACCTAATAAAAACAATTAAACTTAAGAAGGAAAGTGTTCCAGACGTCTGTGTGATTTTAGTTGAAAAATTAATTGCTTTAAAGTAAAGAAACTTAATAGATCGTTTATGAAATAATTTTTATTATTTCTGCATATTTTAAGATAACAAATACAAGAAAATGTTGAAATGTATTTTGTAAATTATTAGTAGTAACATATTACTTCTATTAGGAGAAAAAGGTGTTATTAAATCATTTATCAACATCAAACGCTTAACACCTCGGTGACTGATAGAATTCTCATTAATTGTACGGCAATTAAAAATGCTATACCAACCATAAATAATTTCTGACTGAAGAACGCGTGTTATAATTAAAAAATTCTGCAGCAGAAATTAGCAATGAAACAACATTAACTCTGAAATTTAATTGCGTATCAACAAGTCTATACATCTAAACAAAAAAATTTATGACCCAGCTCCTGTATCAACGATGACAAGTCATTTATCCTGCGCTGCCTGCGTTACTTATCATGAGCGCTAAATTATTTTCGACATTAACAAAATCACTGTTAAGCTGAACCCTTTACTTCTCAAAAACTAAATAACTCACGGTCCCTTTTAAAGAAAATAAACTGCAGCAGGCAGAGCAGGGAACACACAATAAATCAATCGTCTTAAAAAGAACTATCAGCTGAGCGTCTGACTCAAGTGACGTGCTTGAAATATTAATGCCCTTTCGTTGGCTGTAAGGGAAAAATGCATCTCAAGGGAAAGTTATGTATTTAGGACAGCAACACTGTCGAAGCAAACGTATGGCAATTTTCTCCAAAATTGTAATTGGAGACTCAATACTTTGTTGTATTTTGATAGGGAAAAGGTGTCGTCAACGTTTCGGGTGTTAAAGTGTCGAGGAAGATGATTGATTATGTAGCGTTTTGGATTATATGGATGGTATATCGATTTATCGATTACAAAGGAGAATAAAATTTATGAACGCTTCAACAACTGTGTAACACTTTTTGAAATTTTATATTACTTTCATTCTTGTATTGAACATTCTATTGTTGCGTGACTAAGTAATTGTATACTAGCTGATGAATTCAGAGTTGCTAAAGATTCTTGTAGTTTTATATTACAACAGCGCATGCAATTTCATAGGCTGCAACATTATCGGTGACTGAGAAGTGTCGAGTTAGGTATTAATCAAGTTTTTAATTTACAGGAAGTGATTTACTGGTGATTTAATACCTCAAATGCTATTCGATAGATATAATATGGTTCATATTTTTGTACAAATTTAGACTTGAATTTATGTTAATTAACGTCAATTACCAATATATAAAGATTAGGTATTTAGTTCGCATTAAAATATAAAATTCCCTTATCCTGTAAATAAATACTATTTTATTTTGAACTTTTACAGTAGACTAACTTTAGTGTGCAATTTAATTTTTCACAAAATCCTTATGCTTTCCAAAACTGTAAAGTAAATATAATTTCATTTCATCTACGCATGTCTTACTTTAGGTTAAATAATATTCTATAGTAGGGGATATGCACAATTGAAGTAATTCAACTATTTAAATAACTAAAAATTATATTTTAATATTATAGATTCAATTAATCTAATATACTTCATTCTAAAGTTTTTAGAATAAAAAAATGCCTTTCGATATCTATACGACTAATTTGACATTAAAAATACAAAAGATACTGCTAAAACAGTAAGAAAGACAAAAAAATCAGATTGTCCGTATATCGTGCTGGCAAATCATTAATTGCACGGTAACGGAGCCCGTACGGTGTACATGCAAAACAGGTAAGGTTTTAAAACCTAATAAAAATAATAAAACTTAAGATGTTAGGAGTTCGAAAAGTCTATGTGATTTTAGTTGAAAAATTAAAAATAGAATTACTTTAAAGTAAAGAAACTTGATAGATCGTTTATGAAATAATTTTTATTATTCCTGCATTTTTAAAATAAAAATCAAATGCAAGAAAATGTTGAAATTTATTTTGTAGATTATTATTAATAACATATTACTTATACTAGGAGAAAAATGTGTTATTAAACCATTTATCAATATCAAATGCTTAACACCTCGATGACTGATAGAATTTTCATTAATTGCACAGCAATTAAAAATGCTATACCAACCATAAATAACTTCTGACTGAAGAACACGCGTTATAATTAAAAAAAAAGTATTCTTGAGCAGAAATTAGCACCGAAACAACATTAACTTTGAAAATTAATTGCGTATAACAAGTCTACACATCTAAACAAAAACAAAATTATGACCCAGCTCCTGTATCAACGATGACAAGTCATTTATCCTGCTCTGCCTGCGTTACTTATCATGAGCGCTAAATTATTTTCGACATTAACAAAATCACTGCTAAGCTGAACCCTTTGCTTCTCAAAAAGTAAATAACTCACGGTCTCTTTTAAAGAAAATAAACTGCAGCAGGCAGCTCAGGGAACACACAATAAATCAATCGTCTTAAAAAGAACTATCAGCTGAGCGTCTGACTCAAGTGACGTGCTTGAAATATTAATGCCCTTTCGTTGGCTTTAAGGGAAAAAGGCATCTCAAGGGAAAATTATGTATTTAGGACGGCAACACTGTCGTAGCAAACGTATGGCAATTTTCTTCAAAATTGTAATTGGAGACTCAATGCTTTGTTGTATTTTGATAAGGAAAAGGTGTCTTCAACGTTTTGGGTGTTAAAGTGTCGGGGAAGATGATTGATTATGTAGCGTTTTGGATTATATGGATGGTATATTGATTTATCGATTACAAAGGAGAATAAAATTTATGAACGCTTCAACAACTGTGTAACACTTTTTGAAATTTTATATTACTTTCATTCTTGTATTGAACATTCTATTGTTGCGTGACTAAGTAATTGTATACTAGCTGATGAATTCAGAGTTACTAAAGATTCTTGTAGATTTATATTACAACAGTGCACGCAATTTCATAGGCTGCAAAATTATCGGCAACTGAGAAGTGTCGATCTTTAGGTATTAATCAAGTTTTTAATTTACAGGAAGTGATTTAAAAGAGATTTAATACCTGAAATGTTATTCGATAGGCATAATATGGTTCATTTTTTGTACAAATTTAGGCTTGAATGTATGTTAATTAATGTAAATTAACAAAATATAAGAATTAAGTATTTAGATCAAATTAAAATATAACATTAATTCCCTTATCCTGTAAATGAATACTATTTTATTTTCAACATTTACAGTAAACTAATCTTAGTGTACAATTTTATTTTATATATGTTGTAAAAACCTTATTTTTACCAGGATTGAAACGTAAATATAATTTCTTTTCATCTACGTATGTCTTATTTTCAGGTAAGTAACAATCTCTAGCAGGGGATATACATAATTTAAGTGATTAAACTATTTTAATAACTAAAGATTATGTACTAATATTAGTAAAGGGAAAATCAATGAATGTAATATACTTCCTTCTAAAGTTTTATAATTCAAAAATGCACTGAAAATATGTTGAAGTTCTCACAAATTGTTAAGATATATGTAGGTTAATTATATACATTTTATACTCATTAAATTAAACTAATAAGATATAAAGACTAGGTATATAGATCGCATTAAAATAAAACATTAATTATCTTATCCTTTAAATTAATACCATTTTATTTTGAACTTTTACAGTAGACTAATGTTATTGTGCAATTATATTTTTTATAAGTTGTCTTAAAAATCTTATTTTTACGAGAATTAAAAAGTAAATATATTTTCATTATGTCTATATATGTCATATGTCAAGGTAAAAACATTCTCTAATAGGGAATATGCATAATTGAAGCAATTTAACTATTTTAATGAAAAGTATCAATAAATATTAGTAAAGGGAAAATCATTTAAACTAACATTACTTCATTAATAAGGTTTTAGTTCAAAAGATGTGCTGATAATATTTTGAAGTTCTCACAAATTGTTAAGATATATGTATGTTAATTATATACAAGTTATGTTAATTAAAGTAAACTAACAAGATATAAATATTAGGTATTTTGTTTGCATTAAAATATAACATTAATTCTCTTATCTTTTAAATTAATACCATTTTATTTTGAACTTTTATAGTATACTAACTTTAGTGTGCAATTTTATTTTTTATAATTTGTCGTAAAACCTCATATTTAATAGGATTATAAAGTAAATATAATTTTTTTTTACATCTACGTATGTGTTATTTTAAGGTATATAATATTCTGTAGTAGCGGATATACATAATTTATGTGATTGAACTATTTTAATAACTAAAAATTATGTATTAATATTTATAAAGGGCAAATTAATTAATTTAATATACTTAAATCTAAAAGTTTTAGAATAAAAAATTGCACTGAAAATATTTTAAATTTCTCCCAAATTGATAAGATATATGTATTAATTATATACGAGTTAGGTTAATTAGCGTAAACCGAAAAGATATATAGACTAAGTATTTATATCTCAGTGAAATATAACATTAATTCTCATATCCTATAGATCAATACCTTTTTATTTTGAACTTTTACAGTAGACTAATGTTAACGTGCAATTTTATTTTTTATAAATTTTCATAAAAACCTTATTTTTATCAGGAATATAAAGTAAATATAATTTCATTTCATGTACGTATGTCTTATTTTAAGGTAATTAACATTCTCTAGTAGTGGATATACATAATTTAAGTGTTACAACTATTTTAATAACTAAAAGTTATGTATTAATATTAGTAAAGGGAAAATGAATTATTCTAATATACTTCATTCTAAAGCCTTTAGTATAAAAAATGCACTGAGAATGTTTTGAAGTTCTCACAAATTGTTAAATATATGTATGTTAATTATATAAAAGTAATGTTAATTAATGTAAACTAACAAGATATAAAGTGTAGGTATTTAGATCGCATTAAAATATAACAGTAATTCTCTTATCTTTTAAATTAATACCATTTTGTTTTGAACTTTTACTGTAGACTAACTTTAGTGTGCAATTTAATTTTTTATAAGGAATATATATATTTTTGCAACGAATATAAATATAATACATTTTCATTACATCTACATATGTCTTATTTCAAAATAAATTACATTACCTAGTGTGGGATATACATAAGTTAAGCAATTTAACTAGTCTGAAAGCGAAAAATATCTATAAAGATTAGTAAAAGGGAAAATCAACTAATCTAACATTATTCTAATACTAGGTATTTAGATCGGAATCAGTCTAACACTAGATATTTAGATCGCATTAAAATATAACATTAATCTTCTTATCATTTAAATTAATACCATTTTATTTTGAACTTTTACAGAAGAATAACCTTAGTATGCAACCTTAGTGATTTTTTAGGTTGTAGTAAAAACCTTATTTTTTAGATTATAAAGTAAATTTAATTTCATTACACCTATATATGTCTTATTTCAAAGTAAATAACATTCTCTAGTGGAGAATATACATAATTTATGCAATTTATCTATTCTAAAAGCGAAAAAAATCTATAAATATTTAAAAAAAGGAAAATCAATTAATCTAACATTATTTCATTCTAAATAATTTAGAATAAAAAATTCACTCAAAAATTTTTAAAGTTCTCACAAACTGTTAATATATATAGATGTTTATTACATACAAGTTATGCTAATTAACGGAATCTAACAAAATATATAGACTAAGTATTTAAATCGCAATAAAATATAACATTAATTCTCTTATCCTTTAAACTAATACCATTTTATTTTGAAGTTTTACACTAGACTAATCTTTGTGTGCAATTTTATTTTTATAAGTTGTCGTTAAAATCTTATTTTTGCAAGGATTATAAAGTTAATATATTTTCATTACATCTATATATGTCTAATTTCAAGGTAAAAAACATCCTTTAATAGGGGATATATGTAATTTAAGTAATTTAACTATTTTAGAAATGTAAAGTATCTATAAATAATAGTAAAGGTAAAATGAATTAAACTAACATTACTCCATTCTAAAGGTTTTAGAATAAAAAATTCAAGGAAAATATTTTGCAGTTCTTACAAATTGTTAAGAATTAGTATGTCAAATATATACAAGTTATTATCCAAGGTTTTACATAATCTGTATTAAAAATATATTTGACTATAACATACTTTCTTACATAACATAAAGTAGGAAATACATTCTAATAATTTGGATAGTCAGAGTGTTTTTAGAATATGATCAGAAAGCCAACTTTATTAATAAATTTAGAAAAGGAGAAAATAACTTTATAAACACTTAAAAGGGATCCTAAAGTAGGACGCTTAATTTCCAGGGAGAAAAATTGATCTACAAATATTAATGGTTCCTTTAAGAGCATATATAGATTAAGGGAAAATCAAACGCTTATAATGTGGGTAACATTCTCCTTTGATTAAATGCTTTTCGATTCTCTTTTGAAATCCACGATATTACAGTTGAGCGATCGTATATATTTGCATTTTTGTTAAAAGTAAACAGTGCATATGTGATTGATTTCATACTATTTATCATAAACCGGTGTTGGAACAGCGAAGCGTTAATTGTTCACTCGGTAGAAGTTGTTGGACTAGAGAATAAGCCGCATTTTAAATTGAATGGGAAACAACTAGTTAAAAATTTCTTATCGGAGTTACTGCTATCATGTTTATTTGATTGTCAATGTAGCACTACGAGAATATGCAATGAAATTAGATTTTAAACAGAATTTCCATATTGAAATATTGATTAAAATGTTTAAGATGCTACCGAATTATCTTCGTATGTCATACTTTAAATTAACTGAGTATTCTACTTATAAAACAATTTTGACATACTTTAAAGTATTATGCATATAAATTTATTTATATTTTTTTAAAAATTTCTCTATGTTCTATGACTATTAACAGATATTGGTCATTTATATATATATATATATATATATATATATATATATATATATATATATATATATATATATATATATATATATATATATATATATATGTATATATATATATATATATATATATATATATATATATATATATATATATATATATATATATATATATATATATATATATATATATATATATATATATATATATATATATATATATATATATATATATATATATATATATATATATATATATATATATATATATATATATATATATATATATATATATATATATATATATGTATATATATATATATATATATATATATATGTATATGTACTTTATATAGAATTATGTATATCTTTTATAAATATATATTATATATAGAAAATATATATATATATATATATATACATATATATATATATATATATATATTTATATATATATATAGAATATATATATATATAAATTTTTATTTTATGACAGAATTAAAACATTCGTATGATCTTTTTAAATATTTTCTTTTCTGTGTTATAAAGAAACATTTATTTTCCATCTTCTTAATTTTTTATATACATAAATTTAAATGAGGAAACGTTATATTTAACATTCCTTCACTTATTAGAATCACATAATAACATTTTTCTTGTTAATATATTTATAAATTTTCTGTAACATTTAAAGAAACATAAGATACTGTGTACTTAATTTCCACGGGGAATAATTTAGCTCCAAATATTGATGATCCCCTTAAGTTTATATCAAGTATTAAGATAAATTTAAATTCTTCAAATGGAGTTAGTATTCGCTTTTGATTAACCACTTTGAGAAACTGTTTTATATTCCATCAATATTTTAGCCGACTGATTCCATGAATTTGCATTTTTGTTTACTGTTAACAAAGCATATGTAACCGGTTCCATACTATTTATCATAAAGTGATGTTGGAACAGCGAATTGTTAATTGTTCACCCTCTAGAAGTAGTAAGATTAAGTGCAATTTTATATATAATAGGAAATGACAAGCTAAATATATCTCTCTTTAGTTAGATGTAGTAAATCTTTATTTCGATTGAATATCGTACTTACACAGTAAATTGCTCATGAATTAGATTATGTCTGATTATGCATGGACGAATAAAATGCTTTAGAAATTTCTGAATTGAAATTGATGATCATATAGTAACTTTAAAATATTATCCCCAATATCCCTATAATCCATTTAATGCGACATTTTTGAAATGTAATAATGTAATTAATTGAAAATTGCAAAATATATCAAAAGGATATAACTATCTGAAAGAGATAGTCTATCCCATATTCTTCTTTATGTTACGTTATGTTACGTTATGTTACGTTATGTTACGTTATGTTATGTTATGTTATGTTTATGTTATGTTATGTTTATTTTATGTTTATGTCTTTATGTTATCTTCTTTATGTTAAGTTCTTCTTTATGTTAATCAAATGATTTGATAACTTTACATATTATAAATAAAAATCTTAAATGAAAATTTAAAAAATTTCATTTATATATTATTTTATAATATATTAAATTTTAGGCTTACAGTTTAAAAAATAGCTATTACTTGAGGTAAATACTTTTTTAATATTTATATTTTTCAAGTTGCATATTAAAGATAAATTAACTTCGTTTTTTATATATTGTGTATATTTTAAGTATTGTGTCTTTTTTAATTTATAAAAATATATTAAAAATGTACACGCACATAGCTATATACGAACATATATTATATATATATATTATATTATATATATATTATATATATATATATATATATATATATATATATATATGTCCCTGTCTAATATAACATATTTTTAATTATCTTCTATACCTTAAATCTTTAACTGATCACGTGTAGGTATCTGTTAAGACCTCCTTTGGGCATGCGTACTCTCTCCTTTCTCCTAAAGGGAAGGGTATATCGTAGAATTACAGGAACCCTTTGAAAATCCCAAAGTTTCGCGTAATGAATATCTTTTTATTATGCATATCCAAGATCTGAAACAATTATTGTTTCTAATTGCATATTATACATTTATTATATATATTATTTCTAAAACCATATGTTACAGTATTTAATTTTTAAAATATATATTATACATATTGCACTATAGAAATACACAAATTACTTTACATTTTAATCTACTGAATGATTTTATATTAAATTTAAATAAATAACTAGCATAAACATATATAAAATACTTGTTTAAATTTAAAAGAATTAAATCATTCTACGAAATACTGAGGTTTTATTTAAAATATTCTTGTGTAGTATGAAGATTTATAGTGAACGTATGACGTGAAAATTAACTTTTGTGATTTCTAATTCATTTGCTCGAAAGATACTGTTTCATTGAAAATGTATTTATGATAAAGTGCTTAAAATTAAATGTAAAATAATAGTAGTATTAGAAAAGTTAATTAATTGCTAGATAATAATTTTTATTAAAAAACTCCATGTGCATTTCTACAAGACAAAATAGGTTTTTACTATCTGTAAAAAATAATTAAGACCTTAGAATAAAACTTAGTTCTAATCATCCAAACAAAATATAGAGAAAAGATAAAATATAGGAATTATTCATTTTACCAATATCATATTCTTCTAAGAGTTGTTTAATTGCAAAGTACATTGGTTGTTTTTTTTCAAACCAATGTTAGTTAACTTCTCGCCTATAAGGAGAAAGACAAATAATTGAAAAATTAAAAAAAATATAGCTATTATTTAAACGTCTAGAATGTATGAAATAGCCAATTACATACAAACTTTTGTTTACAAAGTCAATGGAAATTTCTTATTAGTAATGCATATCTGAGAGTCTTTTCTATTAAAGCAGTGAAACAAGCACTCAAACAAAATACGGGGAATATCCTCAAGTGGACAACAGTCAGAAATTCATCGCCCCCAAGCTGTCAAAAATGATGTATAGGAAGCACCATTGGTATTGTCTATGTGACAGCAGAAACTGGATTTGTTTTAGGTACTAAACCCTATGTGGCCTTATCTAGACACATATGTGTTTTAAATATTTGAAAAAATGACTTTTTTTCCTTAAAATTAAAAAAAAAATTATCATTGCAGAAAAACTTATATTTTGAAATATTCAAGAAGATTTGCGTCCAATCGGATAAAAATTATATTATACAAGACCTGTTAAATTTTCATGAAAAAATATATAGAACATGCGGGTTACATGAAAAAACACAATTTGAGAAAATCAATTTAAATTTGTGTAAGTTTAACCCTCCGAGTGGTACACACCGAGGAAAAAAAGTCTCCAAAAATACGCTAAAGTTTCATTGAGTCAGTGACCAAAGTGTTCTATGATTTTTTACTTCACCCTTTGTCGACTAGATTGGAATACGGGAGACCCACCCTCGTTATTGTCCGTTTACTTCCGGTTATAAATAGATATATAAATAGATATTAAAGATTGTCAATTTTTAATACAGATAAAGCTCGTCAAGTCTGGAAGATCATCCCATAAGAAATAATGGATTCTAAAAGTACAAATAAAATTATACTTTAAGAGAATTATTTATATTTTTTAAAGAAAGTTATCCAAGATATTTAAGGGGTGCAATTAGAGATACATCTGTTACCGCAAAAGAAATATTTCGAAATAGAGATTTACAAAGCGATGAAAAGCTATCATCGTCTTTGTGTTTCAGGGAGTAGGGGTGCATCCCTCAATAAATGTCAGTCAAAGATGGATGCAGTTTCTAAACAATCGATCTGATCCTCCTACCACAAACACTGGTAGATATGTACATTACATCCATTTTCTGAACGTTTTTGTAAGTCGAAAATTGTACTTGACAACCGCTTTGAAGGCATAATCGGTTTGGAGGAATTGTACGTGCGAACCGCTTAGAGGGTTAAAATTTGTTTACAGTAAACAGCTCAGATGTTTTTATCCATACCTCTTATCAATACTGGTATTTGATTTGTGTTCGTCTGTCCTCGAATTTATGAAGTGGTTGGACCTGGAATGGATACGGGCATCCATATTGGATTCTTGATGTGTTAGGTTTAGAAAAATTCAAATCAAGTCTTTCGAATGTTCGAAATCCCTCCCTCACCTCGGGAGTTTAATGTCATTGTTTTAATTCCTATTTTCCCCGGTTAAGGGCAGGCTAATATGCTTTTCATATAATATATAGGTAAAAATAACATATAGTTAGTATTATGACTTCACTCCTTTAACCATCACATTTACTAATTTCTTATTTTAAATTATTTAAATATTGTCTACATTATTTTCATACCTTTAATCACTGAACTTCGATATTACGTAAATACTTTTTGTTTATATTTCTTATAAATAATAGATTAGGTACATATGTGATAATTTTAAATTTAGTCATCAATTATTATTTATTTGCAAGGAAAATTTTATCACCTGTAGTAACAACAAATTCTTTTCATAAGTGTCTGCTAGTCTATTTTGCTGACGAATAAATATCTAGCGTTCAAGTTACGTATCTTTGAAAATTAAGAACTTTGTTCGGTTGTGTGTTTGTTTTTTATACAAAACCACACAATTTGACTAAATGAATTCAAAGTAATTCTAAACTACATTCATATTATTGGGAGGCATTAGATGAGTATGAAGATAAACAAATTATTGAGGGTGTACCAGATAATTCTTACTAAAAAAACAAGCCATTTTTTAACTGCAACATAGAGTACTTTACAATTCTGGAAAATTAAAAGTTTTATTAATACCGTCAAATAACGGGCTATATGCTAATTATTAAAGATTTTGTGTCGTATAACACAATCATTTATCACTGCTATAGGGTATTGCCCCTTTTCCATTCAATAAAACCAGTTCCCACTTCCAATAGCAATAAATAAAGCACTGGCAGTCCATCGTTACGCAACTTTATATACTTCTACAGAAAAACAAGCGTATAAAAATAATTCAGCTCTATTTATACGGACTAAGTTACCTATAGATAGCTATTCACAGGGACTGAATGATTCTTTTTCTGATTTCCTGTGAAAGTTTTATCTGCTTTGGTAAAAGTTAAGTTTGATAAAGGTTAAAAATTTTACTAATCCCTTCAGATGACAGGCTATATGCTAGTTATTTAAGGTTTTGTGTCGTATAACACAATCATTTATCACTTATATAGGGTTTCGCAACTTTTCCATTCAATAAAACCAGTTCCCACTTCCAATAGCAAGAAATAAAGCACTGGTAGTCCATCATTACACAATTATATATCTAAACAAAACTAAGTATAAAATAAAAAATATATAAATAGAGTATAAATAGCGTATAAATAGCGTATAAAAATAATTCAGCTCTATTTCTACGGACTAAGTTACCTATAGATAGCTACTCACAGGGATTGAATGATTCTTTTTCTGATTTCATGTGAACGTTTTATCTGATTTGATAAAATTTAAGTTTGGTAAAAGTTAAAAAGTTTACCATTCCCCTCAAGTGACAAGCTATATGCTAGTTATTTAAAGCTTTGTGTCGAATAACACAATCATTTATCACTGATATAGGGTATCACCCCTTTTCCATTCAATAAAACCAGTTCCCACTTCCAGTAGCAAGAAATAAAGCAGTGCTAGTCTATCTTTATACAACTACATATACATCTATAGAAAACCAAGCGTATAAAAATAATTCAGCTCTATTTCTGCGGACCAAGTTACCTATAGATAGCTATCCACAGGGACTGAATAATTCTTTTTCTGATTTCATGTGAACGTTTTATCTGATTTGGTAAAAGTTCCGGAAGAAAAAATATTTATGCTGTCGTACAGAATATGCCTATTATATGAGCTATTCAATATCGATTCCTTTGAATAATCTTGATAAAGTGCTTATTAGCCGTTAATAGAATGAAATATTTCTGGGATCAGAATAAATGCATAGATATTCATTCAAGAAGGTTTAGGTTATTTTTACATTAAATAAAAGTCAGTTTAATATAATTATTAAAGAAAAAGACTAGAATTTGAAGATGTTTCTATGAATATTCAGCATGATATCAAATTGTTATCCTTTCTAGTCAAATAGAATTTATATAATAAATTCTTGTTAATGATTAATTTGTTATTTTATCCAACCTATTTAATAGTGTAACATAGTTAATCAAACATTCATAAAGATCGTTATAACGAAATTATGGTGAAAATCTTAAAATGAAATACTTTTATATAAACAGGTTTTCTTTGAAGAAATTATAAAGGTAAAAATAATATTTTTCAATAGAATTATTTTTATAACTGTAAATCATTGCTAATGCATTTTCTTTATAGACTACTCTTGGCAATATAAATATTCAAATCTAATGGACGAGAACTGAACTGGGTTTAATATTCCATTGCATATTACACTACTTGCAACGTAAAGGCTATAGTATAAATAAAACGAAAAATTATAATTTACATAAAGAATGAAGAGGAATAAATAAAACCAATCTCTTGCTTAAATCCCCATAAATTTGAGAGGAATTGCTATTTGTGAATTCAATAATTAACGAGATAATTTAATATGAAAGTTAAAAATTAATACACATGCTTGAAATGGCATGGGATCTCACTACAACCAAAAAAGAATACAAAAATCGCCAAACGTTTAAGATCGGCAGTAAAATATTCATGACCCCGCAGAAAAATTGTGTATAAAATACATTTTAGTAAGATATTGAATCTCATTCGCCAGTAATAGCGGCAAGTTTGCTTTATAAAAAAAGGGACTATAAGTAAATATGGTCTATCAGAATGAAAATTGTTACGGAAACATTCAGATTCTATATCTATAGAGCGTTCGAACAGATAAAGGTCCTAGAACAACTGCAGCTGTGAACAAAATTATCAGCAAAAAAACGACTGGCTGCATAGTTACATGAATCTATAGAGATTGTATTCCTCATACTTAGAGGTAAACAGCACTTTAAAGTGGCACATTTTGACAAAATCTATAAACATGCTATACAATGATGTTCACAACAACATTAAGAAAGAGAGCATACAGAAAGCAAAAACAAATTAGGAGCTCAGAACATAGTTCTATATTTGGAGGAAACAAGATTAATCCATCATATTACTGATACTCAATACACTTTAACTCTTTCATTAACACAATAGCCTTTGATTACCAAGACTTCTGTGTCCCAGAATAACCGAAGCCATCTGAGAAAATTCCATCCCCGTCCCTAGAGTCTTGATTGCTAATAGTCGCGTGTAATGCTGTAAGCGGTGAATAGAGGACTCCAATTTTTTGGATTTCGATTTTTTGGTTTGGAAAAGGATTGTAAGCAACCGATGTTAGCAGATGTTTTCCCCTGTTTTTTCAACAGGTTGATAAAAACTACTTGTAGTTTGATGATATGAAACATTTCATTGCAGCTTTATTTGCTTTTGAACTTGTTTACTTAGTTTGAAAGGTAACTAAGGTAAGGACAACATGCAAACTTTGGGATACTGTGTTGGGAAATGAAGGACAATTGAAATTCTACTGTTTGGGTCATAAAGAGTTAATCAATGATGGTAAAACACTTCTTAATATTTCAAGGAATGAAAACTATTCATAGAAACAAAGGCATAGAATACACTGATCGAGATCATTTTAATTAGTGTGACAGAAATTAATAAAGGTTTGAAATATGTAATTAATAAAGTACATGAATAATACTTAATTTTATGTATACATACGTTTTCTATCTAACATTTAAAAGTGTTTATAAAAAGACGATTTTTTATAGTAATAAAACCACATTATAAAAGTTACCAAACGTTCAATAGGTCTAAATATTTGGACATTGTATGCTGTCAATTTTAATAAATATCTTAATACATCTAACCTTGGTTTCGAAGAGACGTTTGCTTTAAAAGCTTCTTTTACTTTGAATGATTGACGAAAGACATTCGATTATAGTATGTCCTAATCCTACTGTGGCATGAATGTTCTTAGCCTTTCGGAATTGGCTTTATGTAGTAGGTTCTAGTTTCATTAGCCCTTCTGCTGCAAAAAT
>CM063500.1:30219083-30276583 GCA_032207245.1 Pardosa pseudoannulata | reverse complement strand
CTCATTATGTGGCAAAAGTAAGATCAAAACAATATAGTGTTTACAATAGTGTATACATTCTGTTTAAAACAGGTGTGTGACTCTTGTTTGTGTCTGTTTGTGTAGGGTTTTTGTCTTCCCCAGCAGAAGACGTGCTGTTGGTGGGTGACATTCCATGTCAACACACACCAGTCGCAAATTGAATCATGACAAGGACAAAATCCTGTCATATGTGATGAGTGGCACTTAGGGTACACACTCTTAGGCGGGACGTAGGGCTGTGTAAAGGGAAAAAACCTGGACGTTTTCTGGCTGGGAACCTTCATCCAGGCCAAGTCGGTTACAAAGTCATAAATCTTAATGTCATTAGGTTTATTTTCCTAATGGAAAAAGTAGTATGGTTTTTTGGGGATGTTTTTCTTCCTGGGTAGATTAAATTTAGAACAAAAAACTCCTTGGGCAATTAAAATTAATCATCAAAAATATAATAGTAGCAACAATCAACTTAATTAATTATAAAAACAGCAACATCAAAAACCTTCCTTAATTAATTAAAATACAACAAAATTCAAAACATCATGACATCATCAGTTCTTATGTCAAAATCAGCAATAAAATTGACTCCATAGATGAACAAAATTTGTTATACATCTTCATGGTGCATCAAAACATCTTCAGTTAAAAAAAAATATGTAATACTAATATCATAATTAAATCAAAACACAATTTCAAAAATTTCAACAACATTCTATAAATCCCCAGTATATTCCCCCCCTCACAATGAGAAAAATTTTCAGTTGTCTCATCACATTATTGTTTCAATTGAAATTTGGTTTCTGGGTTAAAATATCTCAGCCTTGTAGAATGAACTACATCAGTTTGTTTACCTGTATATTGATTTGGCTTTGTAATTTCGAAATTCACATTTGATAATTTTTAACAATAGTATATGGGCCTGAATAGGGTGGATCTAATTTTTTTGAATTTGGATATTTAAATTCTTCAAAAATTACTAAATCTCCAATTTTAAAATTTGTGTCAACATAGTGTCTATCATACCTAGCCTTATTAATTTTATGGTTCTGAATTGTCCTTTGGACTGCAATTTGTCTAGCTCTATCAACTGAAGGATAATTTAAAGTTACTCGATTAGGTAATGGTGATTTATAAGGCAATGTTCAAAACATCAGGTAAGCAGGTGGAAAAACAGTTACTGAATGAGGATTATTATATTCGAAAGTTACTTCTTCTAAAATTTTAGTCCATGGAATTTTTCTGGATGATGAATTTACCTTACATTTTAATTTGGCTACTATTGTACCATTACATCTTTCATTTTTTCCATTGCATTGAGGTCTATGTGCAGAAGTTAAAAGTTGTTTAATATTATTATGTTGCAAAAATTTCCTAAATCTATTGGATGTGAATGCTGCATTTCTGTCGCTTAATATTTGTTTTGGGGTCTGAATATTAAAAATATGCTTTAAACAGTTTTCATAGGTTTCACTGGTTACACGTTTTGAAGGAAAGGTCCAAATATACCTCGTGGCATGATCAATTGCAAGGTGAAGATATTTCTTTGTTGAACTGCTGAGAGTTAGGATAATCTTATTTCGAAAATCATACCTTGATATAATTGTTCACGTTTGATGTTATGCATAGTTCGTGAGATATCCTGGCTTTTGTTGTCCATCTTAAAAAAAAAACACATTTCCCGCGTAGTACTTTCCTTCCGGCTCGTGACACGGTCCGAGTAAACACACTGGTCAATATATAAATCAGTCCACACTCAAGTCATTATTTTCTTCTCTTTATTAATCCATCTCACACGTTACTCAACATGGCGTCTCTTTTCTGGCGCCCAACTGCAAACAAAGTCTGTATTCACTACTTCGAGAGCCAAAAGGTCCGACTATAGTAATTTCTTATCGCTCTCTGCCAATATCACTGCGCGTGAGCCGTATTTATGTGACTAGTAACGCGAGGCGCGTTACTAACATTAAAATAATCCCTAATTAAAATCTCTTAAATTACTCTATATTTTAAATCCTGACATATATATATATATATATATATATATATATATATATATATATATATATATATATATGCATATATATGTATATGTGTACATATATATATAAATATATATATATATATATATATATATATATATATATATATATATATATATATATATATATATATATAATATATATATATTATATAATTATATATATATAGTATATATATATATAGTATATATTTATATATATATATATATATATATATATATATATATATATATATATATATATATATATATATATATATATATATATATATATATATATATATATATGTGTGTGTGTGTGTGTGTGTGTATGTATGTATGTATTTGTTTGTGTATAGACATAAAGTAGGTAATAAGTAAACAAGATATATTCGTAATAGTTTCGATTTTCTATTTTATTATATTAAATAAAAATACACTTTTAAACATTCATTAATCAATAATTCAATTTAGAAAAATACGAAAGGAAAAAATCTTCTATAAAGAATAATTGAGAACGCTTGAAGAAGAAAGATTTTTCTTAAGAGTGTAAATCAAATTAAGTGATGTGCTTTTCTTAAAATATTAGTTACTGAGATTATTATATAAAGTTGTATGACACACAATAAATAAGTATTATAAATATATGAACATACAATTTTATCTTTTATAATGTCTATATTTTAATCTTGTTTTCAATATGATCTGAAATAATGACAATAAGACAATGAAATCAAGAACAAAGAATAATTAATTAAATAGAAATCTTTTGTTAAAAGTAAACTGAAAAATAGAATTCTTATTCAAATGATCCTGCAGAAATAAAATGTTAATTAATTTCTTCACAGTTTCACTTAATTTACTATAAATTTTCCCTTTTTGTTCAATTTCATTTTTAGAAAGTTGTTATGTATAATTTGCAGACCTTTCGTTGTTTTGTTGTATTCAACAATCAGTAATTTGATGAAAGTGTAACGATCCTGGAAATTTTTATTGCTTAAAAATTATTCAATATTTTCTCAAGTAAAGATATATGAAGATAAATAATTTAAATTTATCTGATTGTGTATTTTTAATTAGATTAAATTTAAGTAACCTCTTTAAACCTTTCTTCTGTGGGAATTGTAGAAATTTAAGTGCGCATTGTAATAAACAGTCATTATAAGGATATTATATTAGGCAATTTTTATGAGCTAATAAATATCTACCATTCCTCATAAATTATTACGAAAGTGTGTCACTAAATGATGTAAAATAGATTCCATTTATACAATATAACTTAACACATTGTATGCGGACACATACTAGTACGTTTTCTGACAATTGATACTTGAGCGCGGATCACGTACTAGCACTTGTTAGTGTAACAACATGGTATGGATAATTTTGTGGCTACAAAATTAACGGTATAAACAGAAAAACGAAGCCGAAAATTCTTTTCTACTACATAGATTCTTGAAAAAATTAACAAATAAAAACTAGATTTAAAATTATTAGTTTTATAATTGTTCTTTTCATTTTTTATAATGTAAAAATATTGATATATAATATAATTCGAAAAAATTAAAACTATGTACTACTATTTCTTTTTTACTTTTCATATTTACGATACTTTTATATATTTATCCACTAAAAAACATATTTTATATTTACAAAAATCTTATAGTTGTTATCTATATATTTATATTTATATATTTGTTTATATATGTCAATATAAAATACGAAAATTTGGTTAAAAATTAAATAGTTTTCGAACTACTTAGATTTAACTGAATAACTAAATTTACGCCCGCTCCCGGTACAATTCCGGTGCGAAATGTACCCTCACACAATGTGAAAATTTAAAAAAAATTATCATTTGTAAATTATCTGTTAATCAATAAATTGATATATCATCACATATCGGACACCAGAAAAACCTATTACATATATTTATACAGAAAAATCACACATTCATTTTCATCTGTTTGGTGCAAACTGCATCTTTTTATTTATATGGGTTGTAATTTTATCTTTATGAATTTTTTATTTATTCTTAAGCACATTGTGTAAAATTGCGTATTGGTTAGAAGTTCTATGATTGTAGAGGTAGATTAAATGGGACTGGGAAATTCTGATTTAAGTTGAACACTTAAGGCTGAAAACCCAACTTTAAAATGTAAAATATTTTTTATACCTACAGACAACTTTAAAATATTTTTATATCTACAGAAAAGTCACACATTCAATTGCATATGTTTTGTGCAAACCGCATCTTTTTATGCATGTATGTTGTAATTTTATGTTTATGAATTATTTATTTTAAAAAATATTTTTAAGCATATATATTAAAATTATATATTGGCTTGAAGTTCTGTGACTGTAACAGTAGATCTAATGGGTCTGGGACATTCTGGTTTATGCTGAACACTTACGGCTGAAAACATAACTTTAAAATATAAAATATTTTTCATACCGGCAGACAATTTTAAATTATTTTTTATACCTACAGAAAACTCACACATTTATTATCGCCTGTTTGGTGCAAACCACATCTTTTTTATGTATATGGATTGTAATTTTATGTTTATGAATTATTTATTTTTAAAATATATGTTAAGAACATTGTTTAAAATTATCTATTGGTTCCAAGTCCAATGATTGTAACAGTAAATCTAATGGGACTCGGTTTTGTTTGGTTTGGTTTGGAGTGCTACGGTCTACTTTTTCCAACACGAGGGCTAATGAGACCGGGACCTACAGTTTAAAGCCGATTCCGAACGGCTACGAATATCCATGCCACAGTGGGATTCGAACCCACGAACACCGGTACCGAAGGCCAGTGCCCTAACCAATCGGCCATCGTTCGGCCTAATGGATTCGGACATTCTGGTTTAAGTTGAACACTTAGGGCTGAAAACACAACTTTAAAATGTAAAATATTTTTATACCTACAGACAACTTTGAAATATTTTTTATACCTACAGAAAAATCGCACATACATTTTTATCTATTTGTTACAAACTGCTTCTTTTTATGCATATAGGTTGAATTTTATGTGTATGAATTATTTACTTTTAAAATATTTCTGAAGTACATTGTGTAAACTTATATATTGGTTTGAAGTTATCTTACTGTAACAGTAGATCTAATGGATCTGGAACATTCTGGTTTAAGTTGAACACTTAGGGCTGAAAACACAACTTTAACATGTAAAATATTTTAAACCAACAGACAACTTTAAAATATTTCTTATACCTACAGAAAAATGACACATTAATTTCATCTGTTTGGTGTAAACCGCATCTTTTTATGCATTTTGGTTGTAATTTTATGTTTATGAATTATTTATTTTTAAAATATTTCTGAAGCACATTACGTAAAATTATGTATTGGTTTGAAGTTCTACGATTGTAGTTGTAGATTTAATGGCACTGGGACATTATAGTTTAAGTTGAACACTTCGGGCTGAAAACACAACTTTAAAATGTAAAATATGTTTTATAGCTACAGACAACTTTAAATTATTTTTATACCTACAGAAAAATTACACATTCAGTTTCACCTGTTTGGAACAAACCGCATCTTTTTATATATATATGGGTTATAATTTTATGTTTATGAATTATTTTCTTAAGCACATTGTGTAAAATTGTGAATTGAGGTTCTATGATTGTAACAGGAGATCTAATGGGACTTTGACATTCTGGTTAAAATTGAACAATTATGGTTGAAAATGCAAATTTAAAATGTAAAATATTTTATACCAACAGACAACTTTAAAATATGTCTTATACCTACAGAAAAATGATACATTAATTTCATCTGTTTAGTGCAAATCGTATCTTTTTATGTATATGGGTTGTAATTTTATGTTTATGAATTATTTTTTTTAAATATTTCTGAAGCACATTATGTAAAATTATGTATTGGTTTGAAGTTCTACGATTGTAGTTGTAGATTTAATGGTACTGGGACATTCTAGCTTAAGTTGAACACTTTGGGCTGAAAACACAACTTTAAAATGTAAGATATTTTTTATAGCTACAGACAACTTTAAATTAATTTTATACCTACAGAAAAATTACACATTCATTTTCACCTGTTTGGTGCAAACCGCATCTTTTTTTGTATATGGGTTATAATTTTAAGTTTATGAATTATTTATTTACAAAATATTTCTTAAGCACGTGTAAAATTATGAATTGAGGTTCTATGATTGTAACAGTAGATTTCATGGGACTGGACATTATGGTTTAAGTTGAACACGTACGGTTGAAAACACTTAAAAAACACCTTAAAATGCAAAGTAACTAAATACCCTTATATTAAATTCCATATTAACTCTTTCAGACTTGATTTTCGCTAATCGATCTGAAAAACTGCCTGCAACTAGGCTATTGTAAATAGATCTAAGGAAAAATAAATAAATAAATCCTCATTACAAGCTTTTCAAGAAAAACAGCTTTTCCTTTTTGTGTACAAGTGTACGCATCCGTCCAACGTAATGAAAATATTATATGTGCATTTTTTATATTATTGTGTACAATTGCGTACACCATGTCTGAAAGGGTTAGAGAAAATAAATATCATAATAAGGAAAAAAATTAAGATGTTACTTATAAAGAAAAATTATAAATGGTCAACGAACTTTGCATATAATGTTACTAAATTTAAAATAATTATTGTACTTTTATGCTAAAATATAATAACGAACATATATACCACATTTTAAACCTTATATGTTTTTCACTATAATACTTATGAATTTTCTTTTCTTAGAGTTACCTTGTGACATGTAAACCTTTATATGCATAGTTCAACCTTTTTACACTTGAAACTAAAATGAGCAGTGCATGGTTTTGAAGATTTCGTATTAAAATTTCAGGTCACGAAACTGACGTGAACAAAGCTAAGATTTAAAAATGTGACACTATACACTGCATGGTTTTAAAACTCATAACTTTTCACATTTCTTGAGAGAATACAAAGGCAGATTGTAGGAGAGTTTTCTTTGATATTTCAACAGATGTAAAAGAGAATATAAGAATGCTTAGATACGAAAAGAAGGACGTAAAACTTTTCAAAAATGACAAAGATGTATGAGAGAATACATGGATTTTTCTGTAGAAGTATTCAAATAGTCTTTCTGCTAACGTGTTTTATTTAGTATGGATAAAAACATAATTTAAGACTATTATACAACGTTACTATGTTAGATAAATAAGGGTACACAAACTCTTAGAAACTTTTAACCTTTACAATTTAATATGTTTGAATATAAAATTCTTATAATCTCTTCTTCAAAGTATATAATTTATATTTGATTTTAAACAATCTTTCCAATATTATTGTATGACGGAACAAAAAGGGAGATAAATCATATATTAGTCTGAGTAAATGGCAATTGCTTTATAATTGCTTCTACTGGTTCAAGTTTTGGTAAATAAATAATTTAAGATTATTCTACAACGTTACTATGTTAGATAAATAAGGGTACACAAACTTTTAGCAAATGTCAACCTACACAATTTAATATGTTTGAATATAAAATTCTTATAATCTATTCTTCAAAGTATATAATTTATATTTGATTTTAAACAGTCTTTCTAGGATTACTGTATGAAAGTACAAACAGGGAGATAAATGATATCTCCATCTGTGTAAAAAACAATTGTTTTATAATTGGTTCAACTGGTTCAAGTTTTGGTAAAAACATAATTTAAGATTATTCTACAACGTTACTATGTTAGATAAATAAGGGTCACAAAATAGAAATGTAAAACTTACCTTAAAATATAACTTAAATGATTCAGAAAAAAAATCAGGCCATTTTACTGATCTCGTCATATGACGGGGTATATGCTAGTTCTACAATATTATTGATCCTCTTACTATTAATTTATTGGATTTTATACAAATAAGTTACTGAAAAATTTAGGAGAGAATATTTTGAAGAGCTGCGTACTAGGTATAATATTCTCAAACAAAATACCAGTCACACACAGACAAAATTTTATACAACTGAAGAAAAAAACTAGATATATTCTTACTGTAAATTAAAAATGTGTCAAAAGTCTTGAAGAGTTGAGTACTATGTATAATATTAAGAACAAAATACCAGTTACACACATAGACACAATTTGATACAACTGAAGAAATAAAACTATAGATATATTCTTACTGTAAATTAAATATATCATGAAAGTCTTAAAGGGTAGCGTTCTCCTGTATAATATTGGCAAACAAAAATACCAGTCACACACATAGACTCAATTTGATGCAACAAAAGAAACAAAACTGTAGATATATTTTTACTGTAAATTAAAAATATGTCGAAAGTCTTGAAGAGTTACGTACTATGTATAATATTCGCGAACAAAAATACCAGTCACACGCATAGACACAACTTGATACAACTGAAGAAACAAAACTATAGATATAGTCTTACTGTAAATTAAAATTATGTCGGAAGTGTTGAAGAGTCGCGTAATATGTATAATATTCGCAAACAAAAATACCAGTCATACACATAGACACAATTTGATACAACAAAAGAAACAAAACTGTAGATATATTCTTACTATATATTAAAAATATGTCGAAAGTCTTGAAGAGTTACGTACTATGTATAATATTCGCAAACAAAATTCCAGTCACACACATAGACGCAATTTGACACAACTGAAGAAACAAAACTGTAGATATATTCTAACTGTAAATTAAAAATATGTCGAAAGTCTTGAAGAGTTGCATACTATGTATAATATTCGCAATCAAAAATACCAGTCACACACATAGAGACAATTTGATACAGCTGAAGAAACAAAACTGTAGATATTTTCTTACTATATGTTAAAAATATATCGAAAGTGTATCTGGGTTACACTTGTATAAAATTCGCAAACAATTCAGTCACATACATTACAATTAACAATGAAGAAACAAAACGTAGATATATTCTAACTGTAAATTAAAAATATTAAAGTCTTAAGAGTTGCTCTATGTAAAATATTAGCAATAAAAATACAGTACAGATAACACATAGAAAAAATTTGATGCAGGAAAGAAAACTGAAATTTTACTGTAATATAAAATATATCGAAAGTACAGAAAAGGTTTAAAAATAATTTCACCAAACTGCGCAGTAATAAAAATAAATATTTCAATTAAAGCTGCCTATATATTTTTTTTAACTATTTACAATTTTCCATATTGCTATATATTAATTTTTTCAAGTATTATAACAGCTTATTGTCTAAAAATGAATAAATATCATTTCTCAAAAAACTGTAATATAAATTATGTATAATATCACAGATTAATATTGATTGGGATCAATTTCACTCAATTTGTGGGTTTAGGTATATTGAAATTGCCTCGGTTCTACTGTTAACACCAGATTTACTGAAAGAGCCAATTAGACTCATTAAAAATTTTATTGCTATATATATAAATATATAAAAATATATAATATATATATATATATATAAATATATAATAATATATATATATATATAAAATATAAATATATATTATATATATATATATATATATAAATAATATATTTATATATATATAATATATATATATATAAATAAAATAATTATATATATATTTATAAATATATATATAAATATATAAATATATATATATTAATATATATATATATAAATAAAATATAAATATTAAAATATATATATATAATATAAAGAAAATATATATATATAAACAGATATATATATATAAATATAATATAAAAAATATATATTATATAAATATAAATATATATACATATATATATATAATATATATATATATATATACATAAATATATACAATATATACATTATATAAATTTTATAAATATATATATATTATATACATATATATAATATATATAAAATATATATACATATATATATAAACTATATATGTAATATTTATATATAATATATATTTCTTATATATATATATATATATATATATATATAAATATATATATATATATAATATATATATATATATAAATATATATATATATATATATATATAAATATATATATATATATATAAATATATAAAATATATATATATATAATATATATAACTTTAATATCACTTTTCAAACACATATGCTAGTTTTTAGTTAAGTCATAAAATATATCCAAACTGTCATTCTTCTTCCCCGCAGACCTTTTCCTTTCGCATTATCAAATTTGGTATACCTATTTTCACGGTTGTGTGCCAATTGGACTTATAGAATGCATATGAAAATAAATATATATAGTAATAAATAAATATAGTATAAAATAAATATAAAGTATAAAGTATATAAAGTGTAGAATAAAGTAAATATAGATAACAAGTCGAGAACACTTCCAATCCAGCCACTGAAATTTATGCTACTGACCTACGGAAGAATTGTCAAGTTCAACAATCATGCAAAAGAAACAGATATAGAAACCATTGTGCAAAATGTAATAGAAATGAATGTGGAATATGTGTTTCGAAAACAGATTTCATATGTAAAAAATATTTTCCATGGATTTTTTAATGATAAACATTTCAATTAAATTAATTTATATTTATTTTCTTTGCAAAAACTTCAATTATCTTGTATGAGTCAAATTGTCTCAATTCAGTAAAAATAGGTATATGGTCAATATTCGTAAATCTAGTGTTAAGTAAGGTATTAGACGTCTAGGAAAAAGAGAATTTTAGAAAGATATTATAAGAATAATAATTTTGACAGACAGACAGACTATTCTTAGTTGTGTGACATCATAAAGCATCATCAATTTTCTTGTATGAGTCAAATTGGCTCACTTCAGTAAAAATATGTTATGATCAACATTCGTAATCTAGTGTTAAGTAAGGTATTAACGTCTAGGAAAAAGAGAATTTTAGAAAGATATTTTAAGAATAATAATTTTGACAGACAGACAGACTATTTTAGTTGTGTGACATCATAAGGCATCATCAATTTTCTTGTAGGAGTCAAATTGGCTCACTTCAGTAAAAATAGGTATATATTCGATCAACATATGTAAATCTAGTGTTAAATAAGTTTTAAAATCATGTTTTCAAAGGCTTAGAACATCTTGATTACCTTAATTTTACCTTAAATTCAGTCATTTTTGAAATTAATGTTTGATTACAGTGATGTTATTTGTTATGAAATTAAAAGATCATCTTAAACGATATCTAGTTGCTGTAAAAATAATTCTAAAGTTGTTATATATTTTAATTATTTTTATTGGCTTTGAGTAAATCGTTTAGAACAATATTGTCCTATGACATTCAACGAGAGACTGATCTATTTCCATTATTATGATGCTCAGAATTAGGCTTTTACATCAATCGATCTTCCATATAGAGAAATGTATCTAGCTCATTTCAGAGTCCTGTGGATATGTGAATTATTGTTACGAATCATCTCCATCTTATCAATAACTATTAAATTGTCAAAACTAATTAACTTAAACAGCATTACAGGATTAATGGCAAACTTGGATGCAAATGACAGAGCCATTAATTAGATATTCGAAGAAAAGCTTGGAACGTGCTCTCTTGCTGTTTGATACAAGTATTTCACTAAATGTACAAACGTATCATTATTTTGGCGAACGATCTGTACACATACAGAAACATTCATATAGAGGGTGTTTCAAAATGACCGGTCTATTTGGAAAAAAACAATAAAAACTAAACATTGTATTAAACTAAACTAAACATTGTAACAACAACAGTTATAGAAATACACAGTTTATTGCAATATGCCTGGGACAATATTAACTTTTTAGGCAGACAAACTTTCAAAATTAGTTACAATGTTCCTCGACAGATGACGCTGCAGTCTGGAAAAATCTAAACTGCGATATTCTCCAGATATCCACCATGCGGAGCAATAATATGGTGTATTCTCAGAACAAAATTTTCAGAAACCCGTGTATACGTCTCAGGTGGGAAGGATTCACATGCAGATCAGATGTACTATTCCAGTTATTCAATTCTTCCCGGACAGTGGCAGTACTCTTGGTCTTTTAAATGACCCCAGAGACAAATATTGTAGATTTTTTTCAGACTGAAGCGCCATCTGTTGTGGAATATTGTAACAAATTTTAAAGTTTGTCTGCCTGAAAACTTACTATTGTCTTAACCATATTGCATTTCTTCTTTAATTTGAAATTTCTATCTCTTCGTAACAATTTAATCTTCCCATACTACATGCACATCCACTGCACATGCGCAATGCTGTTCACTGGGAAACATTAAAAATTGAGACTGGCAGCTTGCTGTAATATACACGTGTTTCGCATATCATTTTCCCCTCCTCACAGCTCCAACGTCCAACTGCTGCTAGCATCGTTTGGGCATGCGCAGTCACAAATACGTAGAAACTCTAAGAATAGACATGGGCAGTTCGGGTTTTATAACAAATTTACACAAATGTATTCAAATAATTTAATTTAAATAATTCAAAGATTAATAATATGAGTTCCGGTTATTAAAATACTATTTTATGATAATTTTTAAATACAATAGACATATAATTTAACAGCATAAGGCTAAGAATAAAATACCGTCACATGTCATTTTTCCCTTCTCACAGCTCCAACACGTCTACATGATGGAGTCCACCAGCTGCTAATATCGATTGCGCATGCGCATTTCCAAACACATAGACAGCTTAAGAATTGACATGAACAGTTCAAATTTTATAACAAATTTACAGAAATGTATTCAAATAATTTAATTTAAATAATTTAAAGGTTAATAATATGAGTTTGGATTACTAAAATATTATTTTATGATAATTTCTAAATACAATGGAATGTGCTTTAACAGCATAAAGTTGAGAATAAAGTACCGTCATATGTCATTTTCCCCTTCCTACAGCTTTAACACGTTTACATGATAGAGTTCACCTGCTGCTAGCATTAGTTGCGCATGCACGTTCGCAAACACATAGAAGCTCTATGAATAGACAAGGACTGTTCAGGTTTATAACAAATTTACACAAATGTATTCAAAAAATAATTTAAATTATCCAAAGGTTAACATGAGTTTGGATTACTAAAATATTTTATGATAATTTCTAAATACAATGGACATATGCTTTAACAGCAAAAGGCTGAGAATAAAGTACCGTCACATGTCATTTTTCCTTTCCCACAGCTCGAACACGTGTTCATAACGGAGTCCACCTGAAGCTATCATATGTTGCGCATGCGCATTCGCAAACACATGGAAGTTCTAAGAATAGATATGGACAGTTCGAGTTTTATAACAAATTTACACATATGTAATCAAATAATTTAATTCAAATAATTCAAAGGTTAATTATATGAGTTTGGATTACTAAAATATTATTTTATGATAATTTCTAAATACAATGGACATATGCTTTAACAGCAAAAGGCTGAGAATAAAGTACCGTCACATGTCATTTTTCCATTCCCACAGCTCCAACACGTGTTCATAACGGAGTCCACCTGCTTCTAGCATCAATTGCGCATGTGGAAACAAGTTGAAGCTCTAAGAATAGACTCGGATAGTTCGGGTTTTTTTTAAATATTTACACAAATGTATTAAAAAAATCAATTTGAATAATTCAAAGATTAATATAAGTTTGTATTACTAAAATATTATATTATGATAATTTCTAGATACAATGGACATATGCTTTAACAGCATGAGGCTGAGAATAAATTATCGTCACACGCCATTTTTCCCTTCCCAAAGCTCCATCACGTCTACCTGACGCAGTCCACCTGCTTCTAGCATCAATTGCGCATGTGGAAACAAGTTGAAGCTCTAAGAATAGACTCGGACAGTTCGGGTTTTTTAAAATATTTACACAAATGTATTAAAAAAATTTATTTAAATAATTCAAAGATTAATATGAGTTTGGATTACTAAAATATTATTTTATGATAATTTCTAAACACAATGGACATATGCTTTAACAGCATGGGGCTAAGAATAAAATACCGTCACACGCTATTTTTCCCTTCCCAAAACTCCATCACGTCTACATGACGCAGTCCACCAGCTTCTAGCATCAATTGCGCATGGGGAAACACGTTCAAGCTCTAAGAATATATATGGACAGTTCAGTTTTTATAACAAATTTACAAAAATGTATTCAAATAATTAAATTTAAGTAATTCAAAGCTTAATATGAGATTGGATTACTAAAATATTATTTTATTATAATTTCTAAATGCAATGAACATATGCTTTAACAGCATAAAACTGAGAATAAAATACCGTCACATGTCATTTTTCCCTTCCCACAGCTCCAACACGTCTACATGACGCAGTCCACCAGCTACTAGCATCGGTTGCGCATGCGCATTCGCAAACACTTAGAAGATTTAAAAAGACATGGTCATTTCGGCTTTAATAATAAATTTGCACAAGTATTCAAATAATTAAATTTAGATAATTCAAATGTTAATAATGTGAGTATGGATTACTAAAATATTATTTCATGATAATTTCTAAATACAATGGACATATATTTTAACAGCATAAGGCTCAGAATAAAATTCCGTCACATATCATTTTTCCTTTTCCACAGCTCTAACACGTCTACATAACGGAGTTCACCAGATTCTATCATATGTTGCGCATGCGCCTGCGCATTCGTAAACACATGCTAAGCTTACTGGCCTATTTTTTAGTACTGCAGAAAGACACGATAAATCGGTAAACAATAACAATTTTATTGTCATAACAAAAAAACAACTCATAAACACTTAAATTACAATTCTAACTAGTCCTAACATAAGCTAAATAGAAATTAACTCTTACTAAAGGAAGGGGGAAGAACAACCTGATAAACATAACACATACATATCAACACATCTCTCGAGACTATATATATACTTATTAATTTGCATAACGCTTAGTCCGGAGCCAAGTATGCTACAGTCGCTAAATTCCCCGATTGGCTGTGACTATTACGTCAATAGTAGGAAGGGGATGTTTCTCGGGATCGGAAGGAAATTAAAAATAAACTAACTGAAAATAAGCGATTTTAAGAAAATGAAGTTGGCAGTTAAATGGGCTATTTTATGCTTAAAATTCTGAAAATGCCTACAGCTTCTAGCATCAATTGAGTATGTGGAAACACGTTGAAGCTCTAAGAATAGACTCGGACAGTTCGGGTTTTTAAAAATATTTACAAAAATGTTTTAAAAAAATTTATTTAAATAATTCAAAGATTAAAATGAGTTTGGATTACTAAAATATTATTTTATGATAATTTCTAAATACAATGCACATATGCTTTAACAGCATGAGGTTGAGAATAAAGTACCGTCACATGTTATTTTTCCTTTCCCACAGCTACATCACGGTCACATGAAGCAGTCCACCTGCTTCTAGCATCAATTGCGCATGTGGAAACAAGTTGAAGCTCTAAGAATAGACTCGGACAGTTCGGGTTTTTTAAAATATTTACACAAATGTGTTAAAAAATTAATTTAAATAATTCAAAGATTAATATGAGTTTGTATTACTAAAATATTATTTTATGATAATATCTAACTGCAATAAACATATGTTTTAACAGCATGAGGCTGAGAATAAAGTACCGTCACACGCCATTTTTCCCTTCCCAAAGCTCCATCAAGTCTACATGACGCAGTCCACCTGCTTCTAGCATCAATTCCGCATGTGCAAACACGTTGAAGCTCTAAGAATAGACTCGGACAGTTCGGGTTTTAAAATATTTACACAAATGTATTAAAAAAATAATTTAAATAATTCAAAGATTAATATGAGTTTGGATTACTAAAATATTATTTTATTATAATTTCTAAATACAATGAACATATGCTTTAACAGCATAAGACTAAGAATAAAATACCGTCACATGTCATATTTCCCTTCCCACAGCTCCAACACGTCTACATGACGCAGTCCACCTGCTTCTAGCATCAATTCCGCATGTGGAAACACGTTGAAGCTCTAAGAATAGACTCGGACAGTTCGGGTTTTTAAAAATATTTACACAAATGTATTCAAATATTTTAATTTAAATAATTCAAAGATTAATATGAGTTTGGATTACTAAACTATTATTTTATGATAATTTCTAAATACAATGCACATATGCTTTAACAGCATAAGGTTGAGAATGAAATACCGTCACATGTCATTTTTTCCTTCTCACAGCTCTAAAACTTCTCCATGACGGAGTCCACCTGCTGCTAGCAACGGTTGCGCATGTGCATTCACAAACACATAAAACCTCTAAGAATATATATGGACAGTTCGGTTTTTATAACAAATTTACATAAATGTATTCAAAAAATAATTTAAATAATTCAAAGATTAATATGAGTTTGGATTACTTAAATATTATTTTATGATAATTTCTAAATACAATGCACATATGCTTTAACAGCATAAGGTTGAGAATAAAGTACCGTCACATGTCATTTTTTCCTTCCCACAGCTCTAAAACTTCTCCATGACGGAGTCCACCTGCTTCTAGCATCGGTTGCGCATGCGCATTTGCCAACACATAAAAGCTCTAAGAATATATATGGACAGTTCGGTTTTTATAACAAATTTACATAAATGTATTCAAATAATTAAATTTAAGTAACTCAAGGGTTAATATGAGTTTGGATTACTAAAATATTATTTTATTATAATTTCTAAATACAATGAACATATGCTTTAACAACATAAGACTAAGAATAAAATACCGTCACATGTCATTTTTCCCTTCCCACAGCTCCAACATGTCTACATGACGGAGTCCACCAGGTCTTAGCATCGATTGCGCATGCGCATTCGCAAAAACCTAGAAGATCTAAAAATATGACATGTCGGATTTTTTTATAATAATTTACATACAAATATTCAAATAATTAATTTAAATAATTTTAAAGGTTAATATGAGTTTGGATTACTAAAATATTATTTTATTATAATTTCTAAATACAATGGAATATGCTTTAACAGCATAAGTTGAGAATAAATACCGTCACATGTCATTTTCTTTCCCAGCTCAACACGTCTACATAAAGAGTTCAGCTGTTGTATCGAATGCGCATGATTCGCAAACACATAGAAGCTCTAAAAAAGATATGGACAGTTCTTTATAACATATATACACAAATGTATTCAAAAATTAATTTAAATAAAAGGTTAATATGAGTTTGGATTACTAAAATATTTTATGATAAATTTCTAATACAATGGAACATATGCTTTAACAGCATAAGGCTAAATTATTGTCACATATAATTTTTTTTCCTTCCCACAGCTCCAACATTTACATGACACACCAATCTTAGCATCGGTTGCGCATGCGCTTCGCAAACACTTATAGCTCTAAAAATAGGCATGGTAGTTCGGTTAATAAAGTTTTACAAAATGTATTCAAAAATTTAATTTAAATATTCAAAGTAATAAAATTAGTTTATTACTAAAATATTATTTTATATAATTTAAAATGCAATGAAAATATGCTTTAATGCATAAAACAGAACTAAATACGCTGTATTTTCTTTAACAGCTAAAGTCTGAATGAAGTCCATTTAACATCGTTTCATGCGCATTTCTACACATAGAATAACTTAGAAGATATAAAATGCATACATTTCGGCTTTATAATAAATTTCACAAAATAATCAATATTTAAATTTAATAATTAATGTAATAATATGAGTAGAATTACTAAAATATTATTTTCTGATAATTTATAATACAATGGACATATATTTTTAACAGCATAAGGAGAATTAAATCACATATCATTTTTTCTTTTCCACAGCTAACACTTAAAACGAGTTCACCAGATTCTAGCATATCGCATGCGCCTGCGCATTCAACACATAGATCTAAAAATTACATGGTAGTTCGATTTTATAACAAATTTATAAAATATAATCAAAGTATTTAATTTAAATAATTCAAAAAGTAATATGAGTTTGGATTACTAAAAAAAATTATTTTATAATTTCTAAATACAATATATGCATTTCTATAAATGTTAAATAAAAGATTTATTACTAAATTGTATTTTTAAAATAATTTCTAATATTACAGTTTAAAATAAGTATAAATATAATAATACATTATTTTTCTTTTACAATAAAATTCATATATCGCTAAATTTGCGCATAATTCAAAGAATAGATAGTGAATAAAGTATCGGGTTTATAAAAATTTAAATATATAAATGTATTAAAAAATTTTGAATTATTAATAAGGTTAATATGAGTTGGGATACTAAAATATTATTTTATTATAAATTAATACAAGGGAAATAGCTTTACAGCAAAACTGAGAATAGATACATTCACATTTTATTTAAAATTCACAGACCAACACGTCTACATGACGAGTAAGTTTTAGCATATATTGACATGCCCATAAGCAAAACAAAGAAACAAACATGTATAGACATGAAGTTGATTTTCATAACAAATTTATACATATTTATTCAATTAGTTTTAAATTTAAATAATTCAAAGGTAAATATGAGTTCCTTATAAAATATTATTTTAATAATTTTACTGCAATGGACATATTTTTAACAGCATAATTAGAATAAAATGTCGTTCTATCCAGAACTAAATTTCTTTCATTGAAATTTCTGTTGTAACATTAACTTATATATGGACACAGAAAAATATCTTAACATATTATAGACAGCAATGTCTTAAAATTGAATTTTTTGGAATTATATAGAGAATATAGTGAAAGTAAAACAATGTTAATTATAAAACTCATTAAGATAATGATATTCTTTCAATACTTGAAATAGATCTTATTGAAAATATGTTTAAAGTATTATATGATTAAAGATTTGTTCAGAATTTTTACATATGTAATATTAGCCTAATAAAAGCTAAAAATAGCATTCTATTAAGCTCAATGTATCTCCGTTTCAAATAATCGGTTAAAAACTTTCAAATAAATCAATAGCGTCGTAGAATAACACAAGCCTTGAGAAGTTTTGGACAAAACCGTATTAGTACGAATCAGATGTTAGTCAAGTCTGAGGAAAAATTGGGAACATAGAAAAGTCTAAAACTCATTAAAAGAACAATTCTAAAATCTCTTAATTATCCTCTTCTGGAGAAGTTCAAAGAACAAAAAATTAGAGACTGCGAGTTTCTAGAAATAGTAGGTTGCTTTTAAATTTGAAGAACATACATTCGTTTTTTCTTCTTACTCTAGAATGATGTCTTTCTCAGAGATCAAAATCCCTCTCCTTTATTTTCAACTCAGATAAAGAAGAAAGAAATTGAAAGATAATCTTTGTTAGTATAAAGAATGTCTAACACTGTTATTATTTCAAGTAATGTGGAAACTTTAAGAAAATTTTATTTTCTTATAATTTTAAGAACTTGGCATTTCAAAATAAAGTAAAAAAAATATATTCCTGTAAAATAAATTTTTTATAAACTGATACATGGTGTTAAAAATCTTAAGAAGTACAAACAAATGACATATGAAAAATTGAGTCAATGAGCTCAAACAATTCTAGGTCAAAATCTAGACTCCAAAATGTATGTCGAAAGTTTAGAAAGTTTAGATTGTGTTAGACAGTAGTGAAGCAAAAACAAATAATCAGGTATTCTAGACCTCATTAAAATTAATTGACTACTGTGCTAGAAGTTCCAAGAAAAAGGTACTCAGTTACAAGAAGCAGCAATTAGTTTTAAAATTCAAATGACACCAATTCGTGTTTTTTTTTTAAATATAAAATGATGTTACCGTGTTTATTTAAATTCATTTAATTTGATTTTGACAAAATAGAGTGAAAATCAATTTTAATCTTAATTAAATACTAATGAAAGCGTTATGCGTATTGAAAGATAAGACATTTTCTTAAAACATAATTCATAGGAATAATACAATTTAAACATTTTTTAAATGATTTTATATATATATATATATATATATATATATATATATATATATATATATATATATATATTATATATAATATATAAATATATAATATATTATATAAAAAATGAAAAGTTTTGTAGTGTGACGATATGAATAAAAGTAAACATGTTAAATTTAAAACTCATGAAAAAACTTTCAAAATACTTTGAAATAATTTTTTAAAAAATCTTTAAAGTATTATTATTTCTGATTAGAAAATTATTCAGAATGTTTGTATCTGTAATATTAGCCTAATAAAAGCTAAAAATAGCATTCTATTAAGCTCAATGTATCTCCGTTTCATATATTCCGTTAAAAATTTTCAAATAAGTCAATAAGATCATAGCAGAGATACAAGCCTTGAGAATTTCTAGACAAAACCGTATTAGTACACTGCAGATGTTAGTCAAGTCTGAGGAAAAATTGGGAACATAGAAAAGTCCAAAACTCATTAAAAGTACGATTCTAAAATTTCTTAATTATTCTCTCCTGGAGAAGTTCAAAGAACAAAAAATTAGATGCTGCGAGTTTCTAGAAATAGTAGGTTGTTTTTAAATTTGAAGAACATAATCCGTTTTTTTTTCTTATTCTAGAATGATGTCTTTCTCAGAGATCAAAATCCCTCTCCTTTATTATCAACTCAGATAAAGAAAGAAATTGAAGGATAATCTTTGTTAGTATAATGAATGTCTAACACTGTTATTATTTCAAGTAATGTGTAAACTTTAAGAAAATTTTATTTTCTTATAATTTTAAGAACTTTTCATTTCAAAATAAAGTAAAAAAAAATGTATTCTTGTAAAATAAATTATTTTTTTTGTAAACTAACACATGGTGCTAAAAATCTTAAGTACAAACAAATGACATATGAAAAATTGAGTCAATGAGCTCAAACAATTCTAGGTCAAAATCTAGAATCCAATATGTATGTCGAAAGTTTAGGTTGTGTTAGACAGTAGTAAAGCAAAAAAAAAATATTCAGGTAGTCTAGACCTCATTAAAATTAATTGCCTACTGTGCTAGAAGTTCAAAGAAAAAGGTACTGAGTTACAAGAAGCAGCAATTAGTTTTAAAATTCAAATGACACCAATTCGTGTTTTTTCTCGAATTATAAAATGATGTTACCGTGTTTATTTAAATTCATTTCACTTTATTTTGACAAAATAGAGCGAAAATCACTTTTAATGTTAATTAAATTATAATGAGTGTGTTATACTTATTGAAAGGTAAGAAATATTTCTAAAAACACATGAATTATAGGAATAATACAATTTAAATATTTTATAAATGATTATATATATATATAATATATATATATATATATATAATCGTAACCTTTATATTTTTAGATATAAACAATATGAAATTGAAGTAAAGGAAAGTAGTTCATTTAAACTTCACTTAGCTCATATAAATTAAATCTTTATAGGAAAAAATTAAGGGTTATTATGTCAAATCGACACAATTTTAGAACAAATTCTACCTGACCCCCTCCAATTTTGATTAAATTTGGTACAGTAAGCGACTTCATGGTAATAAAGAAAATCCCCAAATCTTATGTTCAAATAATAATTGGTTTGGGAGTTATAAGGCTTTAAAGTTGCCAGATTTGTCTAAAAAATACACTATCGGCATACCTTTAAATTACACTTGCTACTCACCTAATTAAGCTAGAAATATGTGCAAGGTGTTATTTTAAACCTTTTTTAATGGGCTTTCATATGATATACAACATATGATGACTTGACAATTTTTTTAAAAATTTAAATTTAAATTAAAATTTAAAATTTAAATTTCTCAAAAAGCTAAGTTTTTAAAATTTTGAAAAAAATCTCAAAAATTGCTCATATTATTGTTAATTAATCCTCAAAGTTTCATGTTGGGATCATAATGGGATCACAAGCTACAAAAGTTTTTTGTTTGATATATTTACTATTGCAATAACGAAAATGAGAACATGCATTCATTACTTTTAATCTAACTCATCTGTATAGGATGGCATTAATGTTTACACACTACCTTATCGACATATACTCTAGTAAATAGCACATTTAACATTTGTGAAGATTTTAGAATGAAGAAATATCATTAAAGTGCATTACTTTTGATGGATGGTGCTAACTTATGTAGTTGAAACTGATAGAAAGCTTTATGTGTTTTGAGAATTTCTACTTCAGAAAGAATATACATTGGTCCTGTTAGAGTTAAAGGATTCACCTTACACATAACATCTGAAATTGGAATTCATAGTACATCTGGCTTCATACATTGTGACATAGTACATTGGGATTATAATGGGATCACAAGCTATAAAATACCAAATTAGCTTCCATTAACACATGGAAAAATTAACACATACAAGGACTGCCTTGCTATGATGATTTGTAATCCAGTATCAATCAGCTGCCACATGGGAGAGTGTACATCATGTTCTGGGACTACATAATTAAAAACCATACTTGGTGAAACATTCGATGAAAATATGGTGGAAAAGATCATTTTCAATCAGTGGATTTCTGTTGATAGGAGCTTTTTAGAAACAATACAAAAGTCAGCATCAGAATTTATTGACTTATTTTGTGAGAAAATGTCTGTATTAGTTTATCATTACTTTGTGATGAAACAACAAAATTCATTTATAAACAATATAAAAGGAAATTTAAAAGATTCAGAGTTTGTAGTTCTTGATTTTGCTGAAAATTACTCATTTGTTATACAGGATGAGACCCAGAGCTGCCACTGGACTAATGTTCAATCTACAACTCACCCATTTGTTGTATATTACAAAGGGAAGTTTGAAATTTACCACTTTACATACATTGTAATTTAAGACTGTTTGGAGCCCAATACAGTAGCAGTTTACTGTTTTCAAAAGAAGCTTATTACTTTTTTTAAGACAGAATTTTAAAAAAAAGTGCAAGGAAAATATTTTATTTCTCAGATGGGTCATCTGCACAATATATAAATAAGAAAAACTTTGCCAATTTATGCTTACATAAGGAAGATTTTGGCATTGAAGCAGAATGGCATTTTTGGACAACAGCTCATGGTAAAGGACCTTGTAATGGGGTAGGAGGTACACTCAAGAGTTAGCGGCTTGAGCAAGCCTACAACGACCATATACAAATCAAATACTTACACCCCAACAACTTTTTAACTGGGCACAGGAAAACATCACAAGAATACATTTTGTTTTTCAACCCAAGAAGAACATGTTTCTACAGCTGTATTTCTAGATGACCAATTTAAAAATGCTTTTGAAATTCCTGGGACTCAGAAATATGCTTTTATACCCACAGAATCAAAAACAAAAGTCTTTGAGAAGACATTTTCCTTTTCACAAGATTTATTGATGCAAACTGGTATAGCATCACAATAAAAGCTTCTATTTGCTGATAAAAATGGCTATATTACTGCTGTTTATAATTGAAATTGGTGGCTTACATTTATGTTAAGAGAAAGAAGAGAAAAACTCTGAAGAGGTAAAAGTGACATTCCTTCACTCATCTGGACCATCATCATCTTTTTTTTATATCTATATAAGCCAGATGTACTATGGATTCCAATTTCCGATGTTATGTGTAAGGTGGATCCTTTAACTCCAACAGGATCAGTATATTCTTTCTGAAGTAGAAATTCTCAAAACACATAAAGCTTTCTACCAGTTTCAACTAAATAAGTAGCACCATCCATCAAAAGTAATGCACTTTAATAATTTTTCTTCATTCTATAATCTTCACAAATGTTAAATGTACTATTTACTAGAGTATATATCGATAAAGTAGTGTTTAAACATTAATGCCATCCTATACAGATGAGTTAGATTAAAAGTAATGAATGCATGTTCTCATTTTCGTTATTGCAATAGTAAATATATCAAACAAAAAACTTTTGTAGCTTGTGATCCCATTATGATCCCAACATGAAACTTTGAGGATTAATTAACAATAATATGAGCAATTTTTGAGATTTTTTTCAAAATTTTAAAAACTTAGCTTTTTGAGAAATTTAAATTTTAAATTTTAATTTAAATTTAAATTTTTAAAAAAAATTGTCAAGTCATCATATGTTGTATATCATATGAAAGCCCATTAAAAACGCTTTAAAATAACACCTTGCACATATCTCTAGCTTAATTAGGTGAGGAGCAGGTGTAATTTAAAGGTATGCCTATAGTGTACTTTTTAGACAAATCTGGCAACTTTAAAGCCTTATAACTCCCAAACCAATTTTTATTTGAACATAAAATTTGGGGATTTTCTTTATTACCATGAAGTCACTTACTATACCAAATTTAATCAAAATTGGAGGGGGTCAGGTAGAAACCTTGTGTCGATTTGGTATGGAATTACCCAGAAACACTATATTACAATGTTCATTCACTTTCAAATAAATTAATGTTTAAATATAGAATATTTTTTAATCTTAAAGAAAATTAAATCGTCATGTGTACCAGAAAACTTGAGCTCTTCTAAAGAGTGGGATAAAATACACACAATTAAATAAAATATGTACCTCTATATGAAATTCGAATGCAGTTTTTAATATTCCTTTTCAAGAAAGTTTTTGAGTTGACTATACAATATTATCCTTTGTAAATCAATCAATACTTCTAAGATCTCGAAAACAGACTTTGCTCGAAGAATGACGGTTGTGAAAGTTTGAGTTTTAATAAATATTTATCTGCCCCTTTGACTTATTTGAGGATTTAGAAATAAATTATTTTGGATTTCCGGATATTTAAAGAATAAATTACTTAGATGATAGAAATCTGTATTTCCAAAATAATACTTGAAGGAAATATTGAAATTTGGATTGCTGATATTTAATAGTTATGTTTATAATGTTTGTTTATATATTTAATTGTATTTTCTTGAATATTCTTATGTTCACACGATTCTCATCCAGAAAGTAAGTTCCACTATTTAAAAGAAAACTAAAAGAATCACACTTTCACGGAAATATTTTTTGGCATTAATTACAGCACTGTTTTAGCTGTTTCTCTACATATCCACAACCAGAATTGAGACACTTATCGTATTATATGATCAACTTTTGTATACTTCTGTCATAGAACCTCTGTGAATGGAACCAGCCTTCCTGTTCCAGAACACCGTGCACAACCTTTTCCGTACCTGCAGCGTCTGTTTGAATTTGTTCCTGACCGAAGAACCACTATGATACCAATGCATTGACTGCTGCTTGGTTTCCGTCGTAAAGTGTGAAATCTAAGTCTCATTGCCAGTGACGATCCTGTAGAGTAATTCGTCGCTCTCGTCGTGATACCGTTGAAAAAATGTCAGTGCTACTCCTAAGTGTTGAATTTTGTGTTCGGGTGTCAGTTTCGGATCATAGACCTGACAGAGTTGACGATGAATTTAAATTGGCACAATGAGGAATTTGCACATGTGGGGGATTCGAACAACTTAGCGTTTTTCTGATAATTTCAGACTCGTAGATTCCAAAAATGTTCTCAAAAATGTAAAAAAAACTAGGTCCATCATTTAAAAAATTAATTTTCAAGTTAAACGAAAATCACGTGACATCAAAACGCTCCGTGATTGGTTGTGATGTCATCGTACATGTCAACCAATATTTTCTTATTGCTTTTAAGAGCACACTATTTTCCGATTTTGTTTTTGCAAGTTCCTGAATTTTCTAGCTATCAAAATTTATTTTTATTTAAACCTGAAGGTTTATTTTATCGATCTAGATAGCTTAGTTACCTCAGTTTGTCATAAATGTCTCTTCTACCTGGATTTACCAAAGGACAGTCAGACAACCTCCAGAAAATTAACAGCATGTACTGATTTCGTCTTGGGGAAAAAAAACCCGGATTTTATGGAAGCAGAAATATGGGAATTAAAACCACAAAGGTATGTAAAATCAGTTATCCAATTTTACTTAATATTTATTAATATTTTATTCATGCTAATCACAGCTCTTCTATTGTAGATATAGACAAGTCAAATAAATATACATATATCATATACACACATTTGTAGTAGCATTGCTTTTTATAAATAGAGATAGATGTAATACATTAAAATAAAAATTAAAAAAGGTATTTATTGTGAGACCGGGATCTTTAGCCTTCGTGTCAAAGATCCTTAATAATGTGTACTGTCAAAATAAAAAACGAAAAAAAAATCTACCAAAAAATTATTAAAAATATATAAAAATGTAAGAAAAAAGTTTTAAAATGTTTAAAATTGGCCATACATCACTCTTCGGACGTTACATTATTTTTATTATTCCATGTGTATTGCTCTTAATCCTCCGTACTGTTTTAGTTTTCTGCTCTCCTGTTGAGGGTGGAGCCTAATATTTAAATCCACGTATCGTTTTTTCACTTCAACAAATACTTCATTTTGCCTTTCAACAGCGTGGGCATGTTGCATGGTGGTTAAGTACGCCTACTGCCTCACGTCATCGTTCTCCTTGGGTGCACGGTTCGGTCCCCGACGGTGCAAAAATTGAAGAACTGAATTTAAATGTTTAAAAATTGTTTTTTATGTTTATTTATTATTCTTTAGGCCTTTTTCGGATTTTTAATGCAATTTAATTATTTTTAAAACATTTATTTTTATTTTTTCAAAATTTTCAATTTTCTTCGATTTTGATCATATTAATTCATTATTTTTTGTTTATTTTTTACGGATGTCACTGGCCGAAAAAATATTTTATGTTTTTCTATATCATTAAACTATTTTTATGAATAATCACTAAATGTATTCTTATTGTGATAAACCACAAATATCTTCTATTTCTTTGCTCTTTATGGTTTATTTTTCGCTCGTTGCATTTTTGTACTTACTGACAGAAGCCTCTGGATTGAAAACCTTTAGCCTTCGTGTTGCAAAAAGTAGACCATAGCGCTCCAAAACCAAACCAATTCTTAAGTATTTTAAATTTGATGAAAATAAATTTAAAATCTTTAAAAGGCTTTACGCTTTACTTAATTATTTATGCTTTTTTACATAGCAATACATTTTTATTGTCTTTAATATTAATGTTAAATTAAATGTATAAAGTTTCTGAAATTAAATTTAATTTTTAAAGCAATATCATTATAAGTATTTTAAAAAATATTATATACTTTTTTCAAATTAGTCACCAATTTAATCGAAAAATATCACTGTGAATTGACACAATTAAGAAAGTATGCATCTTTGAAGAAAATATTTATAATACCTTGAAAATACAAAACCTTCCCCTCCCCCGAGTTATTTATTAGATAATTATATGCTTTAGATATTTATATGTTTTATATGCTTTATCAAACATTTATTGTAGTTGAAATCTGTGATAATACTCGAAAATTACAGTTAAATAGCACTGGTTAATCAACAGTCCTTTTATAGGTATATATGTATTTTTATATACTTTACTTTCTCTAAACTAGTAATATTTAAACAAAAACAAGCATTTACTTACCAAAAAATGGTCTTCACAAAGACAAAGATGATTTATATAATAATTTGGGATTTAAATTCTCATCCCTTTTCATCGCATTTGTTCAAATTTTACGTGTATGTGGTTCTTTGGAAACGCTGAAAATTATCTTCTCATTGCAATTAGTTGCTGTATTTTTACAGAGTAGCACAATATAATATTTATAATATGACTTTTTAATGCCAGACATAATAAAAAAAATTTCTATTATATGCGATACTTTACACAGAAACAAATTTAAAAGTCGCCTTTTAACATGTAAACAGCATAGGCAGTCGGTGTCGACGTGAACGATGACGTCACAAACTCGGAGAAGGAAAAGTATCGTTTTTGGCAGACGTTAAAGAGCTCGCTATAAAACCCGTCAGAAATCACTCATTAGGCCCCCAAATGAAAGAAAAATAGCTACTGTAATGCTTACTTTTTTGTCTTCTATGGTTTAAAATCAAAATTAGAAAACGTGAAAATTCCTGATTCTTTGTGCATTCAAGACCACCGACAGACCCTTGCAGATGGCGGGAGAAGAAATTAGAATTTCTATTTCGGACCACTGCTACCCAGCTACTGGCAGGAATCGAGACTTGTCCAGCTGGCCTATGGTTAATACATCATAGATCTGTTACTCACGCGCAATTGATAAGGCTCATTACTTTTACTTTAAAGGCAAAAACGTCGGGAAACTTACGTTCTGGATGCGAATCGTATTATTACATTTTTTCAAATATTATTACATTCAAAATATAAAATGTGATATGATTATTTTACGTTTAATCACAATATTTTAAAAAATGACCTTTAGAACGTAATGAATTTTCACGTTCTCAGGTGCACCAAATTTATTTAATAATATCTGTTTATAAATATTATCTATGATAGGTTTAAATTAGAACCATACGAAAAATAAATTTATCTTTCAAGGTAGAGGAAGTAGGGGCATACATAAGATATGAAGTTACGCATCTGATGCAGAATTAAAACTGTACTCTTTAATTTATTATGTTATGTGAAACAACAAATAGATATCATCAGGAAGATGAAATAATTAAGTATATAATAAATTTTAAAATACTGTTTATTTAAATTTATTATATTATATAATAAATTATATAATTCATTATATTTTATTATATATTTATTATATAATAAATTTATTATATTATGTGAAGCAACCAATAGATATCATCAGAAAGATGTAATAATTAAGTATATAATAAATTTTAAAATACTGTTTATTTAAATTTATTATATTATATAATAAATTATATAATTTATTATATATTATATAATTTATTATATTTTATTATATATTTATTATATATTAAATTTATTATATTATGTGAAGCAACCAATAGATATCACCAGAAATATGTAATAATTAAGTATATAATAAATTTTAAAATACTGTTTATTTAAGCGACTTTATATGGTGTCGTATGCAAGAAAAATTGAATTGTTTATCTTTCAATGAAAATCAAGTTTAAACACGTCTATTTTGAATGGGAAATTTAAATTTAGTTGATATATTGGATGCTTAATATAAATCAAAAATAACATAAATAAAATTATAAAAATCAGATCAAATATATTTAAAAAAGTGGTACACTATCTATACTACCTCTCATGAAGACCTTTTATAAAATTATTTCGAAGTTTTAATATAAACTAATTCTTAAAAACTTTCTAAATAAAATTCTACAAATACCATTAAAGGTTACCTTAAATGCATACTAAGCTTTTACCCTTTTGTATGTCTCTGTATATTCCTTGAAGTGTGATACATACATTTAAATATGGAATTTCTGAAAATCATAAATTAAGAATTCGCAGTTACTGTTACTTAAATACTTAATATATATTAAGATTTTAAAATCTTAATGAAGCGTTTACGCTGTTATTCCTTGCATGCTAGAATTCATTATATATTTTGTACAGATGAAAAATTAGATACTTTGAAAATATTTATTCGATCAAAGCCCAAATTTCTAAGACTGTATGCAAATTTTTGAATATATTTTAAATTCAACATAAACAAGTGCTTTCTAATTTATTTAGACTCTAATTTCATATTTTTTGGATGCATAAAATATTTGATGATTTTCAATATTGCCGAATACTTAGAGTTTATAAATATGTAGTCTTGTTGCATATATTTTTAAAGTGTCATTTTAAATTGAAGTACGTATTTTAGGTATATAGATTTAAAAATTGGCCAAGTTAGTGTATTATTAATAATTATAATGGACTCGTTAGCTTATCGTTAACTTTCCTAAATCTAAATATTTTAAAATCATTTTAAGAAACATTTTAATTTCACATTCTTTGCTTTTAAATAATACCTTATCTACTTTACAAAATTTATTTCATATCTTCAGTATTAAAAAACATGCAACGTTATAGGAAATTAAATATGTAGTCTACTTAGCTAAAAGATTATTCCTAGTCTTTACAAAATAATATTTTTTCTCTTCGGATATAAAATTAAATATTCGATATAGAAAATTAAATATGTAGACTACTTAGCTAAAATGTTATTCCTAGTCTTTACAAGATAATATTTTTTCTCTTCGAATATAAAGTTAAATATTCGATATAGAAATTTAACTATGTAGACTACATAGTTAAAAAATTATTCCTAGTCTTTAAAGGATATTTTATCTCTTCGAATATAAAATTAAATATTCCATATAGAGAATTACATATGTTGACATACGTTATAGGAAATTAAATATGTAGTCTACTTAGCTAAAAGATTATTCCTAGTCTTTACAAAATAATATTTTTTCTCTTCGAATATAAAATTAAATATTTTATATAGAAAATTAAATATGTAGACTACTTAGCTAAAATGTGATTCTTAGTCTTTACACGATAATATTTTTTCTCTTCGAATATAAAATTAAATATTCGATATAGAAAATTAAATATGTAGACTACTTAACTAAAATGTTATTCCTAGTCTTTACAAGATAATATTTTTTCTCTTCGAATATAAAGTTAAATATTCGATATAGAAATTTAACTATGTAGACTACATAGTTAAAAAATTATTCCTAGTCTTTAAAGGATATTTTATCTCTTCGAATATAAAATTAAATATTCCATATAGAGAATTACATATGTTGACATACGTTATAGGAAATTAAATATGTAGTCTACTTAGCTAAAAGATTATTCCTAGTCTTTACAAAATAATATTTTTTTCTCTTCGAATATAAAATTAAATATTCGATATAGAAAATTAAATATGTAGACTACTTAGCTAAAATGTGATTCTTAGTCTTTACACGATAATATTTTTTCTCTTCGAATATAAAGTTAAATATTAGATATAGAAATTTAACTATGTAGACTACATAGTTAAAAAATTATTCCTAGTCTTTACAAGATATTTTATCTGTTCGAATATAAAATTAAATATTCCATATAGAAAATTAAATATGTTGAATACTTAGCTAAAAATTTATTCCTTGTCTGTAGAAGAGAATATTTTTTCTGTTCGAATAGAAGATTGAATATCCGTTATAAAAAATTAAATATGTAGACTACTTAGCGAATCATTTATTCCTAGTATGTAGAAGAGAATATATTTTGATAATGGGTATCGAATCATATGAAATTAAGTCACATTTTTATCAAAAGCTAACATATTAAAGTATTAATTTATTTGGATTTTAATTTCATATTTGTTGGATTCATAAAATATTTGATGATTTTCTCTATTATCGAACATTTAGACTTTATAAATATTTACTTTTGTTGCATAAATTTTTTATCGTGTCATTTTAAAATATAGTACTTATTTTAGGTATAAAGATTTGAAAAGTTGTCCAAGTTATTGGATTATTAATAATTATAATAAACACGTTAACTTATAGTTAGCTTTCCTAAATCTAAATACTTTAAAATCATTTTAAGAAACATTTTAATTTCACATTCTTAGCTTTTACATAATACCTTTTCTACTTTAAAAAATTTACTTCATATCGTCAGTATTAAAAATATGCAACGTTTTAGGAAATTAAATATGTAGTCTACTTAGCTAAAAGATTATTCCTAGTCTTTACGAAATAATATTTTTTTATCTTCGAATATAAAATTAAATATTCGATATAGAAAATTAACTATGTAGACTACATAGTTAAAAAATTATTCCTAGTTTTACAGGATATTTTATCTCTTCGAATATAAAATTAAATATTCCATATAGAGAATCACATATGCTGACTACTTAGCTAAAAATTTATTCCTAGTCTTTATAAGATAATATTTTATCTGTTCGAATTGAAAATCGAATACTCGTTATAGAAAATTAAATATGTAGAATACTTATTGCAAAACTTATTCCTAGTCTGTAGAAGAGAATATATTTTGATAATGGGTATCGAATCATATGAATTTTAAATCACATTTATATCAAAAGCTAACATATTAATTTATTTTGACTTTAATATCTTATTTTTTGGATGCATAAAATATTTGATGATTTTTTTCTGTTGTCGAACACTTAGACGTTATAAATATGTACTTTTGTTGCATAAATCTTTTTATCGGGTCATAATTTTAAATTGAAGTACGTATTTTAGGTATAAAGATTTATAAAGTTGGCAAAGTTATTGTATTATTCATAATTATAATGCACTCATTAGCTTATCGTTAGCTTTCTCAAATCTAAAAATTTTGAGATCCTTTTAAGAAAAATTTAATTTCGCATTTTTGCTTTTACATAATACCTTTTCTTCTTTACAAAATGTATTTCATATGATCAGTATTAAAAAATTACAACGTTATAGGAAAATTAAATATGTAGACTACTTAGCTAAACATTTATTACTAGTCTTTACAAGATAATAGTTTTTCTCTTCTAATATAAAATTAAATATTAGATATAGAATATTAAATATGTAAACTACTTAGCTAAAAATGTATTCCTCTTCTTTAGAAGAGAATATTTTATCTGTTCGAATAGAAAACTGAATATTCGTTATAGAAAATGGAATATATAGATCTCTTGGCGAAAAATTTATTCCTAGTTTTTAGAAGAGAATATTTTTTCTCTTCGAACAGAAAGTGAAATATTCGTTATACAAAATTGAATATGTAGACTACTTAGATAAACATGTATTACTAGTCTTTACAAGATAATATTTTTTTCACTTTTAATATAAAATAAATTATTCGATATAGAAAATTAAATATGTAAACTACTTAGCTAAAAATTTATTCCTAGTCTTTAGAAGAAAATATTTTATCTGTTCGAATAGAAAATTGAATAGTCGTTATGGAAAATTAAATATGTAGACTACTTATCACAAAATATATTTCTAGTCTTTATAAGAGAATATATTTAGATAATGAGTATCGACTAATATGAATTTTAAGTCACATATATATCAAACGGTAACATATAAACACATTTCAAAAGAAAATAAACTATTAAAATATATAAAAATATAATTTATATTTTATATTTCGAATTGTGTGACAAAATAGAATTTCAAAAACATGTATCTCAATTTTATGTTTATAAAACTGAATGTTATTTTATTCGATATTTTTTTTCAGTAACAGCAATACGAAACAATTAAAACTGAAATTAAGAAAAAAAATAAATATATATATTTTTTGCTATTGTGTAGATTTAATATTAAAAGGTACCTATATATTTATACGCAAAATAAATATCATTGACAAATAAACAAATGGCTAGTGTTGAACTAATACTCATATTTTCAAAGTTACAATAGTCTCAGTGGAAAAGGTCTCTTTTAATCTTCCGTTAAGTACAACTCTTTAAATATTGAGCCTATTTGATCCGATTACAGATTGAAAGTACGCTAAAACTTTTGTACTGTTATATCACTTTCTAAAAAAATAGATGTTTGAAACGAAGCAGAAAAAGGAACCTTTTAAAATTTCCTGTGTTAATCGTCCTCCACACAAAAGTTTGAAATTGCTTTTCTATAATCATGTTTATATCTTCTTACTCTTTAAGCTTTCTGCTGCTTGTGTCCCATCTCTAAACGCCTAACAGACGTACAGTAGCTAAGAAAGGAAAACATTCTAAACTGGGAAACAAAATAAGAAAATGTATGTTATTACTTGCCCCAATGACTTGGGATTTTCGTTTATTTGAAGCAACACTTTTTTTATAAGATGTCTTTCATTCTCTTTATTAAATTTTGAACAATCGGAAGAGGTTTCTTTTCATGTTTGATAAACCTTAAATCAATTGTTTTTGCAACATTAGAAAATCATTATTTATATTTACAACATGAATATATATTTCGTGAAGAATAATTTTAGAGAAAAGGATCTCCACTCAGATTTGTTCATAAATTGTAGTTAATAATGGCCTGACATAGGTTATAAACTGTTTATAGTTGCTAAAGGTCAAGCGATATATATATATATATATATATATATATATATATATATATATATATATATATATATATATATATATATATATATATATATATGTATATATATGTATATATATGTAAATATATATATATATATATATATATATATATATATATATATATATATATATAAATATATATTTATATATATATATATATATATATATCTATATTTATATATATATATATACTTATATATATTTATATACAAATATATATGTATATGTATATATATATATATATATATATATATACAGACAAGTATATACATATATATATATATATATATATACAGATAAGTATATACATATATAGATAGATAGATAGATAGATAGATAGATAGATAAATAGATAGATAGATATAGATAGATAGATAGATATATAGATAGATATATAGATAGATAGATATAGATAGATATAGATATATAGATGACATACATTGCAGCCATATGATCCGATTACAGATTGGATGTATGCTAAAACTTTTGTACTTTTATACCACTTTCTAAAAAAATAGATGTTTGAAACGAAGCAGAAAAACGAAACTTTTAAAATTTGCTGTGTTAATCGTACACCACACAAAAGTTTGAAATTGCTTTTCTATAATCATGTTTATATCTTCTTACTCTTTAAGCTAACTGTTGCTTGTGTCCCAACACTAAACGCCAAACAGACATACAGTAGCTAAAAAAGGAAAACAGGTTGAACTGGGAAACAAAATAAGAGAATGTATGTTATTACTTGCCCCAATGACTTGGGATTTTCGTTTATTTGAAGCAACACTTTTTTATATGATGTCTTTCATTCTCTTTATTAAATTTTGAACAATCGGAAGAGGTTTCTTTTTATGTTTGATAGACCTTAATTCAATTGTTTTTGTAACATTAGAAAATCATTATTTATATTTACAACATGAATCTATATTTAGTGGGGAATAATATACTTGATCTCCACTTAGATTTTATAATAATAATTTTCCTTAATAATGAGGTGTCATAGATTATAAACTGATTACACTTCCTAAAGCTGGTTAGATTTAAGTATATTTATTTTAAGAAAATGAATTGTTTTTTTTTGTAACATTAGGAAATCATTATTTATATTTACAACATGAATCTATATTTAGTGGAGAATAATATAATTGATCTCCAATTAGATTTCATAATAGTAATTTTCCTTAATAATGAGGTGCCATATATTATAAACTGATTACACTTACTAAAGCTGGCTTGATTTTAAGCATATTTATTTTAAGTAAAATCAATTGTTTTTGTAACATTAGATAATCATTATTTATATTTACAACCTGAATCTATATTTAGTGGAAAATAACATAATTGATCTCCACTTAGATTTCATAATAATAATTTCCTTAATAATGAGGTGTCACACATTATAAACTGATTACACTTACTAAATCTGGCTGGAATTTAGGTATATTTATTTTAAGTAAAATCTAATTATGAACGAGTGAATTTAAAGTACTGTCCCCTTATGACAAAAATTTTTGAATATCATAGTTTTATTTTATTTGAAGTGGGCGAGTTCAAAAGATCAAAACTAATTTCTGTTTCAATCAGCACTTCTTATATAATTTAATGATTCAAGAATTGTGGGGAGAGTTAGTCTATTAAAGTGGAGAGCTCACAAGAATTAATACGCCAACAGTTAAAGTCAGGTGTCTGGCGGGTTCTCGCGACAGAGGCATTCTTTGTATGTTATGAATATGATCAATCTCAACTTCACTAGCGCTACATCTTGACAGTATATATATATATATATATATATATATATATATATATATATATATATATATATATATATATATATATATATATATATATTATGACAGGTATCACTTAAACGACACTAGAGTCCTGACATAATTTCAAATTATAATGTGGTTTGGAAACTATATTGTAGTAAAATTATGTTAAAAGGAATTATGTGTACTATAAATGACATAAATATTAAGTTAAGACGGAAAAATATTAAAATATGTACTTTAAAAAATATTTAGTTTTTTTTAAATTTTATTATTTTGTGAAGAATAGATTAGAGTTAACAAATGAAAACTGTTGGATTTCATTACTTTTGAATATAGAACTTTTCAATTTCTAGAACAAATCTATGGCTCATCTTAAAATCGTACTTTATATGGCTAAGAAATTACTTCCTTTATGCTGTGTGTTTAATTCAGTGTGCTTAATCTGCGTTTTATACTGTATTGTATTTTAAGTAACATAAAAATTTTAATTTGTAATAGCTTCTTACATTAATTTATTTCAAAGTATAATATGGTTTGGAAACTATATTCTAGTAACAGAGAGTTAAAAGGAATTATGTATATTATAAATGACATAAATATTAAGTTAAGAAGGGAAAATATTAAAATATGCATTTTATAAAAATATTTTTTTTATTTTATCATCTTGTGAGAAACAGATTAGAGTTAACAAATGAAAACTGTTTTATTTCATTACTTTTGAATATAGAACTTTTCAATTTCTAGAACAAATCTATGGCTCATCTCAAAATCTTACTTTAGATGGGAAAGAAATTGCTTCCTTTATGCTATTCCTTAGAATAAAGCTTTTCAAATGAAACGCTCTTTTAATTACTTCACTTGTTTGCTTAATCTGAAATGAAAATTACACTCATTCAAGAAGCTTTCTTCCAGCTTCAACGGAAATCTACAGAGTAAAGCGTTCGTTACTTGAATTGCAATGATTCTAAAGAACTTTTCATTTGTTGAAATTATCTTAGAAAATAATGCTTTAAGACAGGAATGGTTTAGAAATATTTAAACGATTTATATAGTTTATGGTTACCTACGTTGTTTAATTACTCAGAGTGGAACTGCTACAATATTTAAACTAAGCAATTCTACTAAGCGGTGTGTTTTATTCTTAGGCTGTATTTTCTAATAGAATTTTAGAAGAATAGTTAAACGTATAGTTTACGAAACTAAGTAATAACTACACAACATTTAGTTATAAGTATTTAAAAGCTTCATTAATTTTTATGATTTGCTCTTTTGCAAAAATATCTTTCACAGATATAATTTTGTTAACTTCAATGAACTATTTATATGTAAATGTGGCAATAGTAAAACTGAAGGACACAATGTAAAAACAAAAAGAAATTTCCTAATGGGCAATGCGCTTGTTAAATCCACAAAAAATTTAATTTTTCCTAAAAAGTAGGTGTGAAAAGGAATTTCTGTCTGAACATTTTAAACAATCCCCGTAAAAAATTCTAACATTGAGAGGAGTTGTGTATTAAAAATGTCAGCTATTTATTGTAAACGAATTTAAACTTACAAAACTTTATATTGATTTTTCACAAATTGTGTTTTTCATTTAACGAGCATGTTATCTTAAAAAGGTTTTAATATTTTTTTTATGAAATTTTTCAGGTTCTTTAAAGTACAATTTTTATCCGATTCAGGTAAATTTTCTTGTATATATCCCAAAACATGTTTTTTTTGCAGTGATAAAAGTTTAATTTTAAAGAAAAAAAACATTTACTTTTGTCAGCTGTTTTTTTAAGTACCTATATAAATTAACCCCTTAATGTGCATGCTCGAGTTCACTCGAGTGCTCTAAACTAGCCAAACTGTGAACATTCAAGATAATTCGAACGATAACTGTACTTTATTTTGCTATAATTTTTCCCACTCGAATGCATTCGAGAATTGAAAATAACAGTGTGAAAGAAAAAAAAACCGTTTTATTGATACATATCATTTACATGGGATTGTAAGATATAACACTTAGTTATTCAAGTATAAAATATGTATAATTTATATAAATTCAACGCTCTAAATTTTGTGTTTTACATTAAAAAAATTTTTTTTTTGGCCAGCGTTTTTTAAAAAAGTTGTGAATTAAGGGGTTAAAAGTATACACATGTAGGTGTATACTTTTAACCCCTTGTGGAGGTATTGAGAGATATTGAAGTATGTTTTAAAATAATAAGTTTGTCTTAAACTTAATTATGTTTTTAGTAATAGTGTGTGTTATCCTTGACATAATTTTTATTAACAACAAAGTGTCTTTTATATAAAATTCCCTATCAAAAAAAGTTTTGTATATCATAAATGAAGGAAATATTGTCTTAAAGATAATAATTTGTTCTAAGTATATTAAAAAATATTAGTAATTCTGGCAGTTTTCTAGGTAATAGAAGTCGAAAATAATATACATTTTACTTTTTTTCGACTTTTAAGAGCTATTTGACACCTTAAGCTAATGATAATTATACTGAGATATATAAAAAATAGATAATATTCATAATGGTGTTTAATATAAATTATGGAATATAAAAGTTTTATGAATACACATAAGAGTAAGCAATTTTTTAGAATAACTCACAGATAACTAATGTCAAATTAAGACAAATAAAATTTAGTTATCATAATTATGCACTAAAGAGAGCTATATAAATTTTGATGAGTAGTTGTTCATATGTTAGATTAATATAAATTATGGAATTTTAAAATTTTATGAATATACATAACAAAAGTTATACTTTAGAATAACTGACAGATATCTAATTTCATATTAAGACTGAAACTAAATTAAGTTAGTAGAGTAAATATGCGTTATAATGGTTGGATTTTGAAACCGTTGTGAAAATTGTATGAGTAGTTCTTCATGCGGATGTTAAATAGATGAACTGGAATTTTAAAGGTTTATAAATATGAATCAGAAGAAATGGTACTTAGTGATATAACTTACTGGTGATAAATGACAGTTACCTAATGATGTATTATGACTAAAACAAAATTAAATTATTACAGTAATTAATGTGCTGAAAAAGTTGGAAATTATCGGATGAGAAGATGTTCAAACGGATTTTAAATATATGGATTAGATCCTTTAGATTTATAAATATACATTAGAAGAATTCCTCCTTTAGGATTACTGACATATATATTTACGTATCATGACTGATATAAAATTATTTTATTATGAAATATATGAACTAAAACATAGTTAAAATATAGTATGTTCAAATATTGAGACAAAAACACAAAAAATATTTATCATCTTACCCAGTAGGTTTGTAAATCATGTGAGGGAGACATCCAGAGTGTAGCAAAAGGTTAATCATGTAGAATAAGAATATAAGACAATTCAGCAGGATATCTTGCAAATATGTATAAAATATAAAATTTTAGATGTATTTAAAAGCGACAGTAAGTATTCATGTTGAAGGTGTCATTCTACCACTCTAATATCCATCTACAACACCATGAGTTAAAATCAATTAACCATCGATAGGAGGTAATTCTTGGATGTAGGGATCTGATTGTTACACTGTGTTTTCTGAAAACAGCAAGTCATGAATGAAACTACTGATCACAGACTGTAGAATAATCCCAATGTTTACGTGTTATACATTGATCTGAATAATATAAAAAAAATATATATTTGAAAGATGTTGTCCTGGAATGAGACTGCAGTCTTGCACCGATAAGATAAGCTAACTATGACATATGACTTGACTCATATGGTTAATTGTATTGTAGTTAAACATAGCAATACAGTAGCTGGTACTAACTGCATTATGTGGAATCGTGGCATTAGCCAATACACTTTCTTGTTGATTATATCAAAGGAATTTAATACATATTCACGACAATCTTCATACAAATGTGTTTTAATGTACTATATTTTTACTTCTGTATCCGAATCTGGTACATACACACACACACACACACACACACACACACACACATATATATATATATATATATATATATATATATATATATATATATATATATATATATATATATATATATATATATATATATATATATATATATATATATATATATATATATATATATATATATATATATATATATATATATATATATATATATATATATATATATATATACATATATATATATATATATATATATATATATACATAATATATATATACATATATATATATATATATATATACATATATATATATACATATATATATATATACATACATATATATACATATATATATATGTATACATTATATTTATATATATATATATATATATATATATATATATATGTATATATATATATATATATATATATATATATATATATATATATATATATATATATATATATATATATATATATATGTATATAAACATATACATATACATTTGTATATATATATATATACATATATACATGTTTTATATAATTTAAAGTCTTTTAAAATACCTTGACAAAAAAGCATAAACTATTCATATAATTTTGCTTTATACTATAGAAAATATTCCACCAAAAGTATGAACATCTTAATCAATCATTCAGCACAATCGCTGCTTCTGCGAGAATAACAAAAATTTTAAAGTTACTTTCACATGCATGCAAACCTTTATGCAAGCAACAAATACGTTCTGAAGTAAAATAAATTTTATTTCCCCCAACACTTTGCGCTGTAGTGGAATCCATTTGCTTCAACGCATTTGATGACGTCTAGAATGCGGGATTTTGTGCTTAAAAATAACTCCAGCTTTGTATGTCACGAAAGTGTGATATTGTGCCGGTAAACACATTTTAAGAGCATTCCAGAGATGGAATTTTAGTATTTGTAGAGCTGTAAGTAATTGAAATTTGCCAGGAATGTAAAATAAATGGTATCTCTCTCCATTAAAGGGAATAAAAAGGAGATTAACACCGGTACGGTGAAATGGGATTTAATTACAGGAAAACAAAATGATAAACTCTTATATTATAGAAGAAATATTATTATTCTAATAAAAGCTTTTACATTAAAACGTGTTTAAAATGTATCTCGTAATCTTGCATATCTCTAAAATAAACTGTTGCAAAATACTTTTAATTAGCGGATTTTTTAATATGAATCAAGAATTTTATACACACACACATATGTATATGTGTGTGTGTATGTGTGTGTATAAATATATCATCTAACGTTTTACAAGTGGATATATATATATATATATATATATATATATATATATATATATATATATATATATATATATATATATATATATATATATACATATTATATACTGTGCATTGTTTTGTTTTTGTCAGCAGGTATGTATGTGACAAATGTATAAGTACGTGTAAATTAATATAACAACACGAATGTGTTTATTGTTATTTAAACACGACTTTAGTAATATCATTAAAAATTACATTTAGTATAACTTTCATGAAAATATTCACTTTATATTATAAAACATTCTAATACATTCAACAGAATTATTCTAAAGTGAATACAATGAATTATGTGCCGTACACTTGTTGTCTAAAGAAACTATAAAAAGTAAAAAATGGTGTAGAAAAAGAATGGCAGAAATAAATAACGAAAAATAAAAAAAATAAAACGTATACATATGATGTGACACATAAGTCAAAATATAAAGCTTACTATTGGAGACTTAGGTAATAGATTGTTTATATTATCTGAAATTGAAAATATTATCTGATACATTATCTGAAATTGACTGAAGAGATTGAAGATTGAAAATATAACATTAAAATTAGTGAGAAAAAACAGTTGTAAGTAGGTATGCCTGTGACACCTATAAGCACATGTGAATTAATGTTACAAAATGAAATTGTTTATTGTTATTTAAACCACACTTTACTAATATCATTAAAAATTATATTTAATATAACTTTTAAGTAAACTTGAAAGCTATATTTTTAAAAATTCTGATATATCAAACTGAATTATTTTCAATTGAATACAGTGAATTATGTGCCGTACACTTGTTTTAAAAAATGTAAAAAGAAAAAAAAATAGGTGTAAAATAAGAATAGTAGAAATAAATAATGAACACTAAAAAAGTATCAAAAAGTATAATATGATGTGACAAAAATATTTATAAATTAATTTATATTTCTAAATATAAACGTTACTATTGGAGACTTAGGTAATAGATTGTTTATATATATATATATATATATATATATATATATATATATATATATATATATATATATATATATATATATATATATATATATATACATATACATATACATATACACATATATGAGTGTGTATGTTTGTGTATAAATATTTCTCCTAATATTTTAAAGTGTATTGTTAGATTTGCATTTGTAAAAATAATAAATAAATGAACACACACATATATTGTGCATTGTTTTGTTTTTTAAAGATGTATGCATGTGACAAATGTATATGTACCTGTGAATTAATATAACAAGATAAAATTGTTTATTGTTATTTATATACCAGTTTAATAATATCATTAAAACTAAGTTTATTATAGATTTCAAGAAAACTTTAACGCTATATTATAAAATATTCTATTACATTAAAAAAATTGTTCTAAAGTGAATACAGTAAATAATGTGCCTACTCTTGTTGTTTAAAAAATTGTATACAGAAACAAAATAATTGTAGAACAAGAATGGCAGAAATAAATAACGAAAACTATAAATGTTAAATTGTATACATATGATGTGGCACAAAAATATTTATAAATTTATAAGGATAAATATAAACATTACTATTAGATACTTAGATAATAGTTTGTTTATATTTATATATAAATGTGTGTCTATTTTATATTTTGTTTTAAAAATATCACATTAAAATCAAGGGATGAAATTATAGAATGTTCTTTACTTAATTTAAAGCAACTGTGGATCAAATGTTGAACAGATATGTGCAGGTATGTCAATTTTTGTGATTGACAAATACTTTTGGAATTTCCACTTATATTGTAGAATATAAGTAACAGTGAAAAATTTCTGATAATTAAACTCAATGTTGTGACTGTTAAACTGAGTTATTTCTTTATGAAGAAATAATTCAGTTTAACATTCAGATCATTCAGTTTAATACATGCAAAAAAAAACCCGTTTTCTTTATGCAAACATTAGACTTTTATTTTGAAATCAGAAATATTTCATTTGAGTGAGAACTAAATATGCAGTTTAAAACTTGAAAAAAAAAGATAAATTAAGCTCATAAATTTACTTGCTCACACTGGAAAAACAAAACCAAGCAATCTCTATTTGTTAATGGAACATTTACTTTAAAGCAATGTTTCCTTTGCGAAAGGTAGTAAAGAAAGCAGAAAATCAACTTTATTGAAGAAGGAGTTCCAGTATTTCCTGCAGTCTATTGATCTCTCATGTTATCTTCTTTCTTCTGGGACCCATAACTCTTAACGTGTACAAGAAATTCTTTTTTTCTTACATTCTCCTGTGAGAACTAAATCCATTAGCACCTCCGCAAGAACAACCAAACAATTTGCTAAAAATGCCGAGGAATAGTCACGAAATGGTAAAATTATGCCCAACTAGGGGAAATAGCGAAACCACAAAGTACGGGGAGAAGGAAATAAACCTAAAAGGATAATGCTGGCGTAGGGAATAAAACGTAAACACAACAGAGAAGGATGATTAATCCTCGCCTAACATCATTTGACTGTCCTGTTTTTTGAAGAGTTGTAAAAAAAAGTAATGACTGGTTATTTTTATAGTTTCTCTTTTATAGTTTAGAGGAGTTAAGAGAAAGATTTGAGCATGTTTTCTGAAGAATCTTACTACATTTATAATATGGAATTTTTATGCAAATGCAAAAGACACACTGGCTAAAAAATTAAAAGTAGATGAATTGCATAAAATTGTTGCATGTAAAATATTACATTACAGAAAGAAATTAAAATAGATAAATTAAGACTGCCCTGTTTTTGAAGAGTTGCAAAAAAAAGTAGTGACTAATTATTTTTATAGTTTCCCTTTTATAATTTAGAGGAGTTAGGAGAAAGATTTGAGCATGTTTTATAAATAGTCATACTTCTTTATAATATGGAATTTTTATGAAAATGAAAAACAAACACTTGCTTAAAAATTAAACGTAGATGAATTGCATAAAATTGTTGCATGTAAAATATTACATTACAGAAAACAAAAATTAAAATAGATAAATTAAAGATGATTAATCCTTTCCTAACATCATTAGACTGCCCTGTTTTTTGAAGAGTTGTAAAAAAAAGTAATGACTGGTTATTTTTATAGTTTCTCTTTTATAGTTTAGAGGAGTTACGAGAAAGTTTTGAGCATGTTTTATAAATAATCTTACTACATTTATAATATCGTTTTTTTAAGCAAATATAAAATAAAAAGTCTTTAAAATGTTAAAAGTAGATGAATTTAATGAAATTGTGTGCACATAAAATATTACATTAGAAAAAAAATTAAAATAGATAAATAAAAGATGATTAATCGTTTCTTAACATCATTGACTGTCCTGTTTATTGAAGAGTTGTAAAAAAAAGTAATGACTGGTTATTTTTATAGTTTCCCTTTTATAATTTAGAGGAGTTAAGAGAAAGATTTGAGTATGTTTTATAAATAGTCATACTTCTTTATAATATGGAATTTTTATGAAAACGAAAAACAAACACTTGCTAAAAGAATAAAAGTAGATGAATTGCATAAAATTGTTGCATGTAAAATATTACATTACAGAAAAATATTTAAATAGATAAATTAAAGATGATTAATCCTTTCCTAACATCATTAGACTGTCCTGTTTTTCAAGAGTTGTAAAAAAAAGTAATGACTGGATATTTTTATAGTTTCTCTTTTATAGTTTGGAGTAGTTAAGAGAAAGATTTGAGCGTGCTTTATAAATAGTCTTACTACATTTATAATATGGAATTTTTATGGAAATGAAAAAGACACACTTGCTAAAAAATTAAAAGTAGATGAATTGCATGAAGTTGTTGCATGTAAAATATTACATAACAGAAAAAATTTAAATAGATAAATTAAAAATGATTAATAATTTCCTAACATCGTTAGACTGCCCTGTTTTTGAGGAGTTGCAAAAGAAATTAATGACTGGTTATTTTTATAGTTTCCCTTTTATAATTTAGAAGAGTTAACAGAAAGATTTGAGCATGTTTTATAAATAGTCATACTTCTTTATAATATGGAATTTTTATGCAAATGCAAAACAAACACTTGCTAAAAAATTAAAAGTAAATGAATTGCATAAAATTGTTGCATGAAAAATATTACATTACAGAAAAAAATTTAAATAGATAAATTGAAGGTGATTAATCCTTTCCTAACATCATTAGACTGTCCTGTTTTTGGCAGAGTTGTAAAAAAATGTAATGACTGATTATTTTTATAGTTTCTCTTTTATAATTTAGAGGAATTAAGAGAAAGATTTGAGCATGTTTTATAAATAGTCATACTTCTTTATAATATGGATTTTTTTATGAAAATGAGTAAAAAAAACACTTGCTAAAAAATAACAGTAGATGAATTGCATAAAATTGTTTCATGTAAAATATTACATTACAGAAAAAAAAATAAAATACATAAATTAAGACTGCCCTGTTTTTTGAAGAGTTGCAAAAAAAAGTAATGACTGAATATTTTTATAGTTTCCCATTTATAATTTAGAGGAGTTAAGAGAAAGATTTGAGCATGTTTTATAAATATTCATACTTCTTTATAATATGGAATTTTTATGAAAATGAAAAACAAAAACTTGCTAAAAAAATAAAATTAGATGAATTGAATAAAATTGTTGCACATAGAATATTACATTAGAAAAAAATTTAAAAAAGATAAATAAAAGATGATTAATCCTCTCTTAACATCATTGACTGTCCTGTTTTTTGAAGAGTTGTAAAAAAAAAGTAATGACTGGTTATTTTTATAGTTTCTCTTTTATAGTTTAGCGGAGTTAAGAGAAAGATTTGAGCATGTTTTCTAAAGAAACTTACTACATTTATAATATGGAATTTTTATGCAAATGCAAAAGACACACTTTCTAAAAAATTAAAAGTAGATGAATTGCATAAAATTGTTTCATGTAAAATATTACATTATAGAAAAAAGATTAAAATAGATAAATTAAGAATGCCCTGTTTTTGAGGAGTTGCAATAAAAAGTAATGGCTGATTATTTTTATAGTTTCCCTTTTATAATTTATTGGAGTTAAGAGAAAGATTTGAGCATGTTTTATAAATAGTCATACTTCGATATAATATGGTAGTTTTATGCAAATGAAAACAAACACTTTCTAAAAATTAAAAGTAGATGAATTGCATAAAATTGTTGCATGTAAAATATTACATTACAGAAAAAAATATTAAAATAGATAAATTAAGACTGCCCTGTTTTTTCAAGAGTTGCAAAAAAAGTAATGACTGTTTATTTTTATAGTTTCCCTTTTATAATTCAGAGGAGTTAAGAGAAAGATTTGAGCATGTTTTATAAATAGTTATACTTCTTTATAATATGGAATTTTTATGAAAATGAAAAACAAACACTTGCTAAAAAAATAAAAGTAAATGAATTGCATAAAATTATTGCATGTAAAATATTACATTATAGAAAAAAAATTAAATAGATAAATTAAAGATGATTAATCCTTTCCTAACGTCATTAGACGGTCCTGTTTTTTGAAGAGTTGTAAAAAAAAGTAATGACTGGTTATTTTTATAGTTTCTCTTTTATAGTTTAGATGAGTTAAGAGAAAGATTTGAACATGTTTTCTAAAGGATCTTACTACATTTATAATATGGAATTTTTATGCAAAAGACACACTGGCAAAAAATATAAAAGTAGATGAATTTCCTGAAATTGTTGCATATAAAATATTTTTTTACATAAAAAAATAAAATAGATAAGTAAAAGTTATATTATATGAAAAATATTACACATACGAAATTAAAATTAGAAAAAACTGTTCTTTTAAAAGTATATCTGTTTAATGATTTACCTAAAACAGCACTTTTTAAAAATTGAAATATAAATTAACTTAAAATCACGTATTAAATTACCTAGACATTTAATATATATATATAGTAATAATAAAATAAAATGCTATATATTATTAAACTCTAATTTCAATCTTTAATTTTATTTTTTATCCCTCTTCCAGGAAATGACACATAGATCTCGCATCATAATCGCACACGTTTAACGTATTTTATTTTTTTACCACGAATGAAAATTACGCACACATGTAGCGTAGAAAAAAAATTAAAGTACCACGGAATATGCATTTTGCAAGTCTAGATCATAGAATATTTCTTTAAAATATTCCTGGCAAAACGCAAGTGAGAAAAGCGAAAAAAAAACTTTCATCTCCTTAATTAAACTAGTTTGATAAAGTAGTGGAAATTGTAGCATATACTTAAAAAGTGAAAACAAAAAAGAAAGAGAAGCAAAAGTAGCTGAAAAATTTGAAATATCGATTACTTCCGCTTAAAATGCTAGAAAATTAATAAAGAAATGTCCAACCGTAACAGCAAGGCCATGAAAATTTAAAATACATTATATATAACATTTTAAATAAAAAGAAATGTGTAATGAACATCTAAAGTATTACAAATCTTTATTATTTTGAATCATACACGCAAGAGCCAAAACATTATGACCACCTGTCAATGACTATTTGGCCCACATTTGGTGCGATATATATATATATATATATATATATTATATATATATATATGTATATATATATATATATATATATATATATATATATATATATATATATATATATATATATATATATATATATATATATATATATATATATATATATATATATATATATATATATATATATATATATATATATATATATATATATATATATATATATATATATATATATATATATATATATATATATATATGTATATATATATATATATATATATATATATATATATATATATATATATATATATATATATATATATATATATATATAATATATATATATATATATATATATATATATATATATATATATATATATATATATATATATATATATATATATATATATATATATATATATATATATATATATATATATATATGTATATATATATATATATATATATATATATATATATATATATATATATATATATATATATATATATATATATATATATATATATATATATATATATATTATATATATATATATATATATATATATATATGTATGTATATATATGTATGTATATATATGTATATATATATATATATGTATGTATATATATATGTACGCCTTGGCATGGAAGCCACAAGTCCGTAGTAGATGGAAGTATGCAAAAGATTGATTTTTCAAACTGTTCATCAGCAGTTTAATTCCACTTCCACTTGATCACGTGCCTTCCACGTCTTCCAGGCGAGTTCATTGCAAAATGTAGGCTTGGACATAATGTTTTTGCTCTTGAGTGTATATTTATAGACACATATGTTTGTTGATCTTTGTGAAACAACAGGATGAACGCAGCAATTTTTGCGATTTGGAGACCTACTGTTAATATACACAGTGAATATTCAAGATATATTTTCTTTCTATGTACTGCTTGAATAAAACAATTTAATTTTTAAAAATTATTTAACAATCAATTCACACATAATCATTGTATTTTAATATTCATTCTACTTCATATTGACTCTAATAAACTAGCCTAAATAATTCTAAAATTTAATTTTGTATTACATTTAAATGTTTTTTTAGAGAAAAATCAAAATCTAAAAATTCATTTCTTGCTATTTAAGTTGACAGTGCGTAGAATTGGATCTACTTCTATACAAATCTAAGTAGGCAGAACATTACTTGTCGAGTGAAATTTAATTTCATCTTTTAGTAAGAAAAATAAAATATTTAATTCAAAGTGTCAACTAATCTAGACGTTACATATTTGCTCAGATGAAACCACACGTGGATTTTCAATTATTTCAGATTAATTTTTAAATCTGTGTAGGATTGAATTGCTTGTGACGTTTCTAATTCACTTTTTCTCTTCTCTGTTTCGTTACATGCATATTCTTTTGTATTCAATATTTTTCTTTTGACTCCGCTTATTCAAATATTGATTTTGTATACAGGGAATGAAATCTGAATAATTAAACGTTTTGCTTACAATTTTATCCAATGCAAGTTTAAAAAAATTCTTTCAGAAATAAAATGTTTGTTATTCTTTGACTGTCTTTTAACTGCATTTACATATATGCATATGTATGTATATATATATATATATATATATATATATATATATATATATATATATATATATATATATATATATATATATATATATATATATATATATATATATATATATATATATATATATATATATATATATATATATATATTATATATATATATATATATATATATATATATATATATATATATATATATATATATATATATATATATATATATATATATATATATATATATATATATATATATTATATATATATATATATATATATATATATATATATATATATATATATATATATATATATATATATATATATATATATATATATATATATATATATATAATATATAGTATTAATTGATTAATTAGGTTATCTAATATTTCAATTTTTTTCTAATAAAATACAAAAAATAAAAAATAAAAAAAATCACTAATAGTTTAAATTGAATGTATAGACACACTACATTTTTTATCATAATAATAGTGCAGGAGTGTATAATCTTAAAAGTTTAAGCTAATGTTCCATTTTTAATTGTTCAGTTTTAATCCCACACTACCGCAACCTCTCTTCACTATTTAATATATTTCTATTTAACTAGTTTATCTAACATTTCAATTTTACCCAACAAAATTATAGAAAGTTCTATAACTAAAAAGATAATTTTCACTAATTAATCAAATTGAAAGTATACACACACTACATTTTTTGTCTCAATATTACGGAAGTTTATAATCTTAAATAAAAATTTAAGTTAACGTTTCAGCTTTAATTGCTCAGTTTTTACCTCAAACTACCACAGTACTACCTCTTCACAATTTAATGCATTTCTATTTAGCTGATGTTTTTATTTAATTAGTTCATCTAACATTTCAATTTTCTTTCTAATAAAATTGAAGGAAGTTCAAAAATTAAAAAAAAATAATTTTCACTAATTAATCAAATTGAATATATAGACACACTACATTTTTTGTTATAATAATAGTGCGGGAGTGTATAATCTTAAACAAGAATCTAAGTTATTATTTCAGTTTTAAGTGCGCAGTTTTTACAGAACAATACCAGAGTCCTACCTCTTCATTATTTAATATAATTATATTTAATTGATGTTTTTATTTAATTAGTTTATCTAACATTTCAATTCTTACTCAACAAAATTATAGGAAGTTCGAAAATGAAAAAAAATAATTTTAACTAATTAATCAAATTGAATATATAGAAATACTACATATTTTTCATATCAATAGTGCGGAAGAGTATAATTTTAAATAAAACTTCAAGTTACTTTTTCAGTTTTAATTGCTCAGTTTTTACCCAACACTAACACAGTACTACATCTTCACTATTTAATATATTTCTATTTAATTGATGTTTTATTTAATTAGTTTACCTAACATTTCACTTTTTTCTAACAAAACTTTAAGGAGTACAAAAATTAAAAAATAATAATTTTCAATAATTAATCAAATTGAATGTATAGAAAAAATACTTTTTTGTCATAATGATAGTGCTGAAATGTATAATCTTAAAGAAAAATTTAAGTTACTATTTCAGTTTTAAATGCACAGTTTTTACCCAACAATACTAGAGACTTAAATCTTCATTATTTAATATATTTCTATTTAATTGATGTTTTTATTTAATTAGTTTACCTAACATTTCAATTTTTTCCTAATAAAATGAAATGAAGTTCAAATATTAAAAAAATAATTTTCACTAATTAAGCAAATTGAATGTATACATATTCTATATTCTTTGGCTTATCAATGGCACGGAAGTGTACAATCTCATATAAAAATTTAAGTTATTATTTCAGTTTATATTACTCAGTTTTTACCCCACACTATCACAGTACTACCTTTTCACTATTTTATAATAAAATTAAAATAAACTCAAAAATAAAAAAAAATTATTTTCACTAATTAATCAAATTGAATGTATAGACACACAACATTCTTTGACATGTTACTAGTGCAGAAGTGTATAATCATAAATAAAAATTTAACTTAATGTTTATGTTTTAATTGCTAAGTTTTTACCACACTACCACAATACTACCTCTTCACTATTTAATATATTTCTATTTCATTGATGTTTTTATTTAATTTTATGACCCATTCCGGAGGCCATTACATCCCGTCGGAACCCATAAATAAAATAATTTTATTTAGAATACCATCCATTGTAGCATTAATTTAATTACCTTACGTAATTTCATTGTAGATGTTGAAACCCGGAAGGTCATTTACAGCAATGCATAATTAACTACTTTTACTTCTGGAACGCATGTTCTAACTCTGAGAGTGGAAACTCGGTAGCGAGTGATTAATTATTCTTTTCCTATTCATCTCAAATGTCCAACGTCTTTTTCTACACATGTGTAGCATCATTTGGAATTTTATATGTTAAATATTTTACTATCCGAGATTCATTTTGTTTTTAACTGTTTGTATTCTTGTTAAACATTTTCAGATTGAATATATATATATATATATAATATATATATATATATATATATATATATATATATATTTATATATATATATATATATATATATATATATATATATATATATATATATATATATATATATATATATATATATATATATATATATATATATATATATATATATATATATATATATATATATATATATATATATATATATATATATATATATATATATATATGTATATATATTATATATATATATATATATATATATATTTATATATATATATATATATATTTATATAATATATATATATATACATATATATATATATATATATATATATATATATATAATATATATATATATATATATATATATATATATATATATATATATATATATATATATATATATATAGAGAGAGAGAGAGAGAGAGAGAGAGAGAGAGATAGATAGATAGATAGATAGATAGATAGATAGAAAGATATATGTTTCCCTACTTATCTCAGTTGCTCGTGGTATATTTGTGTATATATGTAGTTTCGTCGGTAATAAAGTTAATTTTGCGTAATAAATATTTTATTTTCAATGTTTTGTTCCTTTTATAAATGTATTCACTTTTATTTAAACTTTTTTTTTCTTTGAAATTAAATAGAAATGTTGAAATTTTCGGTAACGCACAATACATTGTATAGCATCTTTGAATAATAAATACGTATCTTAATCTTTGATAATTTACTTATTTATAGTTCAAATACATTTGCATTAAATTTTCGGTATAAAAACTTTAGTTTTAAATAAAATTAGTATTTATCTTCCAATTGTCTACAGTTTTCCTTATAGGTGGTTAATGAACAGTTTTCTGTTAGTTTAACTTTTAGTAATTATATTAAAATGTTTTTAAAACGTCATCAAATATTTTTACATGATGCATGATCTTTGCATGATGAAATATATAACTAAAATTTGTCTTAATATTCAGCATTATATTTACTGAAACTCAGCTGCTTGTTGATGAAAAAAAAAAATTACTTACTCAGTAACAAAAGAAATAAAATGCTTTCAAAACGTCTTCAAAGATTCTTATATGATGCATGAACTTGCATGATGTAATATATAAATAAAATATGACTTAATATTCACCATTATATATACTGTAACCCAACTGCTTCTCGAGGAAGACATGAAAAAATTTTACTTACTCTGTAACAAAACAAATATATTTCACAAAAATGCGATATAAATAACTCGGTTTATATTTAGTTCCTTATTTATTTGGACACTTAGAGTTTATTATATATGTCATTTTTTATATTTTCAAATATATATAAAGACGGTTACAAATTCGATGTAAAAGTAAAAAACTTTATCTAGCATTTATAACTATGCAATTTTCTTCTCTTAAAATTTCATGAAACTCATAAATAATTAAAAACTGTTATTCATACTGAATGTCATTTTATGCCCATAAAATTGTCACATATCAATATTAAGGAAGTATATACTTTTAATAAAATTTAAATTAAGGGAGTAATTAATAAATATAATGAATTTTATTTTCTTGCAGTTATACTTCTCTTTATTTTAAATACATAAGTTGCAACATATTTTACATGAAAAATATAATATATTATACCTAATTTCTCCCATACTGCAATAACGTAATAAAAAGCAAAGAAAAGTAATAAGTTTATATAAAGCACCTGTCATGTGGCAGTCCAACAGAAAAAATAGTAACTTTAAATAAATGTGTTCCACACAAAAGTATATATTTTATGTAAGTATGTTTTATGTTTATTAAAGTATATGCGAAACTATAAATTTTATATTTTATAACATAAATATAATTTAATGCCTTCGTATAATGTGTAATTTGTATGAAAAATAATATCACGATTCTTAATATTTTATTCCTTGATCGTAAATTTATATTTTTGTACCAAACATTCTAAAATTAACGAAACACCCAAATAAAATAATTTTATTTAGAAATTCTATTACAGCATTAATTTAACTACCTAACCTAATTTCATAGTAGATGATAAAACCCTTAAGGTCATTTACTTCAATGCATAATTAACTGCTTTCCTTCTGAAACTCATGTTCTATCTCTAAAAGTGGAAATTCAGTAGCGAATAATTACTCTTTATCTATTTATCTCAAATGTTCGAGGTCTTTTTATTAACATATATAACATCATCTATATGAAATTGACTTTTGTGTGTGCATTTTATTAATTATCTGTTTTTTTTTCTACATGTAACTTTAAATATTATTATTTTGTAGTTCGCATTTCAAGGACGAGAAATTATCTCTAATAAGACATAGTAGCTCAGTATAAGAAGTTTATGTCTTGAAATTTTATGAATATCAATATCATATACACTCAATTAATCTACTAAAATATTTAATACAATTCACACGTACACATATATGTAAAGATGTTTTTATCGATTTCTGTTTAAGATGAAATTTTCCCTATAATTCTTCTCAAGATCCCTAGGGAATACTGTCGAATGTTTGCAAGTAGAAATCCTTCCAGTTCGCTATATAGTGTTACACCGAGTGGGTTACATCGCCCACATGTCTTCGAGTAATAAATGATTGGTTGACACAAATGACTATTTAAGAAACTGTCTAGAGTTCTATCACATATTAGACAGATTTTTCGGGAAGTTTTCGTATATGTTTAGTTTAGTATAAAGTTTCAAAATGATTCTTAGATATGTCAAAGAATAAACGAAGTTAGATTGAATTTTCAAGTGTCTTCATTGAGCCCTCATCGCCCATAACTACACTTCGTAATGAGACAAGCAAAAAGCCGTATTACACACACACGCGCGCGCATATATATATATATATATATATATATATATATATATATATATATATATATATATATATATATATATATATATATATATATATATATATACGTGTGTGTGTGTGTAATGTAAAAACATAATACTTTAATCCTATACTAAAATTACTAACTCTTCTCTTAAAAAATTACCAATTCCGCAATTTCATCTTCTTTATAGTGGCCTTTCGGCGTTAAACTCTTTTGTTTCCTTCCTGTTGGCGAGCTTAACTCTCCAACCTATTCTGATACTTAAGAGCACTTCTAATTTGCAGAGTTAAAAAATTCTTTTCTTACACAGGTAGCGTTCCGAAGGTTATATAAGCCTGTAAGACCATCCTTTGTTGGTTTTTAGCTCTGTACATTGAATAATAAAGATGCTACAAAACTTCTTCTGAAAAATCGTACTACAGAAAAATACTTTTTCAGTGATGACTACATCTCTTCGACTCTGTTGCATCCTCGAAGCATAGCAGGCCACGCTATGTTATATATATATACATATATATATATATATATATATATATATATATATATATATGTATGTATATATATATATATATGTATATATATATATATATATATATATATATATATATATATATATATATATATATATATATATATATATATATATATATATATATATATATATATATATGTATGTATATATATATATATATGTATATATATATATATATATATATATATATATATATATAATTATATATATCATTATATATATATATATAAATTGTACCGTAATATAAATTAACATTTTACATTTCATATCATGGTCATTACATCTTACATTTCATATCTAAAACCTGAATTTTATTCAGCTGATAAAATATTTAAATATAGTCATATATTGAGACTCGATAATATCGCAATATCAGCCTTTGTAGCTTACATGTTATTTATACTAGAAATATGTACTAAGTAGAAACCTATGTTACATGTAGTTTTAATTATTTATATAACTATTGTGAAATTTAATCGTGAATCCAAAAGAAAAAAATCTTGTTTTAGCAATTTATAAAATTAAAGAAACAAATATTTTTAAGGATAAAAACATATTAACTATTCTTATCAAATAATTACATAACATTGTTTCATTTAATTCAAGCGAAAACAAAGTTTAACGTAAACTTGAAAGTGAAATAAATATATCCTAAAAATAATAAACAAGAATTACAATAACCTTCCAAAATATAATTAATTAAATTTATTGATCGGCAAACCTCAAACTCATCTCAACTGTTATTCTACAATGCCGTGAATACAAAGACAAATTAATATTCAAGTTTTAACATTTTTTTGCATGTTTCGAACTCTGTAATGAATTTGCTAATGCGGGTTTAATTACTTTCTGCTAATGACTTTACACATTTCGCTTTACCGAATCCAACGAATAATCATTTGTGTTTGTTGATTTCAGACAAAAGTGTCACTGACATCAATTATATGTTAGTATTTCGTTAATTAGAAAAAAGAATTTCTCTGGATATTGGAGCAGGAATAATAGTTTTTTGTTTAAATGTATATTTTGATTATTACTGGGGAAAGAAAACATGATGTAGACCTTTTAAAATGAGTTTTATGTGTTTCAGTTTTATTGAATGTGTTATAAGCAATGTTATATATATATATATATATATATATATATATATATATATATATATATATATATATATATATATATATATATATATATATATATATATATATATATATATATATATATATATATATATATATATATATATATATATATACATATATATATATATATATATATATATATATATATATATATATATATATATATATATATATATATATATATATATATATATATATATATATATATATATATATATATATATATATATATATATATATATATATATATATATATATAGATATATAGATAGATAGATAGATAGATAGATAGATAGATAGATAGATTGATAGATAGATAGATAGATATATAGATAGATAAATAGATGTTTCCCTACTTATACAAAGTGGTTTTACAGTTTAGTTTTATTGTATAAAGCTCAGTGTACATGCATTTCTAATAGAGTAATTTCTTTTTATTTTAAATTTATTATTCATTAAAACGAAATTTAAAATGTTTTTACTGTTGTATTAATATAATGAATAATATATAAGTGGGAAGTATATTTATGGAAAGTATATTTATGGTCCTGCATTTATCGAAGTATATTTCTTAATGATTCATAAATTAAGTTTGTCTTAAAATAAGTATTAATAAATATAATTATATTAAAAATTAAAGAGTTAATCATCTACATAAAAGAACATTTTTGCGTTTAGTTTATTTTTATGAATCTAGGGGGGCATTTAAATCGAATATTAACTACTAAAAGAAGAAATAAATAATAGAAAACATTAAATAAGTACATTATTTAAATAAATAATATGAGGTATTAAAACTAATATTTTTAATATTGTTATATTTAAATAACTTTATAGGAAAATGAATTTATTTTAAAATAAGTATTAATAAATATAATTATATTAAAAATTAAAGATTTGATCTTCAACATAAAAGAACATTTTAACTTTTAGTTTAGGTTTATGAATCTAGGGGGGCATGTAAATCGAATATTAATTACTAAAAACCAGAAATAAATAATAGAAAATATTAAATAAGTACATTAATTAAATAAATAATATGAGGTATTAAAACTAATATTGTTAATATTGTTATATTTAAATAACTTTATAGGCAAATGAATTTATTTTAAAATAAGTATTAATAAATGTAATTATATTAAAAATTAAAGAATTGATCTTCTACATAAAAGAACATTTTAACAATTAGTTTAGGTTTATGAATCTAGGGTGGCAATTGAATCGAATATAAATTACTAAAAAACAGAAATTAATAATAGAAAATATTAAATAAGTACATTACTTAAATAAATAATATGAGATATTAAAACTAATATTGTTAATATTGTTATATTTAAATAGCTTTATAAGAAAATGCATTTATATTTTTATATAAAATGGTATTATAGACCTATATTTTTAACATTTTGTCAATACAAAACTTTACAAAGGAAAAATATATTAATGTTTACACATTAAAGTTTCATGAAAAATTAGAACAGCAAATATAGAAGCACATATATTTTAATGTTTAAAATCAATCCCTGTTTGATAAAAATTCTACAATAATTTATAAAAAAATAAAAAAAAAAGATTAGAATCCCTAATACAGAAAATAAAATAAATTATTTTATTTTAATATTTAAAATTTTC